>CM031917.1:26236161-26338793 GCA_018703695.1 Prunus fruticosa | reverse complement strand
TTCAGAAAAAGGGGTTTCTCTACTCTTATTGCATTCCTTATGTTTTCTCATTTCTATCTAAGTTTCTTTTCCATTATGAGCAGCTAATTTCATAACTAGGGCTTCGATGTAACCTAACATGAATATTCTGGGTTTATAAGTTTGAAGTTTGGAGTTTTAAGTTGGATTCATGATTCATGTTCTTATTCATTATGCTTATCAATTAATATGATTGTTTGAATGATTGATCACCATTAGAACTTGTATGGTTTGAATTAAGAGTAGACACCATGCTTTAATTCGAATTGAACTATGAATAGGAAGAGTATGTATGGACATTCGAACAACAGGGATTAGATACATGCTTGGTTGTTTAAATTATTCTTCTATGTTTAATGGGTTCCTAATGCTTAATTTTAGGTTAGACAACAGATGATCAAATTAGGGAATTAGGAACACAAGGTTAGAACCAGACACCATGGCCTAATCATACTTTAGTTAGAATCAATCTTTGAATATGAATTAGACTTGTTACTTGACTCCTTATAACCCAGAATTGAATTGTTATGGTGATTCGAATGCCCTAGTCTCCAAATATGTTTTCCAGCTCTTAAAACCACTCTTTGTTACACTTACTTACTTTGCTTTTGTTTGCAATTTCATTTTGCTTCTTTTGTTCAACAATCACAAGCACTCTTGCTTTAATTTCTGTTTTAGACATAACCTCCTACTTTCTTGAATTTGGTAATCTAAGTACATAACTAATTTTAACTTCTCAATCCTCGTGGGTACGACCTCATACTTGTCTTGCTATACTACTAATTGCCCCGTACAATTGCGAGTTAACATAATTTAAACAACAACCATGACATGTTGCTAGACGTCCCTCATAGTTTGCTGAAGCCCTGAGGACACCTTAACCAAATCCTAGGAAAGGGAGAATTAAAAAGGCGTTTTAATTAATAATTGATCAAGAAAATGTATAGTATCGCCCACTGCCTCCTAGATTAGACCCTAATGGATCACACACCGATAAGATTAAATGGAAATAAATTAAAGATGATGAGCATAGACTTATTAATTTAAGATTGAAGTAATAAAGAGAATGCGTTGATTTTTTATTATACTGTTGACTTATTATTAATCTAAATGGTTTCAACATTTCCTTCAATTATAGTTTACCTTTCCTCAATTTATTATGTTGATTTTTTATTATACTATTGACTTTATTTTTCAAATGATTTGGAGAAATTTAATGTTTATGCTTACAAATTGGTGGCATTTAATGTTCTTATTTGTTTCCTTGTCTTCTTTTGCATTCATTTTTTCTTTTTGGGCAATATATTCAATTTTCAATCAATGAGATGTTAGTTGGATTGGCCTAGGCCTTTGGTGTGCTCCCAAGTGATGGTTCAAATGCCCATGGTACCCCGCATGTGTGAGTTTTCCCCATCCCCTTCCTACCTTTGGCAAATATATATATTCAATTTTCATTCCATCAATTCTTACCGATTATCATTAATTCAACTTTCATTCATAGACTAATGTATCCATTCTTTTAAATTCAAAATTATTATGTACTTATTTTTAATTGTATTTGTAAATCTAGGTAAATTATTGTACTTAATAAATAGGTAAATTAATATACATATAAATACACTTACATTAATGTATATACAAAAATAAGGTAAGACTTAGTGAAGAAAAAAAGAATTATAGGTAAATAATTCACTTATATAATTTAGGTAAATTAATATAGGTGCATGTACATAAATAGTGGAGCTATATCTTTTTACCTATCTAATATAAATATAAATAAGGGTAAATTACTCAAATGGTCCTCAAATTTGTACCAAATTTATATTTTAGTCCCTAAACTAAATTATTCGTTCAAATGGTCCACCAACTCTTTATTAATCGTCGCTTTGTTCCTACCATCACATTTTCTGTTAAATTTAGTCATGTGAGCAGCACATGCTACATTTGTGGGGGTAAATAAGACTTTTGACCTATGTATCACCCCTTTATCACCACTTTATCACCTATTTGGGGAACATAGGACAGTTATGGACGTTTTTACCCTTACATTTGACGGCAACATTAACATAATTTAACAGTAGGATCAATGGAGCGATTAATATAGAGTTGATGGACCATTTGAACGAATAATTTAATTGAGGGACCAAAATGTAAATCAGGTATAAATTTGAGGACCATTTGAGTAATTTACCCTATAAATAATCAACCTTTTTTTTTAGTTTATGAATTATGCACCTTTCTTTTTATATATAAATAATGAATCTATTTTTTTTCTACATAATATGTACCTATCTATTTACCTCTCTTGTATTAGATATGTGGTTTTTTTTTTTTTTTTTTTTTTTGGCATGCATCACCATAGTTTTCCAACAGAAAATTACAATTTTTTTTTTTCAATCAACGGACTATTATCTAATCAATACTTTTTAGGCAAAAAGATTAATTTGTGTTAGGTATATCATCATTGTTTGTTTAGCTATAATAATATTATTATTGTACATATGTATTAGGGTGTTTTAAATTATTATTTATGTATATTGGTGTGCAAATTGATTTATTTTTTGTTGAAACGTTTTATTAATGAATAGGTTCCCAGATTAAAAGAAATTAAATATAAATGCTAAAAATAAGGGATGTGACAAGTAAGGTAGATGGCATAGTCTATAAATATTGGGTCATTCTAGGTAGATCATCTTTAGAGACCAACTTGTGTACCACCTATGTCTATAAATATTGAATTTATGCTCGAGTTCCATTTTCAATCTTCAACTAATTTTTTTTCATCCCAATAGTCTATCAACTCTCTTTTGTATCAAATTGGTCCCACCGCCAAATTTATTTAGCGCAGAGGTTAGCGAGTGACAAAGCGTGAGTGGGTGACGAAACCATACGAGGTCGCATTCTGTGTCCATGTAGGGAGAGACGGGCAGGTAAAAAGCCCGTGTTTTGGTGGGTTTGGGTGCTCTGTACTTACTGCTGGTCATATTAAAACAC
This sequence comes from Prunus fruticosa, assembly GCA_018703695.1. Classification (NCBI taxonomy): domain Eukaryota; kingdom Viridiplantae; phylum Streptophyta; class Magnoliopsida; order Rosales; family Rosaceae; genus Prunus; species Prunus fruticosa. Next base: position 26,335,781 of record CM031917.1, on the reverse strand, counting down.
CATTAAATATGTTAATAATCGTTAATATATATTCGGAATAAGGTACTACATACCTTGCGGAAGATTCCAAGTGAAAAACCGCTTGCAATTACTAGCCCACCGTGATGCTTCCACGTAACGAACACGCCAACAAGATTCTACACGTTCTTCGTCTCCAAGGTCGTTGGATTGGCTATGAAAGTTACTCCATTGATTCCACGTACCCAAGACCAAGGCTCTTGGTGAATTGCCTAAAGGAGAGTGTTTAGGGAGATATGAGGTTTCTCTCTTTGTGGGTGTAAAACTCACTACAACTCTTTGATATGCACTCACACTTCTTGTCTCACACACACCAACTTAGAGAGTATGCACTAATGCTTCTCATCATCTCTTCACTTGCACACACTCCATCTATTTATAGGAGTTGTTTTAGCTCATCTCAAGAGAGCATAAAACATGCATTAGTGCTTAGGTTGGTAGTGCCTTAAAACAAGGTTTAGTGCCTCAAAACAAGGATTAGTGTAGTGCCATAAAACAAGGATTAGTGTAGTGCCATAAAACAAGGCTAAGTGCCTTAATTTGTGTAGTGCCATAAAACAAGGATTAGTGCATAATAATTGTTTTATTACATCTCCCACTCACCCCACATAGAGTGTGATAATAACCTTGTTTTATTACATCTCCCACTCACCCACATAGGGTGTGATAACCTCATAATCATCTTAAACCTCTTGTATACTCTTCTTCTCATACAGGAAATGGGTCGTGCGACCTTGCGAGAAAAAACGTACAGCTACAAGAGCACATTTTATTAAGTCATCACCAAACTAATAAAAGTGCATCATTTGAAATCATCTCGTACATACCCCAGACTTATTCAGACTACACCGGTATCAGCACTCTTAACCCCTCATAAAAGCAGTGCTACACCCCAAATATGTTTTGTACTCATGACATGTCAACAACAAATATGACATAGACGCCGGCCAGCTATGAGTCACAAAAACATGGTGTATTGTCTAACAGTCTTCCTTAAGCGCTCATATCAATCCAACTAGACTTAACTGCTTTCTAGACATGCCCCTTGAGACCTTATAATTGATCCTAGGAAAACAAGCTAAAGTAGCAACATCAAGCATCCTCTTCATGACATAGGCTAAAGTCAACTAAGGGTACATTTTTTTAGGATCTGAATTAATGATCCAAGTGGCTCACATAGTGATGAAGCAGGGATTCATTCATCACTCCCACTGTCGATCGCATCTAGCACATACAGTATGAAATGTATGCTATAACGTATTCTCATAAAACGAGCATGTCACTTGTCCAAGAATTGGACATACGTCATACGAATCTTAGTCTAGACATTACACAAATGTCTAACTTGAGTTCTAGTCTCAGTCACCCTCTCGGCGCCTGTCTGGATTCTCACATTCGGCTCAATACAGGCTTCATAGATTTTATGGCAATTTTCTATGATCGACCTCTTTTCTTTTTCAAGGTCTCATCTTAGCTCCAACTAAGGCGACATTTAGAGAAGTGTTTTATCTTGCTGCCTACTTAGGCGCAGATATACATATATGTCATAATATGTTGTCTAAGCATTTTAGAACATAACACAAATGTCTCATCTTGCTCGCTATCTCAGCGCCAAGGTGAATCTCCCATGTGAGTGGGCTGACTCAAGCCTGGTGACAAATCTTTGTGCAAAAATCATATCAATCATTCTAAAACAAGTACCATGGAAAAAACGATTAACATTGCATTAATAATAAAGTCAATTACAAAATAGGTATATTAAAACCTTCGTAGTCCCATACTCCTAATATGAGAAAGGAACACATCTCTAGCAATGGGTTTAGTGAGTGGATCAGCAACCATATTGCCACTTGAGATATGCTTTAATATAACCTCTCCTTGTGCTACCCTCTGTCTGATATAGTGATATCTGACATCTATGTGTTTGGATTTTCCATGGTATTTCGGATCCTTTACATATGCCAAAGCAGGATGTACTATCTGAGTAAACAAGTACTGCCTCACAGGTTTTGGCTGTATAGTTTAGTCGTTGCAAGAATCTTCTTAACCAAACAGCTTCCTAACTGCTGCTGAGCAAGCAACATATTCCGACTCCATGGTGGATAGGGCTATGCAAGACTGTTTCTTGCTACACCAAGAGATAGCTCCACCTCCAAGTATAAAAGCATAACCAGAGGTGGATTTGCGTTCATCTCTGTCATTGGCCCAATCTGCATCGCTGTAACCTCTAAGTCTCAAATCGCCACCATGGTAGCATAAGACAAGATCAGCGGTACCTTGCAGATATCGAAAAATTCTCTTTACTGCTTTCCAATGAGCAGGTCCAGGACTACTTTGATAACGGCTCACCATACCAACTGCATGGCAGATGTCTGGCCGTGTACACAACATAGCGTACATTAGACTTCCTATCGCAGATGCATAAGGAACTTTGGTCATTTGGTTTCTTTCCTCATCATTTTTAGGACATTGGTCAAGGGTTAGGACACATCCTTTTTCCATTGGTGTGTCTATGGGTTTGGAGTGATGCATACGAAAACGTTCAAGTATCTTCTTAATGTAAGTCTCTTGAGACAAACTGAGAAGTCCTTTTGAACGGTCTCTTATGATTTTCACTCCTAGTACATAATTTGCCTCACCCATGTCCTTCATTTCAAACTTTGCGGACAACCACTTCTTAGTGGCGACAATGGAATCCATGTCATTTCCTGCTATGAGAATGTCATCAACATATAATGAAAGAATCTGAACATTTTCCTTGGATCGTTTTAGATACACACAGTGGTCTTCTTCAACCATCTCAAAACCAAAGGAGATGATTGAGGTATGAAATCTAATGTTCCACTGTCTAGACGCTTGTTTGAGGCCATAAATAGAACGTTTGAGACGGCAAACTTTGCGCTCTTGTCCTTTGACCTCAAAACCCATTGGTTGATCCATATAGATCTCTTCGTCTAGATCTCCATTGAGAAATGCAGTCTTAACATCCATTTGGAAAAGGTTCAAATCCTTTTGTGCGACAATAGCTAGGATTAGGCGAATAGATGCAAATCTCACCACTGGGGAGAAAGTATCATCATAGTCTATACCCTCTCGTTGAGTATAGCCTTTCGCCACAAGACGTGCCTTGTACTTGTCAATTGAACCGTCCGCTTTGCGTTTGATTTTCAAGACCCATTTGTTTCCAACGGTCTTGCGCCCAGGCGGAAGGTCAACTAACTCCAGACCTTGTTTTTGTCCATTGAGCTTATCTCATCTTGCATAGCAGTCATCCACTCTTTTCCGGCTCCAGATGATAGCGCTTCCTTATAAGAAGCAGGCTCTTCTTCATCTATTGGAGTACACAAGAAGGTTTCCCCTTCAATTTCAAAAAATCGACGGGGAATATTTCCTCGTTTGCTCTTGCGCACCATTAAATCTTGAGTTTCTAGCGGTGTACCATCCTTTGGTATACTCCCACTAGGTTGCAGATCATTGTCACTTTCTTTAGCGATTCCTGGATTAGGAGTCAATTCCCCATCCTCGCTTAAAGATTGTGAAATATCTTCACTTCCTTCCAACTCATGGAGGTCAAGATTCTTTTGGGCATCACCAATGCTAGGAAAATCATTCTCTATGAAATTCACATTTCGGGAATCTATTTCAGTCATTCCTCCATCAGCATGTTCACCATACATCACATAGCCTTTCGAGTGCTCGCAATACCTTATGAAGATATGTTTTTTACCTCGAGGGCCAAGCTTTCCATGCTTGTGAAAAGTATTATGAACAAAACCAGCTGATCCCCAAGGGCGCAAATGCCCCAAATTGGGCTTTTCGCCTTTCCATAATTCGTAAGGGGTTGAAGTGACTGATTGGGAAGGCACTCGGTTAAGAATGTAGGCAGCAGTTAATATTGCATCTCCCCAAAACGAAATTGGGAGATTAGCTTGCGCCATCATAGACCTAACCATGTCTAATAAAGTTCTATTCCTTCTTTCCGCAACACCATTTTGTTGCGGTGTATAAGGAACAGGAGTTGTCTGCATATCCCCTTATTTTCACATAGTTCTTTAAACTGTTCAGATAAGTACTCGCGTCCGCGGTCTGTGCGAAGAGCCTTTAAACTCTTCTCTGTCTGATTCTCAACCTCAGCTATAAAACGCTTGAAACAATCCAAGGCTTCATAGCGGTGAGCGATCGAGATAGACATAACCATATCGCGTGTAATCATCAATAAATGTGAGAAAATAAGAGGCGCCATGACGTGCCTTCACACTCATAGGTCCACAAATGTCCGAGTGAACTAACTCTAGCGGTTGAGTAGCTCTCTTAGCCTTACCAAAAGGCTTTCTTATAGCTTTACCAGCTAGACAACATTCGCATATAGGTAGGTCAACTTTAGCGAGTGAGCCTAAAAGACCTTCTCTAGCTAACCTTGTCATCCTATCACGTCCTATATGTCCTAATCTAGCATGCCAAGTTGCAGAATCAACATGTACATCAGCATAAGCTATATAAGAAGATGAGTAATCGGAATCATTCAAATCCAAATAAAAGAAGTTATTCCTTAAAAAACCATGACCAACAATTGTACCATCCAATAACACATCCAAACCAAAAGAAGAAAACTTAAAACAATATCCATCACGCAAACACTCTAAAACTGAAAAATAGATTATGCTGAATTCCAGGAACGTAGAGCACATTATTGAGGAGCAATGTGCGCCCATTGCGCATTTGAAGTTGATATGAACCAACTCCCAAAGCTTCTATACGGCTTCCATCACCCATGAACACACAGAGGTGCCCTTTGGAATTCGTCGATAATCCAAAAAACCTTCTCGATCTCGAGTCACATGTTTGGCTGCTCCCGTATCTACAATCCACCCAGAGGACGTATTAGCAACTAAAACATGTTCACATACATATATGTGGGAAGGTTTAGTTAAGAAAGATACCTTCTTCGGCTCAGTACAATCACGAGCGAAGTGACCCTTCTTATCACGGTTATAGCATTTGACTTTGGACAAGTCTTTCTTCCCACCACGCTTGCCCTACGGCGCTTGGTTTTGTTGTCATCCTTTGGTGCAAGTCTGTTTGCCCCATCCTGCTTATCTGTCTTTCCTTTTACTTTACGCTTAGACCCTTTAGTCTTAGACGTGCCACCCTGGGCGAAAAGGGCAGGTAGCATTGGTCGCCTCTTGGCGCTCCGATTCTAGCTCAACATGACGAGAAATATCAGAAAAATTCTTGATATTCTCATTATGTGTCATGATTTGTTTCATGGAGCTCCATGAATCTGGAGGGATCTGATGACTGCCTGCACTTGCTGCTCATCAGTGAGGGTATTTCCAGCAGCCTTTAAGTCACGTATCATGCTAGAAAGCACCCTTAAGTGCTCATGAATCGTGTGCTTAGGATTTTTGCGGTATACCTCAAACTTTAGAACCAAGCTTCTAAGTCGAGTGGTGGACGTACCACCAAAATCAAACTTTAGTTGATTCCATAAAGCCTTGGCAGTAGGGTAGCTCTCATATCCCCCAATAAGATCATTGTGCATGCTGCTTAGCATAGTAAAGCGCGCACAACGATCCTTTTTGAACCAAGTCTGATAAGCTTCAAGATCACGGCGATGTTGGGCCGTTTGCCCAACCTCAGGTTCGATCATTGAATTGGTTAATGTTTCCAATAACTCCTGCTCATTCAAGAGATATTGAATTTTCCTATGCCAAATATCATAGTTGGTACCCTCAAGTTTGTCTCCCTTATTTAGGTCAGCAACAACATTTTTGGTGGCCATTATCTATAAAACACAAGGATTGACTTTAGTATTAGCGTTTTGCACATTTCTATTTGTTTCAAAAATAACTTGAAAAGAATTATCCTTCCTTACAAATTTGGACTCGAAAATTTGCTATGCTTATAATCATCACCCAAAAAAGCAAGTCTAAATAAACATTTTCAATTACTTTTAAACAAATTTCTACTTAGAAAACACAAAGTTTCCAACCAAACAAATGTTTGCGCAGTCTCATAAAAGCGCATGGGCCTCTCATAGATCTAAAATTGGGAATCCATTTAATAGGTTAACCAATGAAAGTCCACCGAAAAAATGTGACCAGGTAAGTTGCGGGAGTAGTGGTGGAGATGAACTCGCTTAAATACCATTTCCTCTTAAACACCAAAGGTGTTTCCTAAATAACTTGCCTAGACATCACACATTTTTGGGTAGTCAATTCCACTAGTATGACCCATAAATTAACTCAACCAATCTTAAGTCCATATTTGGCATGCTAAATATGAACAACTTAATAACATATTTAGTTTCTAAATGACATGTCATTATGTTGCAACTTCATAAACAAACAATTATTCATTTATTCCAAGTGATACTTAGCGAAATGATTTTTAGAAAATAGACGGGAGGAGTCCACAATTGGATTCCATTTGTCTAAGATGAAGCTCTACAAAGGACATACGTGCTCTCACGCGCCTTCAAAGAGGATGTGTTCACAAAGAACACTGTTCACGAAGAACACTATTCATCTTGCTGAAATTTCCAGATTTTCATGATCATTTGGCCATCTTTGGAGACCTCTATCTCCTTCGTTATGCATCCAAATGACGCATACAATATATCATTGGAAAGCTCATGCAACAGAGAATATGCTAAGGCAAAGAAACAGCATAGAAAAATAATTTAACAGCATACAAACGTGCTCTCAAAAACTCGAAAACAAACCGTTTTTCATGCTCTTTGGTTTTAGTTTTTCTCCTAAACCACTCCTTTAAAAAGTACGAAAATTTAAAGGTAAGTTCTCATCACATAGAGGAACATACTTCATGGAAAGAAAACATCAAAAAACAATCGAACAAAAAACGAAGTTTCTTGGTTCATGCTTTCATGGTGGTTCTTGCGGAAGAAAAAACATATTCTCATGCATCAATCAACATGGCGAAAAGCAAGCATACAAGCTCTGATACCACTGTTAATAATCGTTAATATATATTCGGAATAAGGTACTACATACCTTGCGGAAGATTCCAAGTGAAAAACCGCTTGCAATTACTAGCCCACCGTGATGCTTCCACGTCACGAACACGCCAACAAGATTCTACACGTTCTTCGTCTCCAAGGTCGTTGGATTGGCTATGAAAGTTACTCCATTGATTCCACGTACCCAAGACCAAGGCTCTTGGTGAATTGCCTAAAGGAGAGTGTTTAGGGAGATATGAGGTTTCTCTCTTTGTGGGTGTAAAACTCACTACAACTCTTTGATATGCACTCACACTTCTTGTCTCACACACACCAACTTAGAGAGTATGCACTAATGCTTCTCATCATCTCTTCACTTGCACACACTCCATCTATTTATAGGAGTTGTTTTAGCTCATCTCAAGAGAGCATAAAACATGCATTAGTGCTTAGGTTGGTAGTGCCTTAAAACAAGGTTTAGTGCCTCAAAACAAGGATTAGTGTAGTGCCATAAAACAAGGATTAGTGTAGTGCCATAAAACAAGGCTAAGTGCCTTAATTTGTGTAGTGCCATAAAACAAGGATTAGTGCATAATAATTGTTTTATTACATCTCCCACTCACCCCACATAGAGTGTGATAATAACCTTGTTTTATTACAAAATAAATGCAGTACTCTATGAATATGAAAATTTTGATGTAAAAATGTTGTAGAAGACATTTAGGAACCTTAATTAACTATTCTTGCTTTCTTATTTTCCCTCTGAAAACAATTCCTTTGGCTAGAAAGGTTGCTAGGTATTTGAATTTCGAACACTGCTTATTATAATTAATGACCTATGTTTTATGTAGGAAAAACTTGTATATGAAGACTTGTCTATTAATTGCCTACTTTCTGCTTTCATATAAAATTTTCTGTCATGTGTTAAAAAAATCTTGAGATTTAGTTGTCATATTCAGACGTACTACAGCAAGGTTGGATTGCGGAAGCTGCTTCTCGAATGCTTACTGTGAAGAAGCCGCGGATGTTCCCAGTAATTTGCAGAGCTTGACAGAATATGGATACCATCTAGGGTATTGATGTAGACTTTAAGAAAAGCTCGGATTCTCTTCCCCAGTTTTACTACTTTTTATTGATAATGTTATCTTTATTCTACCTTGTGCAAAGTATATGTTCGTTGATTACCTGGTACTTTGAAATGAAAAATTTGTTGACTCTCGGTATACACCAAGTCCGTTGGCCCAATAAGAATAGAACATATGGACCTCACTATCACTTGGCAGAAAATGACCAACCAGGCCTTTCTCCACCTCAGCCTTGGCACCATCCTGGGGAACACGAAAGGCCACGGATCAACCACGTCGACGACAAGACCTCCCTTGACAAATAGATTCACCGCCTCTCGAGATAGTGCCCATGTCCTCTCTAAAGCCACATGTAAACAACCTAATCCACCACCTGACCAGATGGGACTTCGGTTGCACGTGACAGGCTACTTTGCTCACACCCGCCCCTAACAAAAACTCGTGAAGCCATCATGAAAGGAAGACATGGACAAACCCTAACCATCACCAACCTGACAGCTCGGTGTGACACATAAACAGCTCGACTCTGAACCGAGGTGACCGACTTGGATCTATCTTGTAAAAAATTCCCTATAAATAGGGCCTACCATCCATATGAGAAGTGAATCTTGAGCCCAAAAGAGCAATACGCAGAAGACTTGCGAAATTATATAAAAGTTTACCCCCGTTCTTGTCATTATCTCAATATCTCACATAACGAACCAAAAATCTCCTCCCCATTTTCTAAAAGGGATATAAAGCATTTGTATTTCATACATTGACCACAAGAATATTGGTCTCAAACAAAATTATTGCAAAAACCGGGTGTATACCACGCATCTCTCATAGTCATTCATCATTTATAGAATGAACTTTGAGCTCTCAATCAGATGATTAGTTATTGTGAGAATGATATGACGAACTTGCATAGCGATCTACCATAGAATGAACTTGAGCTCTTGGAGGAAATTGCGAGCATTCCATATAAGATTCAATACAACTACAGAAACTGTCATAAGTATTTTAAGTTAATGGATTTGAGTCTGTCTTTAACACAATTATTTGCCTTGCGACTCAACATGCTAAAACGGCATCGTCACAAAGGTTGACGAACCCTGGACCTACTGGCAGTTGGTGAGGGCTTTGACTTGGCCCTTCATAAGGAATTTTCTAGAATTTGTACCCCAAGAAAGAAAAGTTCCCTGTTCAAATAGAAACCCTTCTTTTTGTTTTTGTTGTTTTGTCTGTTCTTCTTTCTATGCGTCATCTTGAACTCTTCAACATCGTCAAGTTCCATTTTTTTGTTTCTTTCACCAAATTCTTCAAACTCTCATTAAGCACTCTCCTCCACCCAGGAAGAATTTCCACCTCAACCAAGATTTTCTTATATTCAATTTTGTTTTTTTCAATTCTCCTTTTTGGTTTAAAAACATATGGCCATAAAATTACCCATTTATGCCTATCAAATAGAAACATCCTTAAATTCATCAAGAGTTCTAAAAGTCTCTCACTTGCTATAGTAATATATTGCTTGCTGGGATACTGCTGCATGGGCTAATAACTAATGTTTTCAATTACTGCATTAATATATTGGATGTGCCCATGATTCCAAATCCAACACAAATCAAACGGAGAGGATACCCCCTCCTTGTATTAGATTAATTTACAGTCGCTTGTAAAAACAAAAACACAAATGCCAATCCCTATGTAACTTGTTGGTCTGATACAAAGCAAAGGTTGGCATGTTTTGGGTTCGAGGACCGGCCGAATCAACGTATCATATTTACCAGAAAAAAGAGGAACCCATATGCCAAGAAAACACAACCATGCTTACAATTAATTTACAAATTACAAGTATGTATACAATATTTCATTCGCATACATAAGGGTTTAACTTAATAACCTAACATCTAACTCTAGGAAGTTTTACAAAAATCAATTTGCACTCATTTTTCTCTTCTAATTTACAACATTAACAAGATTATTAAGAGGCTTCGTCAACTCGCACAGCTCGGAAATCGAGCGATATCTTCCTTTCTTCCTGCTCGGCCCCAAACTTGCTAGTTCATCATCACCATCATCATCTTCCACCTCATCTGCAAATCTTCTTGTTCTGTATTTTGAGGAACATACCTGATCATGATCACCATGATGAACAGTTTTGCCATCGCTTTCTTCTGTGGCGCCACTGTTATTTGATATTGATCCGCTCAGTTGTATGAGTTGCTCCGCTGCGTCCATTTCCAGCTCTGAGAAATCACTGCTTCCAATTGGGTCCTGCTCCTTATTGTTGTTGTTCATCTTTCTCCTCTTGCTTCCACTTGCTGCTGCGGTTTTTGTTGATTTCTACATGAATATTTTATGTTGGTTTGTTGATAACTTAGCTGACAATCAAATGAAATGAGGTTGTAAACTAGAAAAGGAAGTTTTTACTTTATATACAATACGCAGAGTCGGTTGCCATTTTAAACTTTTATTTTTTATCCTTTCCTTTTCATTTTCATTTATTAAATTTAGCTCCCTTACTCACAAGGGGAATGCTGCAAACTGGACCTAAGCTAGATTTGACTCTGGGCTGTTTTGGTTTGGCCCAAGTGGTGAGACCTCGTCCTATTCAAAAGTAGGCTGGGCTTTGCTACAGTATCCCATGACGCTATGATCAAATCTCACTTTTCTCCCTTTGAAAGTCCCATTGACCAAGATTTGTGCTTCATGTTGCCTACTACTATTTTTTTAAAATTTAATTTTTTGGGTTATTAGTTCTATTAGTCCCTGAATTTTGACTTGATTTGCATTTTGGTCCCTCAATTTCTAAAATCATTCCCGTGGTCCTTCAACTTCAGTTTCGTTAGGACAAATGATCCTGCCTGTCAATTTTGTTAATTTTTTTCTTTTAAAAACAGGAGCAAAATGGTATTTTTTGTATTTAAAAAAAGTATTTTTTTTATTAAAAAAATTAAATAAATAAATCTCTCTCTCAAAGAATTACAAAAACATGGAATTAGCCCAACTTGGGAGGAGCGGTCCTGATAACAACAACAATAACGATGTGGAGCAATTCCTCCTTCCCCGACCAATCACAACCCAACTCAGCTCTATACGACTGCCACGGTAGCACCATGCCCTCACAATGAGATCTAGATGCTATTAGATGATGACAAGATGATGAGAGGCCACATGGAGGGGTGGGATTCGTTGGAGGGTGGTGTGGTTTTGGGGGAGAGAGAGGAGAGAGAGTTTTTCTTTTCCTAAAAAAAATGTTATTTGATTTTTTTTTTTTGTTATTACTTTTAAAAGTTTTTTATTTTTTTAAAAGTGTTTTTTTAATCTTTTAATTATTTTATATGGAAGTGGGCTCCACTTTGCCACATCACTCACACAGATGACCCATGTGTACAAATATACTAAAACACCATTGCCATGTCATCAAAATTTACAAAGTATTGGATAGAGTTAATAGTAGGGCTAAACGTGGAACACTGAACCTTGGTTAAGGGGGCAAACCTAACATAACCGAAACCCTAAAGTAGGACCCTATTATATTATAATTCCAACTAAAAAGGTTCACAATCTCATTCTATATTAACTTGAGTAACCGTAACATGTTGCTAGATGTCCCTCGCAATTTGCGGAAGCCCTGAGGACAACTTAACCAAGTTTTAGGAAAGGAAGAATTAAAAAGGCGTTTTAATTCATAATTGATAAAGAATGAGTTTTGGATCGTCCCCTGCCTCCCCGATTAGACCCTAATGAATCGCACACCTATAAAATTAAGTGGAAATAAATTAAACATGATGAGCATAGACTTATTAATTTAATATTGAAGTAATTAAGAGAATGCGGGAAAAATGGTTAGTTTAGGCCTAAACTATAAAATTGAGTTCAAGACCCACTTGAACCCAAGAGGCCCAATAAGAATCTAAATGGTTTTAACATTTCCTTCAATTATAGTTGGCTTATTTATGGATATGCCCCCTGTGCTTTCAAAATAGTCTCAGATTACCATATGTTCTTTGAAATGTCTCAATATACCACCTATACTTTTCAATAAGTGTCTCATGTTAGCTATTCCGTCCAATTTGAGAGAAGTTTCATCAGCTGATGTGGCTCCCACTTCTTTTCAATCTCTTAACAAGGGAGAGCAAGGGTTAGCCAGGTTGAGAAAATGGAGAATTTGAGAGAAGAAGGTTAGGTTGAGGGAATTTCAGATTTGGAAGAAAAGGAGGGATTTGCGAGAAAAGGGGAATATGATTTGGGGATTTCAGATTTGGGAGATCACCACAACATTTAAACCATCCTTCTTCTCCCAAATCTGAAATCCCCAAATCAAATTCCTCATTTTCTCCCAAATCTGAACCTCCATATTCACAAATCTGAAATTCCCTCAACCTAACCTTCTTCTCCCAAATTCCCCATTTTCTCAACTTGACTAACCCTTCCTCTCCCTTGTTAAGAGATTGAAAAGAAGTGGGGGCTATATCAACTAACGGAACTTCTCTCAAATCTAACTGAATAGCTAACGTGAGACATTTGTTGAAAGTATAGGTGGTATATTGAGACATCTCAAAGAACATGTGATAATCTAAGACTATTTTGAAAGCACAGGAGGCATATCCATAAATAAGCCATTATAGTTTACCTTTCCTCAATTTATTGTGTTGATTTATTATTATCCCGTTGACTTTATTTGTCAAATGATTTGTGGAAATTTAATATTATGTTTGCAAATTGGTGGCATTTAATGTTCTTATTTGTTAACTTGTCTTCTTTTTTGCGTGCAATTTTTTTTTTTTGGGAAATATATTCAATTTTCAATCAATGGTGTGTTAGTTGGATTGGCCTAGGTCTTTGGTGTGTTCCCAAGTGATCCTAGGTTCAAACGCCCATAATACCACGTGTGTATGAGTTTTCCCCCATCCTCCTTCCTACCTTTGGCAATATATATATATATATATATATATATATATATATATATAATTTTATTCCATCAATTCTTTCCGATATCATTAATTCAACTTTCATTTATATACTAATGTATCCGTTCTTTTAAATGCAAAATTATTATGTACTTATTTTTAATTGTATTTGCAAATTTAGGTAAATTATTGTACTTAATAAATAGGTAAATTTATATATATATATATATATATATATAAATACACTACATTAATGTATATACAAAAGTAAGGTAAGTCTTAGTGGAAAAAAAAAATAATTTACTTATATAATCTAGGTAAATTAGGGACCTGAAAAATGTAGGTGCATATACATAAATAGTGGAGATATATCTTTTTACCTATCTAATATAAATATAAATAATCTACCTTTTTTTTAGTTTATGAATCATGCACCTTTCTTTTCTACCCTATATAAATAATGAATCTATTTAGTCTACATAATATGTACCTATCTATTTACCTCTCATGTATTAGATATGCGGTTTTTTTTTTTTTTTTTTTTTTGCATGCATCACCACAGTTTTCCAACGGAAAATTACCTTCTTTATTTTTTGTCAATCAACGGACTATTATCTAATCAATACTTTTTAGGCAAAAAGATTAATTTGTATTAGGTATATTATCATTGTTTGTTTAGCTATAATAATAATATTATTGTACATATGTATTAGGGTGTTTTAAATTATTATTTATGTACATTGGTGTGCTAATTGGTTTATTTTTTGTTGAAACGTTTAATTAATGAATAGGTTCCCAAATTTAAAGAAATTAAATATAAGAGCACTTCCAGCGCAAGGGGGAGCCCCAGGCAAGAGGGGGCCTTAGCCCAGTTTGCAAGTTCCAACGGGCTTCTATAGCCTGGGCAAATGGTGGGGACCACCAAGCTCATGCCCGAGGGCAGTTGATGCCAGCAATGAAAATTTTTTTAAAAAAAAATTAAAACAAATTCTAAAAAATATATTTCAATTTTTTTTTTAATAAATACCTAGCGATATTCTTCACTTCCCACACCAAAACTCTATACAAATTCCTCTCCTCATATCTCATGTGAATAGTAGTTTCCCTTGGGTTGCCATGGCAATGGCAAATGGCAAGGGGAGGCAAGGGCTATTACTATACACGTGAATAGTGGCATCCCTTGCAAAAGGCTTGTGGTGTTTCCACCCATTGCCATGGTAACCACTATTCACATGAGATATGAGGAGAGGAATTTGTATAGAGTTTTGGTGTGGGAAGTGAAGAATATGACTAAGTATTTACTATAAAAAAAATCTGAAATTTTTAGTATTTTTTTAGATTTTTTTAATTTTTTTTTAATTGCTGACGTCATCAAACCCAAGCTAGAGCACGGGCTCGTTTTACCTTTGGGCTGGCCTAGTTTCGTGGGACCCAGTTGCTGCCCGGCCAGCTTAGGCACGCTGGAAGTGAAAAATGGGGCTTGGGCCCCCTCCTGCCCTGGCAAAGGCAACCGCTGGAGTTGCTCTAAATGCTAAAAGTAAGGGATGTGACAAGTAAGGTAAATGGCATAGTCTATAAATATTGGGTCATTCTAGAGAGACCATCTTTAGAGACCAATTTGTGTACCACCTATGTCTATAAATATTGAATTTATGCTCGAGTTCCATTTTCATTCTTCAACTAATTTTTTTTCATCCCAATAGTCCTTCAACTCTCTTTTGTGTCAAATTGGTCCCACCGCCAAATTTATTTGGCGCAGAGGTTAGCAGGTGACGAAGCATGAGTGGGTGACAAAACCATATAAGGTCGCATTCTGTGTCCATGTAGAGAGAAACGGGTTGGAGAAGGTTGGAGAAAGTTGGAGTTGACAGTGAAGGAGACAGTGCACTTCACCACCTATGTCTAACTTCGTTAAATTTTTTGTTAAATTTGGGGTTGTTTCCTTCAATTCACTATAACTAAAAAGAATTATAAAAAAAAAAAAAAAAAGAGGAGTTCGATTACTTGTGAAATTAAACTGAAAGAAAGATGAGATTTTGGTGGGTTATAATACACTTCATGCCTATATTCACATGATTTTCATAGCTCTTGGAAGATTCGGAAAAAGTAGAGCTAAGGTTTTCATTGATGTTGGGAAAAAAAACGTGAAGCAAATTCTTAATATATGGATATATGGATCCCCGATGGCCCCCCCTCTTCTTGTCTCCCAAAAACGCTCTGCATATACTATGCTATTTGGTTGTTGGCATGTCTTGGTGTGGAATGTTGAAATTGAAGGGCAAACTCACTGGAGGCATTATTACCTAGTTCTGCAATTCCGATTCATTTATAGTTATATCATGACTTATATTGTGGGATTTGAAATAGGCCACTTCAGAATATCAAGGGCACCAAAGTAGTGAAATTGAGATACACTCAAGGACCTATTTTGGGGATTGTGTAGTTTGATGCGACTAAGAACCAATCTTGGTTGGTGATGAGTTCCAAATTAAATTCTTGATAATTAGGTTAATGTTATATAATTAATGGAAAATTGTAGAGAGAATTAGAAAGTAGAGAAAGACAATAGAATTTGTGTCAATCAACTTGTATATCTCATCCTGGTAAGACCTTTTATTTATAGGCTTATAGTGATAAGAAGACATTAACAACTCATAAATTACAAGCCCATAACTATGGTATTTAATGTATAGGTTACATTAAATTAGAAAGGGTGAATGCTAAGAGGTATGGTGGTCATCCACCAACCCATGCATTTACAACACTCCCCCTTGGATGTTCACCATACAATGACATAGTTGCCTCATTAAAAACCTTGCTCAGAAAACCCAATGGGACAAAACCTAAGTGAAGGAAAAAAGAGTGCATCATTCTTCTGGATCATTGATATGGTGTTGGACGCGCTTATGCTGCCTCGTTAAAACCTTGATAGGAAAAACCCGATGGGACAAAAACCTAGTCGAAGGGAAAAGAGTATAGCGCACATATGTCTTATATGAAGAAAATTGTTGAATCCTCTCCCGGATGAATTACTCCCCTTGATGATGATATACAACACAAATGATAGATATCTCATTTTTCTCCTGCAAAGCAAGCTTTGGTAATGCTTTGTATAATAATTTCTTCAATATCATCATTGGAGGATGTATGTGTGTCATTCTTTTGAATCCATGTTGAGTTTAGAGTAATACCAAAAATATCAAGACTATTTTCAAAAATCTTTTCACATTAACAATTCTTAAAATAACATCATATTCTATAATATCATCAAAATAATAATATAAGCAAACTCATACATTTCCATTATGAGGATAAGAGTATAAAATTACATGATGTAATAAGGTATTCATATAAATTTGTGTATATTATGCTAGCATGTCATAGGGTCTTCAAGAGACCTAAATATTCTAATAATTTCTTTAAAAATTTGAATACGTCTTAACGATATTGAACTTGATCTTGAACTCATAATTCAATCAAAGTACTCACTGAGGCAATTGGATCACTTTCATTTCATGATATTTGAAAACATACATTGAGTTTTAGGTTCCTTAACTTCTTTTGAAATTTTCTTTTAATAATTTATATAATGTATGACATTTTACATCTCTCAGAATTTATTCCTATGTATTCTTCAAAAGATCGCTTCTGGCGATATGTTTAACTTCATAATCTTTTTAGATTTTTATATAAATGCAAGTCCTCATACATATGCAGTGAACATATGCTTCATAAGAAGAAACATGGCTGCATCTACATACTAGGAGAATATCATAAAAATTCCACGTCTTTACATGGATACAATTTGCCATATGAAGTGATTTTATTTCACTTTATCACAAATACCGATTTGTAACCTATACTATTTCATATCTTTTGGTGTTCGAACTCTATGTCCATTTCTTCCACGTTTTTCAAAAATATTCAATTTGGCTCTTCCAGTTTGGCCAATCTTTCTTTACATTGTCGACAATCATAATAAAACGCGTATCAATATCGTCATAGCCCTTTATAACTTTAGTACGTACTATATATAAACAATATCATTGATGACCATCAATTTATAACCCACATTTCACTTTATGCATGCATAAGATATTGACATTTTCATAGTCACTGGGTACCCATGCCTCTTCTCTTCACGGGCTTTCATTGTTTTCTAATGGACTTATGTCTTCTTATAAGACTGTATCTCTTCTAAGATTAAATATATAGGAAATGTGGATATTTCATATAGTATTATATTATTTGGGCTGCATGGACCTTTTAATATGGTCTCAACTTCAACGGAGCCAATTATAGACTACTTAGGCACACAACTAGATAAGATCATTTGCCACCACTTTAGATTGCCTAATTAGGACATCAACATTTTGATGTGATTTGTCACTTCAGCTGTGTTTTTAATTGCTTCTAGCATTTGACTTGCAATCTTCTAGATTGCGATTTCTTTCATACCTTACTTTTACATTAGGTGGCACAAAATTTTGTTGAAACAATAATGAATGCATTTCATAGCAATTCATGTCGTTCTTCAGGAACAACCTTTTCTCCCCCTAACAACGGGAAATTGGTCTCATCAAAATAATGCTATTTGATTGGAGTGGTAAGTGTTGTCCTTCAGGGACCAAATATAAATAATATAAAGATGATAACGTGAAACAAAATCTTCAGGTTCGCTCAATATATAGTGTAACATAAATACCATGGTCTCCAAAACTATTCAATAAAAAAAAAATTCACATCATAAATTATTACAGATCGAAGAACTTCTGGTTCTTATCAGAAAATGAGTTCATATGAAGCAAATTATGATTAATATGCTTCTGGCATGAGACCATAAGTGTTGGTCATGTTTATTCATAATTTCAACATTAACTCCATTGTGTGTATGTATGAAGCTATGTAAGTTTCTTATGGAACTAAGTAATATCAAACATTGTAAGTATATAATTTGACCTGTCAATAGCTTTTGGTCAGGTTTGCAGAACCTACTATGATATTTACCAAAATGAGTGGTAATTAAACTCAAAAATAATTTTCAACTCAAATAGTTGTGTTTGTTGTTTCACTAACAATAAATATCATAATTCTTGGAGGCTTTGTCATACAAGACCCTCCCTTTATACTATTTAACTTCAAAAATATTTCACTTCCAGGATAATGTGTAAGTGACATTTGTTTCCGAAAAGGATACAGAGCTTACATTCGTTTCATGAAATTATGTCATGCTTATATTTCTTCAGGAAATAATAGATCCAATCATATGAAATTCGTGGATGCATAATAAAGACTTTCTATTTACCAACAATTGAAACCCATCATATTTTCCATATTTTTGCTGCTGGAGCACCTGGAACATGAAAGGATAAATTTATTCCTTTATGCTCTTCCACATTACAATCCTACTTGATTCTGAACTTCAGGTTCAATTAACATTTTGTATATGTTATGCCAGAACTGTAGGTTCATATTAATATTAATCTCAATAGACAATTATGAACTTTGGATATATATTAACGTATATCTAAAATTTCAGGTTCGGGTGCCTATATCAAATTAAAAAGAATGCCTGGTTTTGAACTGCAAGTCCAAATTTGTAGTAATATGATATTATCCAAGGTAATAAAATAAAACGATAAAAAAAAAATAGAAGACATGAAATCCAAATAATGTTGGAACTTCAGGTTCTTAACATGATATATATTTTTCAGCCCAAAATCATAATACATATGCACTTGTTGAAATATCGATTTGGAAGTTGACGCAATTAGAACTTCAAGTTCTAGAATTTACCTATTTTAATGCACATATGGCCGAAACTTATAGTTTGAATTTGACATTGAACTTCGTGTCATATTAAGAACTTCAGGTTCTTAAATATAAATTATTGAAATGATCACAAATAATTGAATATAACATTACAAATAAAATAATAATTAAAATACTGTAATAAAATAAATTGTTGGAACTTCTGGTTCCAAGTTAGAGAAAAATCAAAGAACTCCAAGTCCTTATATAGATATTATATGGATTGAGAACTAAGAGACTTCAGATCTTTAATTAATTATATAATATAGGGACTTCGGGTCCTTGCATAAAATAAAAATGAAACTAAAGAAAAGAACTAAGTAAAAATAAAATACAACAAAAATTAAAATATAGCAATAAAATAAATTGTTGAAACTTCTGGTTCCAATGAAGAATAAATCGAAGAGCTTCAAGTCTTCATTTGCCTTTTAAGAATTCGGGAACTTCAAGTACACAAATATTTATATTATAAGGATTGAAATCTAAGGATCTTCTAGCCCTTACATGATTGAATAAGAACTGGGGAACTTCTAGTCCTCCATTAATATTTATATTATAAGGATTGAAATCTAAGGATCTTCTGGTCCTTACATGACTGAATAAGAACTAAGGAAATTCTAGTTCTCCATTAATTGTATAAGAATTTAACATCTTCAAACCCTCTGTCAAATGTATAAGAGATGGGGTCAAGACTTCTCCTTGCATTTTTCTTTGTATTGTTGTCTATGCAGTCATAAGAATTAGATATTGTAATTCATATCACATTGTTAAGTGATAGAATACAAAATCTTGATTTTAACGAAAATCATGATTCTCTTACAAAAAAGAAAAAGAAAATATAATTTCAATACTTAGGTAAGATAAGAATATGCAAATCAACATAGTAATAGAAATTCAGATAATAAACTTATCTATTTGGAATTCAATATTCATCTCGATTAGCTTTCTTCTCGTTACCACTGATCACGTACATAATTGACAAGCACATTGGTGCTTGAAAGAGTAATCGTTCTAGAGAACGTGTTATATAACTAAGGGAAAATTGTAGAGAGAATTGGAAAGTAGAGAAAGACAATAAAATTTGTGTCAATCAACTTGTATATCTCATCCTGGTAAGACCTCTTATTTATAGGCTTAGAGTGATAAGAAAACATTAACAACTCATAAATTACAAGCCCATAACTATGGTATTTAGTGTATAGGTTACATAGAATTAGAAAGGATGAATGCTAAGAGGTATGGTGGTCATCCACCAACTCATGCATTTACAACAGTTAACCCTTTTTTAAAACTATTTTTTAATAATTATTTTTAGTTATAGTGACTAATGAAAATGCCCTTACACTTAATGGAAATTTAATGAAGCTAGACATAGGTGTTGGATTGCAACACTCTATAAAGTTCAGGTGTTTAAAAATAAAAATAAAAAGTTCAAGTGGTAATGGCGCACATGCCCAAAAGTTCAGGTGGTATTTATGCAAATTTCCCATATTTTTATTTTTATTTTTTGAGTACAAGCGATAGTCTAGACTAGAGGGGATGAGGATTTTCTCTCTCTCTCTCTCTCTCTCCACACACACACACACACACACACACAAATGATGCCATGGGGGTTCAAACCTGAAACCTCTTGTCTGCAAGTCAAGACCTTTTTTCCTCCTGAACTAGACCTCGTTAGCATTTCTCATAAATTTATATGTATTGGAGTTTGGTAAAAAAAATTGGGAATTCTATATTGGCATATTGAAAGTTCTTTTTATAGGAGATTCACTATTATACCCAATATAAGAGTCCAAATTATAAAAATACCATATATGAAATTAACTTTAGAAACACACCCAAAGTCCATTTACAACAAAACAAAGAGGCTTTTAACTTCTTATAAATTACAAAACTACCATTAATTTATTAAAACAAGCCCAACACCAAAACCTCATAAAAAAAACCCAAAATACTCAATAGGGTATCAAAGTAATTTAATAATCAAACTTAAATTCAATAGGACAAACTGTCATTTTTTGGGTTTTTTTGGATTTGTTTATAGAAATTCAATGGTGTAGGGTTTATCTATATTATTAGTGCTAAGAATAGGTATATAACTAAATATCTCTTTTTTTAAAAAAAATTTCTTTTGGGTCTAATAGGTGATTTTTATCTAAAAGGATAAAAAATCAGCCCAATTTTGAAGCAAGCCCAAACCGAAAGTGAAGCAACTAACCCAATAATCTTAGTTCTTCGAATCTAAAATTAACTAAACTAAGTTGGTTTGTTCAGTTTTCAATTTGGGCTGAAAACCGAACCAACACAAACCATACCAAGTCCTAGTTGATGCCCTTGGTTGGATTTGGCCCAATGGGTTTGTTGTGGTGGCCTCACTTGTTCAATTTCCCCCCCATGGCATGTTAACGTTGTGGCCTACACTTATAAGATAGTGATGGTGACTGAAAAATAAAAATCCACCATTTTCCATTTTCCATCTGCCTTGTCCTAAATCCTCCTTCAATTAGTGATAGTGATGTATGATATTTATTTTTCTGGTAAATGATGTGATATCGTATTTTGCACCAAAGAAAGATACACGGTCCTTTCTCTTTCCATGGTTGTTGCAGCTTGAAATGAATGACCAATGCAACGGTCCAGATTGAAATCAGTCTACCAAACACATGATCCCAAAATATTCACATAAACCAGGTAATCATGCAAGTGAAGTGAAACACACAGTAGCAGAGCTCTTTAAAAAAAAATCAAAAAAGTAGGTAGCCACCAGCACATGCAGAGAGAGAGGCATGCAGACTGCAATGGCTCTACAACCACAAGACAGAAGCTGGTGGGCTCTACAAATGTGCCCAATTGCCTTGATTTTGATATTGGAAAAAAAAAAAAATCCAAATCCTTATCTCCTCCACAACACAAACACCACAAAACCTCTCACAGCTTCTTCAGCAACTCTCTCCACCAATTACTTTACTTGGCCAAGAAATTAATTTCATATCATACAAACAATCATCACTCCAATAATCTCTCTCTCTCTCTCTTCATTTCTACCTGTTGAAACTTTCTTGTTATTCCTAGACAGTCTTTCTCATATCTGCCCTAACTTTTGGTGAAGGGTTCTGGAGGTTTTTCCACAAATAAGCTGTTTCTGCTTTCTGGAAAAGCTGGCTGCTTGGATCACCTCTGGCATCTTCTGCAGTTTTACAAGTGTTCTCAGCTGTGGCTAGTTCTTGTTTGGTAAAGTAAAGAGTTGTGGGTTTTGTTGAATCTTCAAGGAAAGATCTCTCTGTGTCTCTCTGAGTGAGAAACATATAAGTTTGTGATTTTTTTTTTCTTTGGAAGTAACAGATCAAGCTTGGGCAGAAAGAAAGAGATCAAGAGGAAGATGAAAATTCAGTGTGATGTGTGCGAGAAGGCTCCGGCGACGGTGATTTGTTGCGCCGACGAGGCAGCTCTGTGCGCCAAATGTGATGTTGAAGTGCACGCAGCAAATAAGCTTGCAAGCAAGCATCAGAGGCTTCTTCTAAATTGCCTCTCCAGCAAGCTCCCTAGATGTGACATATGCCAAGTAATTAATTTCCACTTCCCACTTTCTTTGTATAAAATTTTATGTAATTTCCAATTTTCCTTTTCCATTTTTGTTGAGCTGAGTTTTTTTTTTTTTGGTTCAAAATTGTTGAGCTGAGTTTAACTTTACAAGTTCATTGTATTAATATGTGTACTTGTGATAAATGTAAAGGGTGAGCTAGATTGAGATAGGTCTTAAGGTTCAAACCTTTGCTAATAAAAAGGAATTTATATCTTAATTAGAGCTAATAATGTTAGAGTTGGAGCATCCAATGCAAAACTAAGCCTGAAACACTTGGATTAACTATATTGAGTGTCGGGAACACGTAAATGAATTACCCTCTCCAATACAATGTTAAAGTTGTAACATCCAACATGAGAGGTTCCAATTAAGATAAGGCTATTAGCTCTTTAGGCATGATTTTTGGTGACCCTACCATGGAGGACCTCATACATGAATAGTAGATGCTTTGAGCATTATAGGTTTCCTTTGTTTGAAAGTTAAAGTGAACTATAGGAAATGGTGGCAAGTTGAAAGAAGTTAACATTTCTTTTATATCAATAACTGATGGCACTTTACAAGGTTTGTAATACAAACTGCATGCGAGATATTTCGTGTGCGCTGGCGTCTCCACTAGATGTTGTATAACTAATAAGACTAATCAGGTGAGAAATAAGCAGATTCTACTGCTGCTGATTGTCACATTGTTGCGTTAGGGTATTCGTACAACCTTGCAAAGTGGGTGTGGATGTCTGAATTATTCTCACATTGTTGAAATTGGGTTTCACCTAGGTACCTGCCCAAAATGAGAGGTCTTCCTAGTTCCCCTTTTTTTTCGGTAAATGATAGAAAAACCTGAACCCCATAGAGACAACTGATGCATTAACACCTTTAAAAAATCACAAAGTGGTGAATATTGTTCATACAAAAGAAGCAATATAAGAGAAAGTGTATTTTTCTAGAGACTAGGGAGTGACTGAAAATCTCAGTGTTTGCAATGTGAGTCAGCTAATGTATGAACAGGTGTGCAGCCTTGTGACTTCTAAGAATGTGGCTACTTCAATTTTAATAATGGTTAATTGTTTGATTGATTCATAATCATGAATTTATTAATTGAATTGGAACATAAATGCCTCTTAAGCACAAATGGTACAAACTGTTTTTTTTCGTGGTTCAAGTCACGGAGAAAAATGAGAAAAAATCTTATTGATGCATCGGAGAGCAGAGAAAGGCAAGGCAATTAACATAATAGAGAAAGTATCCTTCTGAAATTACTGGAGTAGAGTCTTAGGTTTACGGTAATTCAGGAAGTATTTATAATTTATAGTCTTTCTTCATATTTAAACATAACATAGTCCAGATTAGATAGAGATGCTTCCACAGCTTCCTTAAGATGAGCAGAATCAGGGAAAGAAAGGTGGATAGGTCCTTCAAATTATCATAGGAGCCCGCAAAACAAGACGACCTTCTTGAATTTTTTGAGCAACATTTTAGCTTGCCCTTTGGTTGATTTCTGCATTCTTGAAATCACCTTTCGTGGTCTCAACTACTAAGTGGACAACAAGAAGCTCATCTAAGACTTCTTGAATGATAATTAAGTTTTCCTTTTCAATCTGTCGCAGCGTCACTGGATTCTGATGAGTTTGTAAACCTCTCTTAAACAATATATCTCTCTCTCTCTCTTTCTCTCTCTCTCTCTCTCTCTCTCTCTCTCTCTCTCTCTCTCTCTCTCTCTCTCTCTCTCTCTCTCACATGTCTTCTGATTGGCAGGATAAGGCAGCTTTTATATTCTGCGTTGAAGACAGAGCCCTCTTTTGTCAGGATTGTGATGAATCAATTCATTCAGCCAATAGCCTCTCTGCAAACCACCAGAGGTTCCTTGCCACTGGAATCCGAGTGGCATTGAGCTCCAGTTGTACTAAGGAAGCTGAAACAAGTAACTTGGAGCCACCCGAGCGTAACACACAGCAGATTTCAACAAAAATTTCAGCACCACAGGCTTCTGGCGTCTCGTCACCTTGGGGCGTCGATGACTTACTGCGATTATCAGATTTTGAATCTTCTGACAAGGTTAGAAAGATCCCTATTACATTATCTAGCTTTACTCATCACAATTATTATTACTGTCTTTTCAAGGAATGGAATGGAATGGTTTGAATGGAGAACTTAGGGATGAAGTTGAAAGATGTACGCGAACTTCCCCTTTTTTCTGTAGAAAGGGTGGAGGAATGTAGATGTTTATCATTTTGTCTACGAAATGGATTCTGATAAGATAAATATCTAATTCATGCGAACTCGGTATATGAGACACAAATGTCTTGAACAATGTGGATAATGTATTTGGAAAAGTTTCGTTGATAATTGGGTGGCATATACTGCTATGTTAACTTTGAATTCTACTGTATGAAAGAAATATTCTAAAACTTATATATAACCTTGTGATAGTAATGATAAGTTTTGAGTTTTTAAGACTAATTTTATAATGATTGTTCTAAATTGAGTTCATTTTTCTTTTCTGTCCATGTTTTTTATTTGACCGTTCATCATGCACAACTTTATGAATTTCGATAATTAAAAAAGTCTGGGTTGCTTTTGCTGCTTAAAAGAAGGTAATATTGATACCTCTAATAGGTCTTGGTTTAGTTGGTTTAAGCAGTTCTTCGGTTAACACCTGATTAGAAGAAGATTATAAATTTGATGCCAACATTGATGATGGCCCATTTACTTTTTCTTTCATCTATTCATATGCTTAATGAATCTTTTCTGTGCTCACTTCAGAAAGAGTCACTTGAGTTTGGAGAGCTTGAATGGATAGCAGATATGGGTCTTTTTGGTGAGCAGTTTCCTCAGGAGGCCGTGGCAGCAGCTGAAGTTCCTCAGCTTCCAGCATCACAGCCAAGCAATTTTGCCTCATATAGACCCCCAAAATCGAACAGCCCATACAAGAAGCCTAGGATTGAAATCTCAGAGGATGATGATGAGCATTTTACCGTTCCTGATCTTGGCATATTTTAGACGTGTATCAACTTGATGGTATTAGTTGATAGGTTGAATTATATATCTTCATACTAAGTACATACCCGTATGTATTTACGTACGTATCTAAGAATGTATAATGCATTTTGGGAGATTAGCTTTTTTCCGTTGTCTTTTTCATTTGACCTATAAAATAAACATATGTAATTTTGCCTCCTTGGCTACAAGACCATATGGCACAGATATAATACCAAGTGACAGCAGTAGTTGGTGTTTATGAGCCAGAAAACTCTTGAAATTTTCGGTCGCTTTCTTGGAGCTCTCTGGCTTTGCGAGAAATTTTTATATGTTCCAGGTACACCATGTGGCTGGTGTACCATCCAATAAATATAGGACATGTGGAATTATTGTCCAACTTACTGCATTTTCTTTTTATGACATCTGGCGGGCTGTATTGGAAATATTCCATATGTCCTTCGTCTATTGGATGGTACACCAGCCACGTCGTGTACTTGGAACACCCAAAAATTACTCCTGGCTCTGCCTTTGATATTCTAGTTCCTGGTGTGATTACTTCATTTCTATTGAAGGCAAAGTAGTGGTGGATTGCATTTACCTTGCCTCAAATCTTAGGAAGTTGCCACGTGGCTTTTGGGCTATAATTGGCCCATTGCATCTTCTTGGGAATCTTGTATATGTTTTTAAATCAGCAAAATTGAAGCAATGGTCCCTGGACTAAGGCCCAACTTTACTTTTCGGCCCTCATATTGCTAAATTGTTATGGTGGTATTTTAATTATGCCTCTAGTTTCAGAAACCGTTATTTTCGTCATCTCAGTCAACTTTTCCGTTAAATTTGAAGGCATATTTGTCTTTTCAAGTGTTGGATTGAACATAGGCATCTCCATATCAGCAACCTCTCAAATTTATGGCGCTAAACTTGAATCATAATGCCATGTCAGCAATTTCTATTAATATTAGGGCATCTGGCGAAAAAAATTAGAGAGGGAGAGGATAAAGGAGATGTTGCAGAGTTTCGGGAGCTGTAATACATGGAAGCTTTGCGATTGTGGGGGAGCTATTAAAAGATGGACTTCATGGACATATTTGAATCCTGGGAGAAGATTTGAGGCTTGTGAGAATAATCGGGTAAGTCACTTTGTCTGGAATTTTGTGTTTTTCGGTCCATGGGTTTTAGATCTAACCCTGGATATGGAAAATTCTTCAGAAGAACAAAGGCAAAGCTCATTATTGGGTGTGGGTGGACGAAGAGATATGCCCATGAGGAAAGGAAGTTCTTCCTGGGTTGCTAAGAAGAATGAGAGGTATGGAGCAGGAACTAAATCAAATAGAAGAAGATAATGAAGGACTAAAAGATAAGCTCAAAGCAATTGAGCAAGAAAACAAGGAATTGACAGCAACAAATAGAAGATTGGGAAGGCAGAAAATGAAAATGGATGAGAAAATTATGGTGTATCAACATAGAGGGAAACTAATGTGGGTGGGTCTATTTGTGACATGGGTTCTTGGTGTCATGGTTGCAATGATGATGATTAAGAACCTAAATTTGTCTGAAAAAATTCAGAGAATTTGATGATCAAATAGTGAAATGTGTAATGAGTTTGGTACATTTGTGTCATTGCATAACTTGAATCCAAAGTTGTGTACATTTGTGCCATTTGCATAACTTGAATCCAAAGTTTGGTACATTTGTGCCATTTGTGCCATTTGTGCCATTGTAATGTGTGAGTGTATAATAACATCACTTAAGAGATAATTTGACAATTGCATAATTGAATCCAAAGTTTACATGAGTTCCAATTGCATACTCCAAATACATAACCAAATTTCAATCAGAGTTCATGCTCAAAATAAGCCCTCCAAATACAATTTCCAACCAATATCCAATGTCTAGCCCTGGATAGCAAAAGATAGTTCCAAATCCTAACCCAAACATCAAACCTAACCAGCAAAACACCAAATTGTTCAAAACATCACTTTCAAATTCCCACCTAACCAAAAACTCAAGCAATTACACATCATGATGTTTGGCCAAATTTTGTCTGCATTTAGGAACATAATCATGGTCTCCAAAGTCTAGCCCTCTTTGCAGGAGATTTAAATGTGATACCGTGGCTTGAAACTGGCTGAGGTGAAGATTGGCCAATTTTTGGTGGTCTAATCCTCTTTACAGGAGATTTAAATCTTCTACATTGGCTTGAAGCTAGCTGAGGTGAAGATTGGGCCAGTGTTTGGTGGTCTTAAAATTGGCTAAAATGATTGCACAATGTTTGGTGGTGTTGAAAAGGATGAATCTCCATTGTTTAGGAGGGACTGTGAAGCAACTGGTGTTTTCCCTTTGTCATTCCCATCTCTGACCTTCAACAACATATAGCAAAAGTTTAGGAACATAATTTGAACACATGAACTTATACAACAGTCAATAAGATGTCACACTTCCTGATGAAGAGCTAAGTTGTTTGCCCCTTCCTCTACCACCACCCCTTATTGCACCTCTATGTACACACCTTCCTCTGCCTCTTGCAGGCCTGCTTGGTCCATTAGATTGGTCCTACAATGAAAAAAACTTGGTGTTAGTTGTTGGGCCCAATACATAATATATAGTAACCCTAATACATAAGCTACCTCAACTACCTCAGTTACCCCTTGGTTGCTAGAATTGGCAGCACCTCCTTGTTTAAAGTGTCCTTTTTTATTGTGTCATTCCTGGCCACAAATAGAACACCTAATCTTGATGAAAATCATTCTCAATTTTGCAGGGGGTGGAATGTAATTAGGTGGTCTAGGATTTGGAGGGATTGCAGCAGGTACTTCAACCTCATAAGCCTCTTTGTTTCTTGATTTCTTGGGTCTTCCAGGCTGGGTCTTGTAAGGAAGAGGTCTAATTGCAAATTTGTCTTCTTCCATTGATCCATGGATGGCACAAGGTGGATCATATGAGAAAAGGTAAGTAGTTTGGCTATAACACTCATGTGCATAATCATACACATTTTCTTGTCTATGGAAAATGCAAGAAATTGCAAGTGAGCATGGGATCCCACACAAATCCTATCTTCTGCAAGAGCAAGTCTTTGCTTTTAGATCCACAACAAACTCACCCTCATACATATGAGACACTTGGTATTTCTTCTCACCTACTGATCGGTTCATAATGGTATATTATTTCTTACCCTTCTAGCTTATGATTTGGTTATGTTTTTGAGTTAAACTTGTGCTTTTAATCTTTTTTGTTTTTATCTTTCAGTTAATTGAGCTTTAGGTAACAATGATGGCTTTGGAGAACATAATTCATGCAATTCAAGCATGTTAAGGCCTAATTTGGATGAATTGATGAAGAGCTTAAAGACAAATTCATTATGGCTACAGCCCCCTGCCAGTCCAGTTCCGTAGGTCATATTGCAAGCTTTGTTTCAGCAACCTACATAGCTCAAATGAGGCCACATTCTTCATGAACGTTGTTACAATGGGTGTGTACTATAACATATCCAAAATTCAGCCCCATTGGATAAATATGGAGTCCGTTACCTAGCCAACACAGAACCATGCTCATGATGGATCTTATCAGCGCGGAAAATGAGTTAGCAATTTGTTTTGGCCTTAACTTCCTCCTCCGACCTTGGATTGGCCCAAATGATATATGGCTGGAAAGAAGACATTCTGAACTTCAAGTTGGAGTGCTTAAAGTCTTAATTTGCTTAAGGGAAGCCCAAGTTGTAAGCCCTTGAAGTTTCTGGTCATGCTGACCTCAGCATGTGCTGGTTGGATGCTTGGTCATGGTGAGCTAGGCATGAGCTATCATTTCTGGTTGGAAGCTTGGTCATGCTGACATGAGGATGAGCTAGGGCTGCTAGTGGGATTTAGTGGAGTAGCCATTCAAGATTTTCTAATACAAGTGCATCATCCAATTCATATTTTCTAATTCAAGTGCATCAACCATTTCAGATTTTATAATTCAAGTGTTGTATGCATTAGTCTTTTTGAATTCAGATTTTCACTTCCCCTAGGCCTATAAATAGGGAGGTTCTCTAAGCTTGTAATCACACCCCAAGGGGGGGAGCTCTCAAGCACTCCTCTAGAGCTCCCTTCCCTTCTCTCCCTCAAATTCTCTTAGTTTCCCTTTGTAGTTCTCAATTGTTGTAACAAGATTCTAGTACTATAAATCTCAAGCATTTTTCCTTTCTCTTCTTCTATAAATTCTCCAAACACTTCTCCCATTTCCTTCATCAAATTCTCTAAAGCTTTCAAACACATGTTCTTCCAAAATCCACAAAGTTCTCAAACATCTCTCTACTTTGTTCTCTAAAAGTCTCCATGTCTCAAACACTTCACAAACACCTTTCTCTTCCTTCCCTAAGTTCTCACATCCTCCAAGTTCTCAACCACTCTCTTCCAAATTCTCAAAGTTCCTAAACACTTTCTCTTCCAAAATCCACAAAGTTCTCAAACACCACTTTCCTTTCTTCTCCAAAAGTTTCCATATTCTCAAACACTTCCCAAACACTCCTCCCTTCTCTTTCTCAAACACATCTCTCCTCTCTTCCTAATTCCCAATGTTCTCAAACCTTCTCTTCCAAAATCCTCCAAGTTTCCAAACACTTTCTTCATCAAATTCTCCAAACACTTTCTCAAACAATTCTCTACTTCTACTTTCTTCTCCAAAAGCCTCCATGTCCCCAAACACTTCCTTTCTTCCTCAAAGTTCTTCTAGTTCACTTAATGTTTTCTTAGTTGTAATTTATTTTTCTTGTAATGTACATTCTTTCTTCTTGTTTTGTTTCTTTTGTTTTCATTTTTGTTTTGTGTAGGAAAATTGAATTGGATCATTCAATCACCAATCCCTGTGGAATCGACCTCGCACTTACATACGCTAAACTACCAACGGTTCGTGCACTTGCGAGTATCACAAGTTGAGGATGCAGCTGAATCCATTTTGGTGCAGCTGAATCCATTTTGGTGCAGCTGAATCTACGCAACAAGTTTTTGGCGCCGTTGCCGAGGATCGGTAACATTGTTTGATTCTATTTGGTTTTCCTACTTTTTATTTATTTTTATCTTTTCCATAACTGCACAGTTTCATGTTTTAAAGTTAATGGCGTTAATTGACAAGTTGTGTTTGTAGTCCAACTGACAAGGACAATTGCCTGACAAGCAAGAGAACTGGGTTTGAGTCCCAAGCTTACACAACACCCAAAAACAAAAAGGTTCAAGTAGCATGTTGATTATTTCTAGTTTATGGTTTCATTCACTTGCTCTTAATTAAATATCTTGTTCAAGTTTACATAAACACCATATGACTCTTGGACTGATTAGTGAATGAATGGGTAGATATTGAAGACAAACACCATGTTTAAATTCTACTTGGTTCTCTATTGTTCTTCTTGTTCTTAATGGGTTCGGAATTTGTGTTTAGACTAAACACCATAGCTAAATGCTTTTTCTGAATACTTGATTAAAACCACACACCATATGGATAATCATATTTGAGAAAGAACGAACTTCATACGCTAGTTTGATTACTTTGTTGCTTGTTACTTTGAAG
This sequence comes from Prunus fruticosa, assembly GCA_018703695.1. Lineage (NCBI taxonomy): Eukaryota > Viridiplantae > Streptophyta > Magnoliopsida > Rosales > Rosaceae > Prunus > Prunus fruticosa. Next base: position 26,304,917 of record CM031917.1, on the reverse strand, counting down.
CATGAAATTGGACGTGTGTTGATTTTTCTTTTCATTTTAGTTTTTATTTCCCAATCCTTTAATTATGTTTCAAGTTTTCTGTGTTTGTTTTAGCAAGTAATGTCAGCTTAATAAAAATGGAGAGAGATGGTAACCTCAATCATAAGAATGGGGAGTGTGGAGTAGTGGGAGAAGTCGCGACCTCCAAATGCATCACGCTCGACCTAATCGCTTCAAGGGGGAGTATTCCAATCCTTTCTCTTTAGTTGTTTTGTTATTATTTCAGTAATTTTAAATTTCTATTTCTTTTATTAAAAAAAAAATTAAAAAGATTTTTTATATGAGCTGACTCGTGGTAACTCCTGAGCGTCTCCGTCAAATCCAGTGTCTAGGAGTTCTATAGGCGACACCTTCGGTGTCTAAGAAGTTTGGTTTTTAAGCGGGACCATTGTGACCCCTCCAACCTTCCCGGATCCCCTGGCTGTATTTTCTGAGGCCCTTAACTGGTCATCCATGAGTTGCTTGTATATTTGTGTTTTTTTTTTTACTAAAAAAAAAAAATTAAAAAATTAATAATTTTAAAAAAAATTGAAATTTGAGTTTTTATTTATTTTTCCTTGTAACTTGCAATTTGGAACTTCTTTTTTTTTCTTTGTGTGGTCAGTTAGTTGTAAATAAATTTAAAATTTTAAAAAAATCAATTTGGAACTTCTTTGTTTTCTTTTTTTGTTTTGTTAAGTTAGTTTATGTATTTATTTACATGGTGTGGTTAGTTAGTTTATTTCTGAGTGTTAAAAACACATTTTTATTTCATTCAAACACTGCATTAAAAAAAACAAAAACAAAAAAACAAAAAAACATTCAAGTAAAATTTTTTAAAAAAAAAAACAACAACAACTTCTTCTTCTTCTTCTTCATTTTCATCTTCATCTTCATGGCATGCCTCTATTCTCTCTTACTTGCAGAATCTGCAGCAGCTCCACATGGTCCTCATTCTTTCTCTGCAGTGCTTCCACGTGCTGATTGGCAAGGAGAGCCGCTTCTGGAGTCCGCCACCATAGCTTTCAAGGAAGCTACTTCCTCGCTCAGCGCGGCACACTCCCGTGTTCTCGCCAGGTAATCGCATGCCCAAATTGGTAGCCGAGACCGCGTGGAGCACAGTTAAGTTGTGGGACTCCTCCACCGCTGCCTTGTCAGACCTCTGTGCCACATGCAGATGATCTGTCGGAGTAAGCTTGCTGCTAATCATGCCTCCCAGGAGCACTGCTTTGTTCGGCACTGCCTCAGAAAAGTTCGGTATTACCTCAGCAAAGTTTGAGGCCGTACCGTGATGATATGTGGAGTTTGAGAAGACATGGTTTGGAGGAGCCCTTATCCTGCGCATTCGGTGGTGCGAGGGACAATTCAAGGTTGAGATCATCAAGGTGAGCGCATGAGGATGCCATTGTTTTGTTTCTGAATTTTTTGATGTTTTTCTTTGAGTTTGCAGGAAGAAATGCTGGGTATCATCCGCTTGAAGAAGTGTGGTTTAAATAGACATATGCTGATGAGGGTGCCAACACCATTTCGGATTTCCCGGGCATGCTCGACCTAATTGCTTCAAAGGGGAGCACCTTTACTTTACTTTACTTTTTTTTATTTTCTCCGTGTTTTCTGGTGTTTAATATTTTTTGCCCGTTACTTTCATTTTCTAGAACTTTGTGTTTTTGCTTTTCCCTTTCGGCTATCATCTTTAGTTTATTTTAGTTAGGGAACTGTGCTTTCTTTTCCGTTTGTCGTATTTGTTTGATTTAAGTTTGGGGAAGTGTATTTTCCTTTTTCTTTTTATTTTATTTTTCTTTATTCATTGTTTTTCTTTTTAATTTAAAAATAACTTGTTTTCTTCTTGTTTGACAGGTTTCTTAAGAATTTAATTGGAAGAAGAGACAAAATTAAAGATGCGTCTTGGACACCTGGTGCAAGAATCTCATCTCTTCTTTTAAATTCTTGTTTGAATTGCGTGTTTATTTCAGTTTTGATGTATTTATGTATTTATTTTGTTTTTATTTAATTATGTAGTACAATTTAAACTCATAGGATATTCTTTGAAGGAGCTAAACTTTTGGTAACTCCATGAGCAACCGCGGTCTATACAGTGTCTAGGAGTTCTTTAGGCGACACCTTCGGTGTTTAAGAAGTTTGGGTTTTAAGAGGGACCATTGTGACCCCTCCAACCTTCCCGGATCCCCTGGCTGTGTTTTCTGAGGCCCTTAACTGGTCATCCTTAAGTTTTTCTCTCAAAAAAAAGAAGCAATTACTTGTGTGTTTACTTAACTAAAAATAAAAATAAAAATGCATATTTGGGTTTTCATGTTTTTGTTTGATCGTTGTTATTTAGATTTAGGGTCAATTGTCTCTTTGAAATAGCATAACATTTTTTTTTATTTCCCAATTTAAAAACAAAAAAAAAACAAATACACTTTAAAATTAAATAAATAAAAACTGAAATCATTTCTTCTTGGCGCTCGGTGTCTCGACCATAGGAGCTTTTAGTTTGGCCATCTGGTTGTCCTCTTCGGGGCTTCACGCACAGCCTCTTGGGGCTCATCACTTGAGCTCCCAAAGATCGCAATCTTAGCTTCAGGTATAACTTTTCTCGCGATCTGGTTTCTTGCGTTTGCCCGGTCGGTCTAGGTCTTCCAGCTGTTTCCGCATGTCGCGAGAGTACAACTCTACCATCTTTGATAGGTTTTTATTCTCGTCCCGCAACACTTCTCAGCTGGTGTCGATTCACCTCCACTATCCTTGACCGCTCCCTTTTCAAGCTTTTTATAGCACTCTGACACTCTTCAACCATCCTGTGCTCCGCCGCCAACTGACCTTTCAGCACCTCTACCTCATGGGACTTCGCAGTAGGCGATGAACCAAACTTGCGACACATGCTGTACTCTGCATGCTCAGTGCCAGGGCATCACTCATGACCCGATTGTCATCCCTTGTCCCGAACACACGTATATCTTTAGGAGTCACCAAATTTCTGCCAACTCCAATGGCAACATCGTTGTCCAGGAGTATTGAGTCATTGACAGTCACAGGGCCCCGTGCGGAGGCAAAGTAGGGCATCCATACTGGTGCTCCTGCTTGGCCTCGTGTTTGAGTCGGTGGAGCTAGGTTGAGATCCAAGGAAAAGGGGTAGGAAGAGGCCATTTGATTTCTCAGTTTTTTTTTTCTTGCTTCTTTTCTCTTTTGGGTTTCTGAGTTTGTGTTTTTGTTTTTTTTCCCCTTCTTTTTCCTTCTTATAGACAGTCTTTCACAAAACCCTAGCCATCGCAGCATTTCTGAATCCCCAAGCGTTCCTCGAGTTCCACAACCTTCTCACTTTCCAACCGTTTCCAACTCATTTGTCACGACTTGCTTTGTCTGAACGGACGCGTTCAGCAAAGTCGTCGCGCCTTTCCATGGCCCCGTAATTTCTGCTTGTGGAGTCTGCGGCGCCTCTATGCGTCGACACGTGTCTCGCTCTGTCGAGACATCAAGGACCCATGTTTCAGAATCCAATTCATGTTTTATCCTAAATTAAAAAATTAAAAATTAAATTAAAACGTGTGGGCTTCGGATTTTATTGTGGGTCGGGTTTTCACCATTGTTTTGGTTTCAAGGTGGGTTAATTTCATTGTGGGCTTTGGGCTTCAAATTATTTTTGGGTTTCAGAATTGTGTGATTAGGGTTTACTGTTTTATTTTAATTTTTTTGTTTGTTTATTTGTTTGTTTAGTAATTTTTATTTTGTAATTGTTTTATTTTATTTTTGTATGTTTTGTGATTTTTTATTTGCTTTAATACCTTTCATTTGTTGTTATGACATTGTTTGTGGCTAATTTTTAAACATTGAGGACAATGTTCATTTCTAGGTTTGGGGGTATTGGAGTTTAGCATGTATTATTATTTTTTTCTTAATTTAAAAAAAAAAAAAATTGCTTGTTTTTCTTCTATTTTTGTTTTGTTTTTGTTTTGAGTCACTTTCCGAACACTTATGATGAGATAGTGATAAATGTTTGCATGACTTAAATAAAAATTGGATTTCATTTTATTTTAGTGTTTTTTTTCTTTATTAAAAAAAAAAATTGGCATTGTTCTAGCATGATATGTTTCAAACCTTCTTTACACTTGCCATTTGTTTCATAATTTTCCAATTAAAGGATTTGCATGATCTAAAGAATTGTATGAAGCATAAATTAGACTTATATAACCAACCATATAAAGTGAGCTTTTGAGCCTTGTACTTCAATTCATGAGTGTTATATACATACTCTTATTTTCTTGTCATCTAAGTTGTTGTTTGATCTCATTATTCATTGATTTGGTTGAACACTTAAAAGTCATTCATTCTTATGCAATTTGATTTCATGACATTTAAAGAAATGATATTAAGGCCCTCTTTGGATCGTTTGTGCCTTTCAAGCTAACCTTATGCATGCTTAAGCATGATTTTCCATTGTTAACCATTTTGAGCCTACATGTAAACTTTTTCTTTCATTTACCAATTTTATTTCCTCGCCTTAGCCCGAAAAACAAATATTTACCTTTTCTAAGGAACTCATGAGCTTTAATTGGGATGTGTTTTTCATGCTAAGTTTGGGAAGAGGTGTTACATTTCGAAAAAAAAAAAAAAAAAAATAAAAAAAAATCACACAATTGGTGAAAGAAAAGAGAAAAGTGGTGGTTGAATGAAATTTCATTTTTGGGCCTTCAAAATAAATTGGTGTTTGTTCAATTAAAGGAAAGGAGTGAATCAATGTAAATGAAGGTATAAGGAGTTTTGATTGTGTAAAAAAATAAATTATCATTGTGATGATTCAAAGTCTTGAATACAATTATTTTTATGCTCTTATATTTTGAGTTCCTTGGACTTTGTATTATCCATACCTTTCATTTCTTACTCACCTTACACCCATGGACCAATTACAACCTATGTTAAAGACCTAAATTGATCTTAAATGTCATGTGGTTGAATTGCATCCATTTTCTTACTTTTAAGTGTTTGGCATCCTTCTTGAGATCATATTAATGCAAGTTCTTCATCTTTCTATTTCGAGTTAAGTCCTTATGGTTTAACTCTATTCTCATGTTTATAACTGAGTGATGCATTATAGCCCTCTTTTGAGTGATTCATTTGTGAGAGGACAACTTTGGTGAGATTTGAAGTTGAACTTGTGCTTTGTATGATTTTTGAAATTGTGTGAAAACTAAGATTGGGGAATTTGTTGCATTTGGCTATCACACTACTACACTTTGAGCATATTATGTTTTGAACTTTGCCGCTTTGTAAATAATGTCTAAAATTGAGCTTTTATTGTGAAAACGTTTAAGTCATGTGCATGAGTCATTTCTCTTCAGAAAATGTTCGGAATGATTGTTTTGAGTTCTTTTTATTTTTGTAATTGTTTTTGTTTTTGTTTTTGTTCTGTTTTTGTTAATTAATGTAATTATGTTTGTTTTTGTTTTTGGTTTTGGTTTTGCTTAAAGACTATCAATCTTTTAAGTTTTCTAACCATTTTGTTTTGTAGAGTTAGAAAAACGTTTGTGGGTATCGATATCTGTTAAACCCTCAGGAGACACAACTCCTCCTACTAGGGATGCCTAGAGGTTTAAAGGCTTGTTGCATATGCTAAATGCAATCGAGTTACCTACGAAAGTGGTTTAGTTAACTTCTAGTTTTGTTTTTAACTTTGTTTTGTGTTGTTTTGCTCGAGGACTAGCAAAATCTAGGTTTGGGGGTATTTGATCGGTTCATAATGGTATATTATTTCTTACCCTTCTAGCTTATGATTTGGTTATGTTTTTGAGTTAAACTTGTGCTTTTAATCTTTTTTGTTTTTATCTTTCAGTTAATTGAGCTTTAGGTAACAATGATGGCTTTGGAGAACATAATTCATGCAATTCAAGCATGTTAAGGCCTAATTTGGATGAATTGATGAAGAGCTTAAAGACAAATTCATTATGGCTACAGCCCCCTGCCAGTCCAGTTCCGTAGGTCATATTGCAAGCTTTGTTTCAGCAACCTACATAGCTCAAATGAGGCCACATTCTTCATGAACGTTGTTCCAATGGGTGTGTACTATAACATATCCAAAATTCAGCCCCATTGGATAAATATGGAGTCCGTTACCTAGCCAACACAGAACCATGCTCATGATGGATCTTATCAGCGCGGAAAATGAGTTAGCAATTTGTTTTGGCCTTAACTTCCTCCTCCGACCTTGGATTGGCCCAAATGATATATGGCTGGAAAGAAGACATTCTGAACTTCAAGTTGGAGTGCTTAAAGTCTTAATTTGCTTAAGGGAAGCCCAAGTTGTAAGCCCTTGAAGTTGCTGGTCATGCTGACCTCAGCATGTGCTGGTTGGATGCTTGGTCATGGTGAGCTAGGCATGAGCTATCATTTCTGGTTGGAAGCTTGGTCATGCTGACATGAGGATGAGCTAGGGCTGCTAGTGGGATTTAGTGGAGTAGCCATTCAAGATTTTCTAATACAAGTGCATCATCCAATTCATATTTTCTAATTCAAGTGCATCAACCATTTCAGATTTTATAATTCAAGTGTTGTATGCATTAGTCTTTTTGAATTCAGATTTTCACTTCCCCTAGGCCTATAAATAGGGAGGTTCTCTAAGCTTGTAATCACACCCCAAGGGGGGAGCTCTCAAGCACTCCTCTAGAGCTCCCTTCCCTTCTCTCCCTCAAATTCTCTTAGTTTCCCTTTGTAGTTCTCAATTGTTGTAACAAGATTCTAGTACTATAAATCTCAAGCATTTTTCCTTTCTCTTCTTCTATAAATTCTCCAAACACTTCTCCCATTTCCTTCATCAAATTCTCTAAAGCTTTCAAACACATGTTCTTCCAAAATCCACAAAGTTCTCAAACATCTCTCTACTTTGTTCTCTAAAAGTCTCCATGTCTCAAACACTTCACAAACACCTTTCTCTTCCTTCCCTAAGTTCTCACATCCTCCAAGTTCTCAACCACTCTCTTCCAAATTCTCAAAGTTCCTAAACACTTTCTCTTCCAAAATCCACAAAGTTCTCAAACACCACTTTCCTTTCTTCTCCAAAAGTTTCCATATTCTCAAACACTTCCCAAACACTCCTCCCTTCTCTTTCTCAAACACATCTCTCCTCTCTTCCTAATTCCCAATGTTCTCAAACCTTCTCTTCCAAAATCCTCCAAGTTTCCAAACACTTTCTTCATCAAATTCTCCAAACACTTTCTCAAACAATTCTCTACTTCTACTTTCTTCTCCAAAAGCCTCCATGTCCCCAAACACTTCCTTTCTTCCTCAAAGTTCTTCTAGTTCACTTAATGTTTTCTTAGTTGTAATTTATTTTTCTTGTAATGTACATTCTTTCTTCTTGTTTTGTTTCTTTTGTTTTCATTTTTGTTTTGTGTAGGAAAATTGAATTGGATCATTCAATCACCAATCCCTGTGGAATCGACCTCGCACTTACATACGCTAAACTACCAACGGTTCGTGCACTTGCGAGTATCACAAGTTGAGGATGCAGCTGAATCCATTTTGGTGCAGCTGAATCCATTTTGGTGCAGCTGAATCTACGCAACAAGTTTTTGGCGCCGTTGCCGGGGATCGGTAACATTGTTTGATTCTATTTGGTTTTCCTACTTTTTATTTATTTTTATCTTTTCCATAACTGCACAGTTTCATGTTTTAAAGTTAATGGCGTTAATTGACAAGTTGTGTTTGTAGTCCAACTGACAAGGACAATTGCCTGACAAGCAAGAGAACTGGGTTTGAGTCCCAGCTTACACAACACCCAAAAACAAAAAGGTTCAAGTAGCATGTTGATTATTTCTAGTTTATGGTTTCATTCACTTGCTCTTAATTAAATATCTTGTTCAAGTTTACATAAACACCATATGACTCTTGGACTGATTAGTGAATGAATGGGTAGATATTGAAGACAAACACCATGTTTAAATTCTACTTGGTTCTCTATTGTTCTTCTTGTTCTTAATGGGTTCGGAATTTGTGTTTAGACTAAACACCATAGCTAAATGCTTTTTCTGAATACTTGATTAAAACCACACACCATATGGATAATCATATTTGAGAAAGAACGAACTTCATACGCTAGTTTGATTACTTTGTTGCTTGTTACTTTGAAGCATGAAATTGGACGTGTGTTGATTTTTCTTTTCATTTTAGTTTTTATTTCCCAATCCTTTAATTATGTTTCAAGTTTTCTGTGTTTGTTTTAGCAAGTAATGTCAGCTTAATAAAAATGGAGAGAGATGGTAACCTCAATCATAAGAATGGGGAGTGTGGAGTAGTGGGAGAAGTCGCGACCTCCAAATGCATCACGCTCGACCTAATCGCTTCAAGGGGGAGTATTCCAATCCTTTCTCTTTAGTTGTTTTGTTATTATTTCAGTAATTTTAAATTTCTATTTCTTTTATTAAAAAAAAAATTAAAAAGATTTTTTATATGAGCTGACTCGTGGTAACTCCTGAGCGTCTCCGTCAATCCAGTGTCTAGGAGTTCTATAGGCGACACCTTCGGTGTCTAAGAAGTTTGGTTTTTAAGCGGGACCATTGTGACCCCTCCAACCTTCCCAGGATCCCCCTGGCTGTATTTTCTGAGGCCCTTAACTGGTCATCCATGAGTTGCTTGTATATTTGTGTTTTTTTTTTTACTAAAAAAAAAAAATTAAAAAATTAATAATTTTAAAAAAAATTGAAATTTGAGTTTTTATTTATTTTTCCTTGTAACTTGCAATTTGGAACTTCTTTTTTTTTTCTTTGTGTGGTCAGTTAGTTGTAAATAAATTTAAAATTTTAAAAAAATCAATTTGGAACTTCTTTGTTTTCTTTTTTTGTTTTGTTAAGTTAGTTTATGTATTTATTTACATGGTGTGGTTAGTTAGTTTATTTCTGAGTGTTAAAAACACATTTTTATTTCATTCAAACACTGCATTAAAAAAAAACAAAAACAAAAAAACAAAAAAACATTCAAGTAAAATTTTTTAAAAAAAAAAACAACAACAACTTCTTCTTCTTCTTCTTCATTTTCATCTTCATCTTCATGGCATGCCTCTATTCTCTCTTACTTGCAGAATCTGCAGCAGCTCCACATGGTCCTCATTCTTTCTCCAGTGCTTCCACGTGCTGATTGGCAAGGAGAGCCGCTTCTGCAAGTCCGCCACCATAGCTTTCAAGGAAGCTACTTCCTCGCTCAGCGCGGCACACTCCCGTGTTCTCGCCAGTAATCGCATGCCCAAATTGGTAGCCGAGACCGCGTGGAGCACAGTTAAGTTGTGGGACTCCTCCACCGCTGCCTTGTCAGGAACCTCTGTGCCACATGCAGATGATCTGTCGGAGTAAGCTTGCTGCTAATCATGCCTCCAGGCAGCACTGCTTTGTTCGGCACTGCCTCAGAAAAGTTCGGTATTACCTCAGCAAAGTTTGAGGCCGTACCGTGATGATATGTGGAGTTTGAGAAGACATGGTTTGGAGGAGCCCTTATCTGCGCATTCGGTGGTGCGAGGGACAATTCAAGGTTGAGATCATCAAGGTGAGCGCATGAGGATGCCATTGTTTTGTTTCTGAATTTTTTGATGTTTTTCTTTGAGTTTGCAGGAAGAAATGCTGGGTATCATCCGCTTGAAGAAGTGTGGTTTAAATAGACATATGCTGATGAGGGTGCCAACACCATTTCGGATTTCCCGGGCATGCTCGAACCTAATTGCTTCAAAGGGGAGCACCTTTACTTTACTTTACTTTTTTTTATTTTCTCCGTGTTTTCTGGTGTTTAATATTTTTTGCCCGTTACTTTCATTTTCTAGAACTTTGTGTTTTTGCTTTTCCCTTTCGGCTATCATCTTTAGTTTATTTTAGTTAGGGAACTGCTTTTCTTTTCCGTTTGTCGTATTTGTTTGATTTAAGTTTGGGGAAGTGTATTTTCCTTTTTCTTTTTATTTTATTTTTCTTTATTCATTGTTTTTCTTTTTAATTTAAAAATAACTTGTTTTCTTCTTGTTTGACAGGTTTCTTAAGAATTTAATTGGAAGAAGAGACAAAATTAAAGATGCGTCTTGGACACCTGGTGCAAGAATCTCATCTCTTCTTTTAAATTCTTGTTTGAATTGCGTGTTTATTTCAGTTTTGATGTATTTATGTATTTATTTTGTTTTTATTTAATTATGTAGTACAATTTAAACTCATAGGATATTCTTTGAAGGAGCTAAACTTTTGGTAACTCCAGTGAGCAACCGCGGTCTATACAGTGTCTAGGAGTTCTTTAGGCGACACCTTCGGTGTTTAAGAAGTTTGGGTTTTAAGAGGGACCATTGTGACCCCTCCAACCTTCCCGGATCCCCCTGGCTGTGTTTTTCTGAGGCCCTTAACTGGTCATCCTTAAGTTTTTCTCTCAAAAAAAAGAAGCAATTACTTGTGTGTTTACTTAACTAAAAATAAAAATAAAAATGCATATTTGGGTTTTCATGTTTTTGTTTGATCGTTGTTATTTAGATTTAGGGTCAATTGTCTCTTTGAAATAGCATAACATTTTTTTTTATTTCCCAATTTAAAAACAAAAAAAAAACAAATACACTTTAAAATTAAATAAATAAAAACTGAAATCATTTCTTCTTGGCGCTCGGTGTCTCGACCATAGGAGCTTTTAGTTTGGCCATCTGGTTGTCCTCTTCGGGGCTTCACGCACAGCCTCTTGGGGCTCATCACTTGAGCTCCCAAAGATCGCAATCTTAGCTTCAGTATAACTTTTCTCGCGATCTGGTTTCTTGCGTTTGCCCGGTCGGTCTAGGTCTTCCAGCTGTTTCCGCATGTCGCGAGAGTACAACTCTACCATCTTTGATAGGTTTTTATTCTCGTCCCGCAACACTTCTAGCTGGTGTCGATTCACCTCCACTATCCTTGACCGCTCCCTTTTCAAGCTTTTTATAGCACTCTGACACTCTTCAACCATCCTGTGCTCCGCCGCCAACTGACCTTTCAGCACCTCTACCTCATGGGACTTCGCAAGTAGGCGATGAACCAAACTTGCGACACATGCTGTACTCTGCATGCTCAGTGCCAGGGCATCACTCATGACCCGATTGTCATCCCTTGTCCCGAACACACGTATATCTTTAGGAGTCACCAAATTTCTGCCAACTCCAATGGCAACATCGTTGTCCAGGAGTATTGAGTCATTGACGGTCACAGGCCCCGTGCGGAGGCAAAGTAGGGCATCCATACTGGGTGCTCCTGCTTGGCCTCGTGTTTGAGTCGGTGGAGCTAGGTTGAGATCCAAGGAAAAGGGGTAGGAAGAGGCCATTTGATTTCTCAGTTTTTTTTTTCTTGCTTCTTTTCTCTTTTGGGTTTCTGAGTTTGTGTTTTTGTTTTTTTTCCCCTTCTTTTTCCTTCTTATAGACAGTCTTTCACAAAACCCTAGCCATCGCAGCATTTCTTGAATCCCCAGCGTTCCTCGAGTTCCACAACCTTCTCACTTTCCAACCGTTTCCAACTCATTTGTCACGACTTGCTTTGTCTGAACGGACGCGTTGAGCAAAGTCGTCGCGCCTTTCCATGGCCCCGTAATTTCTGCTTGTGGAGTCTGCGGCGCCTCTATGCGTCGACACGTGTCTCGCTCTGTCGAGACATCAAGGACCCATGTTTCAGAATCCAATTCATGTTTTATCCTAAATTAAAAAATTAAAAATTAAATTAAAACGTGTGGGCTTCGGATTTTATTGTGGGTCGGGTTTTCACCATTGTTTTGGTTTCAAGGTGGGTTAATTTCATTGTGGGCTTTGGGCTTCAAATTATTTTTGGGTTTCAGAATTGTGTGATTAGGGTTTACTGTTTTATTTTAATTTTTTTGTTTGTTTATTTGTTTGTTTAGTAATTTTTATTTTGTAATTGTTTTATTTTATTTTTGTATGTTTTGTGATTTTTTATTTGCTTTAATACCTTTCATTTGTTGTTATGACATTGTTTGTGGCTAATTTTTAAACATTGAGGACAATGTTCATTTCTAGGTTTGGGGGTATTGGAGTTTAGCATGTATTATTATTTTTTTCTTAATTTAAAAAAAAAAAAAAATTGCTTGTTTTTCTTCTATTTTTGTTTTGTTTTTGTTTTGAGTCACTTTCCGAACACTTATGATGAGATAGTGATAAATGTTTGCATGACTTAAATAAAAATTGGATTTCATTTTATTTTAGTGTTTTTTTTCTTTATTAAAAAAAAAAATTGGCATTGTTCTAGCATGATATGTTTCAAACCTTCTTTACACTTGCCATTTGTTTCATAATTTTCCAATTAAAGGATTTGCATGATCTAAAGAATTGTATGAAGCATAAATTAGACTTATATAACCAACCATATAAAGTGAGCTTTTGAGCCTTGTACTTCAATTCATGAGTGTTATATACATACTCTTATTTTCTTGTCATCTAAGTTGTTGTTTGATCTCATTATTCATTGATTTGGTTGAACACTTAAAAGTCATTCATTCTTATGCAATTTGATTTCATGACATTTAAAGAAATGATATTAAGGCCCTCTTTGGATCGTTTGTGCCTTTCAAGCTAACCTTATGCATGCTTAAGCATGATTTTCCATTGTTAACCATTTTGAGCCTACATGTAAACTTTTTCTTTCATTTACCAATTTTATTTCCTCGCCTTAGCCCGAAAAACAAATATTTACCTTTTCTAAGGAACTCATGAGCTTTAATTGGGATGTGTTTTTCATGCTAAGTTTGGGAAGAGGTGTTACATTTCGAAAAAAAAAAAAAAAAAAAATAAAAAAAAATCACACAATTGGTGAAAGAAAAGAGAAAAGTGGTGGTTGAATGAAATTTCATTTTTGGGCCTTCAAAATAAATTGGTGTTTGTTCAATTAAAGGAAAGGAGTGAATCAATGTAAATGAAGGTATAAGGAGTTTTGATTGTGTAAAAAAATAAATTATCATTGTGATGATTCAAAGTCTTGAATACAATTATTTTTATGCTCTTATATTTTGAGTTCCTTGGACTTTGTATTATCCATACCTTTCATTTCTTACTCACCTTACACCCATGGACCAATTACAACCTATGTTAAAGACCTAAATTGATCTTAAATGTCATGTGGTTGAATTGCATCCATTTTCTTACTTTTAAGTGTTTGGCATCCTTCTTGAGATCATATTAATGCAAGTTCTTCATCTTTCTATTTCGAGTTAAGTCCTTATGGTTTAACTCTATTCTCATGTTTATAACTGAGTGATGCATTATAGCCCTCTTTTGAGTGATTCATTTGTGAGAGGACAACTTTGGTGAGATTTGAAGTTGAACTTGTGCTTTGTATGATTTTTGAAATTGTGTGAAAACTAAGATTGGGGAATTTGTTGCATTTGGCTATCACACTACTACACTTTGAGCATATTATGTTTTGAACTTTGCCGCTTTGTAAATAATGTCTAAAATTGAGCTTTTATTGTGAAAACGTTTAAGTCATGTGCATGAGTCATTTCTCTTCAGAAAATGTTCGGAATGATTGTTTTGAGTTCTTTTTATTTTTGTAATTGTTTTTGTTTTTGTTTTTGTTCTGTTTTTGTTAATTAATGTAATTATGTTTGTTTTTGTTTTTGGTTTTGGTTTTGCTTAAAGACTATCAATCTTTTAAGTTTTCTAACCATTTTGTTTTGTAGAGTTAGAAAAACGTTTGTGGGTATTGATATCTGTTAAACCCTCAGGAGACACAACTCCTCCTACTAGGGATGCCTAGAGGTTTAAAGGCTTGTTGCATATGCTAAATGCAATCGAGTTACCTACGAAAGTGGTTTAGTTAACTTCTAGTTTTGTTTTTAACTTTGTTTTGTGTTGTTTTGCTCGAGGACTAGCAAAATCTAGGTTTGGGGGTATTTGATCGGTTCATAATGGTATATTATTTCTTACCCTTCTAGCTTATGATTTGGTTATGTTTTTGAGTTAAACTTGTGCTTTTAATCTTTTTTGTTTTTATCTTTCAGTTAATTGAGCTTTAGGTAACAATGATGGCTTTGGAGAACATAATTCATGCAATTCAAGCATGTTAAGGCCTAATTTGGATGAATTGATGAAGAGCTTAAAGACAAATTCATTATGGCTACAGCCCCCTGCCAGTCCAGTTCCGTAGGTCATATTGCAAGCTTTGTTTCAGCAACCTACATAGCTCAAATGAGGCCACATTCTTCATGAACGTTGTTCCAATGGGTGTGTACTATAACATATCCAAAATTCAGCCCCATTGGATAAATATGGAGTCCGTTACCTAGCCAACACAGAACCATGCTCATGATGGATCTTATCAGCGCGGAAAATGAGTTAGCAATTTGTTTTGGCCTTAACTTCCTCCTCCGACCTTGGATTGGCCCAAATGATATATGGCTGGAAAGAAGACATTCTGAACTTCAAGTTGGAGTGCTTAAAGTCTTAATTTGCTTAAGGGAAGCCCAAGTTGTAAGCCCTTGAAGTTGCTGGTCATGCTGACCTCAGCATGTGCTGGTTGGATGCTTGGTCATGGTGAGCTAGGCATGAGCTATCATTTCTGGTTGGAAGCTTGGTCATGCTGACATGAGGATGAGCTAGGGCTGCTAGTGGGATTTAGTGGAGTAGCCATTCAAGATTTTCTAATACAAGTGCATCATCCAATTCATATTTTCTAATTCAAGTGCATCAACCATTTCAGATTTTATAATTCAAGTGTTGTATGCATTAGTCTTTTTGAATTCAGATTTTCACTTCCCCTAGGCCTATAAATAGGGAGGTTCTCTAAGCTTGTAATCACACCCCAAGGGGGGGAGCTCTCAAGCACTCCTCTAGAGCTCCCTTCCCTTCTCTCCCTCAAATTCTCTTAGTTTCCCTTTGTAGTTCTCAATTGTTGTAACAAGATTCTAGTACTATAAATCTCAAGCATTTTTCCTTTCTCTTCTTCTATAAATTCTCCAAACACTTCTCCCATTTCCTTCATCAAATTCTCTAAAGCTTTCAAACACATGTTCTTCCAAAATCCACAAAGTTCTCAAACATCTCTCTACTTTGTTCTCTAAAAGTCTCCATGTCTCAAACACTTCACAAACACCTTTCTCTTCCTTCCCTAAGTTCTCACATCCTCCAAGTTCTCAACCACTCTCTTCCAAATTCTCAAAGTTCCTAAACACTTTCTCTTCCAAAATCCACAAAGTTCTCAAACACCACTTTCCTTTCTTCTCCAAAAGTTTCCATATTCTCAAACACTTCCCAAACACTCCTCCCTTCTCTTTCTCAAACACATCTCTCCTCTCTTCCTAATTCCCAATGTTCTCAAACCTTCTCTTCCAAAATCCTCCAAGTTTCCAAACACTTTCTTCATCAAATTCTCCAAACACTTTCTCAAACAATTCTCTACTTCTACTTTCTTCTCCAAAAGCCTCCATGTCCCCAAACACTTCCTTTCTTCCTCAAAGTTCTTCTAGTTCACTTAATGTTTTCTTAGTTGTAATTTATTTTTCTTGTAATGTACATTCTTTCTTCTTGTTTTGTTTCTTTTGTTTTCATTTTTGTTTTGTGTAGGAAAATTGAATTGGATCATTCAATCACCAATCCCTGTGGAATCGACCTCGCACTTACATACGCTAAACTACCAACGGTTCGTGCACTTGCGAGTATCACAAGTTGAGGATGCAGCTGAATCCATTTTGGTGCAGCTGAATCCATTTTGGTGCAGCTGAATCTACGCAACAAGTTTTTGGCGCCGTTGCCGGGATCGGTAACATTGTTTGATTCTATTTGGTTTTCCTACTTTTTATTTATTTTTATCTTTTCCATAACTGCACAGTTTCATGTTTTAAAGTTAATGGCGTTAATTGACAAGTTGTGTTTGTAGTCCAACTGACAAGGACAATTGCCTTAACAAGCAAGAGAACTGGGTTTGAGTCCCAGCTTACACAACACCCAAAAACAAAAAGGTTCAAGTAGCATGTTGATTATTTCTAGTTTATGGTTTCATTCACTTGCTCTTAATTAAATATCTTGTTCAAGTTTACATAAACACCATATGACTCTTGGACTGATTAGTGAATGAATGGGTAGATATTGAAGACAAACACCATGTTTAAATTCTACTTGGTTCTCTATTGTTCTTCTTGTTCTTAATGGGTTCGGAATTTGTGTTTAGACTAAACACCATAGCTAAATGCTTTTTCTGAATACTTGATTAAAACCACACACCATATGGATAATCATATTTGAGAAAGAACGAACTTCATACGCTAGTTTGATTACTTTGTTGCTTGTTACTTTGAAGCATGAAATTGGACGTGTGTTGATTTTTCTTTTCATTTTAGTTTTTATTTCCCAATCCTTTAATTATGTTTCAAGTTTTCTGTGTTTGTTTTAGCAAGTAATGTCAGCTTAATAAAAATGGAGAGAGATGGTAACCTCAATCATAAGAATGGGGAGTGTGGAGTAGTGGGAGAAGTCGCGACCTCCAAATGCATCACGCTCGACCTAATCGCTTCAAGGGGGAGTATTCCAATCCTTTCTCTTTAGTTGTTTTGTTATTATTTCAGTAATTTTAAATTTCTATTTCTTTTATTAAAAAAAAAATTAAAAAGATTTTTTATATGAGCTGACTCGTGGTAACTCCTGAGCGTCTCCGTCAAATCCAGTGTCTAGGAGTTCTATAGGCGACACCTTCGGTGTCTAAGAAGTTTGGTTTTTAAGCGGGACCATTGTGACCCCTCCAACCTTCCCGGATCCCCTGGCTGTATTTTCTGAGGCCCTTAACTGGTCATCCATGAGTTGCTTGTATATTTGTGTTTTTTTTTTACTAAAAAAAAAAAATTAAAAAATTAATAATTTTAAAAAAAATTGAAATTTGAGTTTTTATTTATTTTTCCTTGTAACTTGCAATTTGGAACTTCTTTTTTTTTTCTTTGTGTGGTCAGTTAGTTGTAAATAAATTTAAAATTTTAAAAAAATCAATTTGGAACTTCTTTGTTTTCTTTTTTTGTTTTGTTAAGTTAGTTTATGTATTTATTTACATGGTGTGGTTAGTTAGTTTATTTCTGAGTGTTAAAAACACATTTTTATTTCATTCAAACACTGCATTAAAAAAAAACAAAAACAAAAAAACAAAAAAACATTCAAGTAAAATTTTTAAAAAAAAAAAACAACAACAACTTCTTCTTCTTCTTCTTCATTTTCATCTTCATCTTCATGGCATGCCTCTATTCTCTCTTACTTGCAGAATCTGCAGCAGCTCCACATGGTCCTCATTCTTTCTCTCCAGTGCTTCCACGTGCTGATTGGCAAGGAGAGCCGCTTCTGGAGTCCGCCACCATAGCTTTCAAGGAAGCTACTTCCTCGCTCAGCGCGGCACACTCCCGTGTTCTCGCCAGTAATCGCATGCCCAAATTGGTAGCCGAGACCGCGTGGAGCACAGTTAAGTTGTGGGACTCCTCCACCGCTGCCTTGTCAGAACCTCTGTGCCACATGCAGGATGATCTGTCGGAGTAAGCTTGCTGCTAATCATGCCTCCCAGCAGCACTGCTTTGTTCGGCACTGCCTCAGAAAAGTTCGGTATTACCTCAGCAAAGTTTGAGGCCGTACCGTGATGATATGTGGAGTTTGAGAAGACATGGTTTGGAGGAGCCCTTATCTGCGCATTCGGTGGTGCGAGGGACAATTCAAGGTTGAGATCATCAAGGTGAGCGCATGAGGATGCCATTGTTTTGTTTCTGAATTTTTTGATGTTTTTCTTTGAGTTTGCAGGAAGAAATGCTGGGTATCATCCGCTTGAAGAAGTGTGGTTTAAATAGACATATGCTGATGAGGGTGCCAACACCATTTCGGATTTCCCGGGGCATGCTCGACCTAATTGCTTCAAAGGGGAGCACCTTTACTTTACTTTACTTTTTTTTATTTTCTCCGTGTTTTCTGGTGTTTAATATTTTTTGCCCGTTACTTTCATTTTCTAGAACTTTGTGTTTTTGCTTTTCCCTTTCGGCTATCATCTTTAGTTTATTTTAGTTAGGGAACTGTGCTTTTTTTTTCCGTTTGTCGTATTTGTTTGATTTAAGTTTGGGGAAGTGTATTTTCCTTTTTCTTTTTATTTTATTTTTCTTTATTCATTGTTTTTCTTTTTAATTTAAAAATAACTTGTTTTCTTCTTGTTTGACAGGTTTCTTAAGAATTTAATTGGAAGAAGAGACAAAATTAAAGATGCGTCTTGGACACCTGGTGCAAGAATCTCATCTCTTCTTTTAAATTCTTGTTTGAATTGCGTGTTTATTTCAGTTTTGATGTATTTATGTATTTATTTTGTTTTTATTTAATTATGTAGTACAATTTAAACTCATAGGATATTCTTTGAAGGAGCTAAACTTTTGGTAACTCCAGTGAGCAACCGCGGTCTATACAGTGTCTAGGAGTTCTTTAGGCGACACCTTCGGTGTTTAAGAAGTTTGGGTTTTAAGAGGGACCATTGTGACCCCTCCAACCTTCCCGGATCCCCTGGCTGTGTTTTTCTGAGGCCCTTAACTGGTCATCCTTAAGTTTTTCTCTCAAAAAAAAGAAGCAATTACTTGTGTGTTTACTTAACTAAAAATAAAAATAAAAATGCATATTTGGGTTTTCATGTTTTTGTTTGATCGTTGTTATTTAGATTTAGGGTCAATTGTCTCTTTGAAATAGCATAACATTTTTTTTTATTTCCCAATTTAAAAACAAAAAAAAAACAAATACACTTTAAAATTAAATAAATAAAAACTGAAATCATTTCTTCTTGGCGCTCGGTGTCTCGACCATAGGAGCTTTTAGTTTGGCCATCTGGTTGTCCTCTTCGGGGCTTCACGCACAGCCTCTTGGGGCTCATCACTTGAGCTCCCAAAGATCGCAATCTTAGCTTCAGTATAACTTTTCTCGCGATCTGGTTTCTTGCGTTTGCCCGGTCGGTCTAGGTCTTCCAGCTGTTTCCGCATGTCGCGAGAGTACAACTCTACCATCTTTGATAGGTTTTTATTCTCGTCCCGCAACACTTCTAGCTGGTGTCGATTCACCTCCACTATCCTTGACCGCTCCCTTTTCAAGCTTTTTATAGCACTCTGACACTCTTCAACCATCCTGTGCTCCGCCGCCAACTGACCTTTCAGCACCTCTACCTCATGGGACTTCGCAAGTAGGCGATGAACCAAACTTGCGACACATGCTGTACTCTGCATGCTCAGTGCCAGGGCATCACTCATGACCCGATTGTCATCCCTTGTCCCGAACACACGTATATCTTTAGGAGTCACCAAATTTCTGCCAACTCCAATGGCAACATCGTTGTCCAGGAGTATTGAGTCATTGACGGTCAGGGCCCCGTGCGGAGGCAAAGTAGGGCATCCATACTGGTGCTCCTGCTTGGCCTCGTGTTTGAGTCGGTGGAGCTAGGTTGAGATCCAAGGAAAAGGGGTAGGAAGAGGCCATTTGATTTCTCAGTTTTTTTTTTCTTGCTTCTTTTCTCTTTTGGGTTTCTGAGTTTGTGTTTTTGTTTTTTTTCCCCTTCTTTTTCCTTCTTATAGACGTCTTTCACAAAACCCTAGCCATCGCAGCATTTCTGAATCCCCAAGCGTTCCTCGAGTTCCACAACCTTCTCACTTTCCAACCGTTTCCAACTCATTTGTCACGACTTGCTTTGTCTGAACGGACGCGTTCAGGCAAAGTCGTCGCGCCTTCCATGGCCCCGTAATTTCTGCTTGTGGAGTCTGCGGCGCCTCTATGCGTCGACACGTGTCTCGCTCTGTCGAGACATCAAGGACCCATGTTTCAGAATCCAATTCATGTTTTATCCTAAATTAAAAAATTAAAAATTAAATTAAAACGTGTGGGCTTCGGATTTTATTGTGGGTCGGGTTTTCACCATTGTTTTGGTTTCAAGGTGGGTTAATTTCATTGTGGGCTTTGGGCTTCAAATTATTTTTGGGTTTCAGAATTGTGTGATTAGGGTTTACTGTTTTATTTTAATTTTTTTGTTTGTTTATTTGTTTGTTTAGTAATTTTTATTTTGTAATTGTTTTATTTTATTTTTGTATGTTTTGTGATTTTTTATTTGCTTTAATACCTTTCATTTGTTGTTATGACATTGTTTGTGGCTAATTTTTAAACATTGAGGACAATGTTCATTTCTAGGTTTGGGGGTATTGGAGTTTAGCATGTATTATTATTTTTTTCTTAATTTAAAAAAAAAAAAAAATTGCTTGTTTTTCTTCTATTTTTGTTTTGTTTTTGTTTTGAGTCACTTTCCGAACACTTATGATGAGATAGTGATAAATGTTTGCATGACTTAAATAAAAATTGGATTTCATTTTATTTTAGTGTTTTTTTTCTTTATTAAAAAAAAAAATTGGCATTGTTCTAGCATGATATGTTTCAAACCTTCTTTACACTTGCCATTTGTTTCATAATTTTCCAATTAAAGGATTTGCATGATCTAAAGAATTGTATGAAGCATAAATTAGACTTATATAACCAACCATATAAAGTGAGCTTTTGAGCCTTGTACTTCAATTCATGAGTGTTATATACATACTCTTATTTTCTTGTCATCTAAGTTGTTGTTTGATCTCATTATTCATTGATTTGGTTGAACACTTAAAAGTCATTCATTCTTATGCAATTTGATTTCATGACATTTAAAGAAATGATATTAAGGCCCTCTTTGGATCGTTTGTGCCTTTCAAGCTAACCTTATGCATGCTTAAGCATGATTTTCCATTGTTAACCATTTTGAGCCTACATGTAAACTTTTTCTTTCATTTACCAATTTTATTTCCTCGCCTTAGCCCGAAAAACAAATATTTACCTTTTCTAAGGAACTCATGAGCTTTAATTGGGATGTGTTTTTCATGCTAAGTTTGGGAAGAGGTGTTACATTTCAAAAAAAAAAAAAAAAAAAAAAAAAAAAATCACACAATTGGTGAAAGAAAAGAGAAAAGTGGTGGTTGAATGAAATTTCATTTTTGGGCCTTCAAAATAAATTGGTGTTTGTTCAATTAAAGGAAAGGAGTGAATCAATGTAAATGAAGGTATAAGGAGTTTTGATTGTGTAAAAAAATAAATTATCATTGTGATGATTCAAAGTCTTGAATACAATTATTTTTATGCTCTTATATTTTGAGTTCCTTGGACTTTGTATTATCCATACCTTTCATTTCTTACTCACCTTACACCCATGGACCAATTACAACCTATGTTAAAGACCTAAATTGATCTTAAATGTCATGTGGTTGAATTGCATCCATTTTCTTACTTTTAAGTGTTTGGCATCCTTCTTGAGATCATATTAATGCAAGTTCTTCATCTTTCTATTTCGAGTTAAGTCCTTATGGTTTAACTCTATTCTCATGTTTATAACTGAGTGATGCATTATAGCCCTCTTTTGAGTGATTCATTTGTGAGAGGACAACTTTGGTGAGATTTGAAGTTGAACTTGTGCTTTGTATGATTTTTGAAATTGTGTGAAAACTAAGATTGGGGAATTTGTTGCATTTGGCTATCACACTACTACACTTTGAGCATATTATGTTTTGAACTTTGCCGCTTTGTAAATAATGTCTAAAATTGAGCTTTTATTGTGAAAACGTTTAAGTCATGTGCATGAGTCATTTCTCTTCAGAAAATGTTCGGAATGATTGTTTTGAGTTCTTTTTATTTTTGTAATTGTTTTTGTTTTTGTTTTTGTTCTGTTTTTGTTAATTAATGTAATTATGTTTGTTTTTGTTTTTGGTTTTGGTTTTGCTTAAAGACTATCAATCTTTTAAGTTTTCTAACCATTTTGTTTTGTAGAGTTAGAAAAACGTTTGTGGGTATTCGATAATTGTTAAACCCTCAGGAGACACAACTCCTCCTACTAGGGATGCCTAGAGGTTTAAAGGCTTGTTGCATATGCTAAATGCAATCGAGTTACCTACGAAAGTGGTTTAGTTAACTTCTAGTTTTGTTTTTAACTTTGTTTTGTGTTGTTTTGCTCGAGGACTAGCAAAATCTAGGTTTGGGGGTATTTGATCGGTTCATAATGGTATATTATTTCTTACCCTTCTAGCTTATGATTTGGTTATGTTTTTGAGTTAAACTTGTGCTTTTAATCTTTTTTGTTTTTATCTTTCAGTTAATTGAGCTTTAGGTAACAATGATGGCTTTGGAGAACATAATTCATGCAATTCAAGCATGTTAAGGCCTAATTTGGATGAATTGATGAAGAGCTTAAAGACAAATTCATTATGGCTACAGCCCCCTGCCAGTCCAGTTCCGTAGGTCATATTGCAAGCTTTGTTTCAGCAACCTACATAGCTCAAATGAGGCCACATTCTTCATGAACGTTGTTCCAATGGGTGTGTACTATAACATATCCAAAATTCAGCCCCATTGGATAAATATGGAGTCCGTTACCTAGCCAACACAGAACCATGCTCATGATGGATCTTATCAGCGCGGAAAATGAGTTAGCAATTTGTTTTGGCCTTAACTTCCTCCTCCGACCTTGGATTGGCCCAAATGATATATGGCTGGAAAGAAGACATTCTGAACTTCAAGTTGGAGTGCTTAAAGTCTTAATTTGCTTAAGGGAAGCCCAAGTTGTAAGCCCTTGAAGTTGCTGGTCATGCTGACCTCAGCATGTGCTGGTTGGATGCTTGGTCATGGTGAGCTAGGCATGAGCTATCATTTCTGGTTGGAAGCTTGGTCATGCTGACATGAGGATGAGCTAGGGCTGCTAGTGGGATTTAGTGGAGTAGCCATTCAAGATTTTCTAATACAAGTGCATCATCCAATTCATATTTTCTAATTCAAGTGCATCAACCATTTCAGATTTTATAATTCAAGTGTTGTATGCATTAGTCTTTTTGAATTCAGATTTTCACTTCCCCTAGGCCTATAAATAGGGAGGTTCTCTAAGCTTGTAATCACACCCCAAGGGGGGGAGCTCTCAAGCACTCCTCTAGAGCTCCCTTCCCTTCTCTCCCTCAAATTCTCTTAGTTTCCCTTTGTAGTTCTCAATTGTTGTAACAAGATTCTAGTACTATAAATCTCAAGCATTTTTCCTTTCTCTTCTTCTATAAATTCTCCAAACACTTCTCCCATTTCCTTCATCAAATTCTCTAAAGCTTTCAAACACATGTTCTTCCAAAATCCACAAAGTTCTCAAACATCTCTCTACTTTGTTCTCTAAAAGTCTCCATGTCTCAAACACTTCACAAACACCTTTCTCTTCCTTCCCTAAGTTCTCACATCCTCCAAGTTCTCAACCACTCTCTTCCAAATTCTCAAAGTTCCTAAACACTTTCTCTTCCAAAATCCACAAAGTTCTCAAACACCACTTTCCTTTCTTCTCCAAAAGTTTCCATATTCTCAAACACTTCCCAAACACTCCTCCCTTCTCTTTCTCAAACACATCTCTCCTCTCTTCCTAATTCCCAATGTTCTCAAACCTTCTCTTCCAAAATCCTCCAAGTTTCCAAACACTTTCTTCATCAAATTCTCCAAACACTTTCTCAAACAATTCTCTACTTCTACTTTCTTCTCCAAAAGCCTCCATGTCCCCAAACACTTCCTTTCTTCCTCAAAGTTCTTCTAGTTCACTTAATGTTTTCTTAGTTGTAATTTATTTTTCTTGTAATGTACATTCTTTCTTCTTGTTTTGTTTCTTTTGTTTTCATTTTTGTTTTGTGTAGGAAAATTGAATTGGATCATTCAATCACCAATCCCTGTGGAATCGACCTCGCACTTACATACGCTAAACTACCAACGGTTCGTGCACTTGCGAGTATCACAAGTTGAGGATGCAGCTGAATCCATTTTGGTGCAGCTGAATCCATTTTGGTGCAGCTGAATCTACGCAACACCTACTAGCCTGGGAATACATTGATGTTCTCCCTTCTTGTTATTCTCAATGATCTTCACTATTCTAGGCCCAACAAGATGTCTCCAAACCCTACCAGCAATTCTTCTTTCACACATCCTCAACATCACATAAGTTCTAATTCTTTCAAGGCATGTTAAGATGGCCTTGTCTCTTGCGTCTAGTATGCAAGAGTTGAATGTCTCATAGAGATTGTTCAATAAGATGTCACACTTATAGTGTTCATCTAAATGAGATATGCTCCAATTCTTTGGTGGCCTTTTTAAGAGCCACTTGTAAGCTTCATTATCTTGCACCTTCATCTTCTCCATCTCTGCTTCATACCATGGAATAGTGGTGGCCCTTGTTGATGCCCACAATATGTTCTTTAAAAGGAGCCCAGAATGTTGCCCTCTGAAATTGCTATAAATGTGCCTCACACACATTCTAAGCTCAGTTGCAGGCACAACTGTTTCAATAGTTGAAAGTAGACCCTTTTGCTTGTCACTTATTGTTGGAATTTTAAAAGGTTTTAAAAATTTAACCGTTTTTATTTATTTATTATTTTGGCTATTTTATTTTATTTATTGTGGGGGTTATAAATATTTAATATTCAAGTTTTATTTCTATATTAAATGCCTTAATTTTGTGGTTGATGCAGGTTACATGTTCTTGGATGCCTATAAAAGGCCACTCCTCCTTCACATTTGAACAAACACACAACACAATCAGAATATCACATACCACAATCACCACCACAATATGATTCTCTCTTTTTCTACTTTTTATATTTTCTCTACTTATATTATTATTTTGGGCAATGGTTATGTGACTTGGATATCTATATCCGTCTATGAACGTGCTCATAGCGGATCTTGAGTTTGTGTACAAGGGGTTGTATCTTGGAGTCTTGTAGACCGCCAGTACCTGCACGTAGGGAGGCTACAAAGGCTTTAGGACAACGTCTTTGACGTGCTTCACCATACCAAACTCACCTTCTTACTTATTATTTATTTTGCTTTTACTTGCCTATTATTTTATTTTCTTAAATTTCATTGTACCTTAAAAGCTTTCCAATTTGTTTATAAGTTATTTATAATATAAATGTTTTTGTATTTGGCTTTACGGAAAAGGAAAACTATATTTTTTATAACAATCTAAAAGCCTCTGTACGTTAAAATTATTTTCTTTCCGTACTGCTGTAATTCTTTGTAGTTTACAATTGTTATAATTAGGGACGGACCCAGGATTTGAAAATGACATGGGCTAAATTCAAGGGTGAAGTTAGGAATATTTGTAGGAGTAGGCTAAATGTTGAAACGAATCCAATGATTGATATATTTTTTTAGACTTTGTTTAATGGATACCTTATTTTTTGGGGTAAATTAAAAAATTATAAGCCCTCTTTTTCCAATATATATATTTTCTTTATCATATTTAGAACTTTTTTTCTATTCTCCTTTCCCCTTTTTTATTCTCTCTCTCTCTCTCTCTCCCCGATTGTTTATCATCTTCCCCTATGTTTTTTTTATTCTTTTTTTCCTCTCTCTCTCTCTCTCTCTCTCTCTCTCTCTCTCTCTTTTCTTTTTCCTTCTTCTTCCTCTCTGTTCTTTCTTCTTGTCAGCCGGCTAATTGCCTAGACTAGAGTACTAATTTAGTCCCAAAAAAAGAAGTTCCCTGGGCTATAGCCTAGGTTACATGTTCATGGGACCGTCCCTGGTTACAATTGCATATCTATATTTATGTAAGCTCTTGACAGCAATATGTTTGTTCCTGTTAAAATCTATTTAATTTTATTTATTAAAGGCGTGTCGGTTTGAAATTGCTAGCGTGATTATTTGAATTTTCTATTTAAACAACCAAACAAGTTCCCAGCCTTTTGTCAAAGAACAGTTTATCCATGAGTTTCATAGTTCTATCCAAATATTTTTATTATTACTAGTTTGTTGGTTAAACATAATTATTGGTTGGTATAATTTTGAGGAAAATTTGTTTTTTTTGTTGCATCTTTGTCGTGCAATGGTATATATATTGCAAAGTTCGTTGTGTACATTTGAAACCATATATATTGTACAGTTCGTTTTGTTGTTTGAGATATTTTAATTGCGGACTTTATTTCAATAGCGTTAATATATTAATGTTCTAATCATATTATTGCTGATTTTGGATATCAATTATCTTTGGTTTTGGAAAATGGATCAAATTACGTTATGTGTGGTGTCTTTCGAGTATTTGATATAAATATACATATATATTGCACTAACGAATGTGTGCAAAGTTTATCTTAGGCTTATTTACTGTAGTACCCCCTGAAACTTCGGTCAAATCTCATTTTATCCCCCCAAAGTTAAAATGGCCCACTTAACCCCCTTGACCGTGGTTTCGTGTTCCAGTTTACTCCCTACCGTTATCTCTCTTTAATAACTCTCAGTTTTGATGACGTGACATGGCTATTTTAGACTTTTTACAACAAGTGATGATGTGTCATATAAAAGGCCCACTTTTTTTGCTTAAGTGGAATAAAATATATTATATAGTAATATAATTACTTGTTTAGTTAAAAAATATATAAAAATTGAAAAAATTAATACATAAAAATCTTCTTCTCCATCTCTCTCCCTTGAACTCTCCCTCCCCTAACTTCATAACCCAAAGCCACCCTCACCATCACATGGTCGAGAACTGACTTTCCACCATCGCCATCGCCGAAACAACAACGCCTCCAAACGACGTCGGACAAACCGAAAGCGTTGGGCCGACGAGGATCTGTTTGGTTTTGGAGTTCTGAGGGTCTGTTACAATGTTTTTTTTTTTCAAAGACCTGGACCAAAACGACGTCGTTTTAGCCAGGTCTTTTTAAAAAAAAATTCATTGCAGCTAGTCCAAAACGACGCGTTTTTGCCCCGCGCGTTTTTAAAAAAAAAATTCGCTCGCTGGTCCAAAACGACGCTGTTTTGGCCAGCCTGTTTTTAAAAAAAAAAATAGAAGCTGGGCCAAAACGACGCCGTTTTGGTCAGCTTCTTTTTTAAAAAAAAACACAGAACCTCTTGCGAGCTTCTACTTCCTCTAGTCTCTGCAGCCTGCTCTTTCACCCATTCATGGGGTCACTACTACTTAAATAACAAAATTAAATTAAAAAGAAAATAATCAAAGCACCAACCTCTCCACGCACCCCCAGCCGCCTCCTCACCCATCCACAGCCCAATCCCTCTACCAGCCACCTCCTCGCCGATTAGCCCAGACAATGGGCAAGTATTCTGTCATTAACCCCAACAAGGGCTTTCCTATATTTGATATCAATGGAGAAGTTCTCCTTATTCAAAAACCCTTGGGATTACTCGTTGTAAAGAAAATAGGGTCTGGGTGTTGCCCAAATAGTGAAGAAATTGGGTTTGGGTTTGGAGTTGGACCGATTGGGTCTGGGTGCAGAGGAGGCTTTCTTCTTCCTTCATTCTTGGAAGTGGTTGTTTTGTTTGCCCTGCTTCTTGGCTGGTGTGGCGACGGTGATGGTGGCGAGAGAGAGGTCTGAAGTTGGGTTGGTGGGGTGGATATGGCTGGGGTAGGTGGGTTAAGGGGTTAGTGTGGTTGAGGAGGGGGATGGGTGTGGGTGGGATCTGGGTAGAGGATTGGAGTAAGTTAATGGTTTTCGAGGAAAAATTTCATTCTCTATATGCCAACTCAGGGAGCTCTAGTACCTTGATCTTCAAAACAATTCCTTAAATTTTTCAATCCTCTATGATGGATATGGTGATTTAGATGGTAGGTTTGATGTTTGGGTATGTGGGTATGGTGGTGCTGGTGGTTTATACGGTGGTTGCTGGGGAAGAGAGAGAGATGGAGAAGAAGAGAATTTTTTGATATTAATTTTTCAATTTTTTAATTAAATAAGTATTTAAAATAATAATTTAATTTTAATTAATATTTTTTTTCCATACTAATACTTTAATTTTTAAAATTTTTGTTTCTTTTTTTTTTTTTGGATTTTTGAATTTTTATTGTTGTATCTTTTACCATAATGACCCTGCCACGTCACCTTTTTTGATGGTCTTTTGGATGGCGTTAACGGTGGGGGGAAAGTGGAACACAAAACCACGATCAAGGGGGTTAAGTGGGTCATTTTAACTTTGGGGGGGTAAAGTGAGATTTGACCGAAGTTTCAGGGGGTGCTACAGTAAATAAGCCTTTATCTTATTTATAGGAATAGAGATTTGTGTGATTTTCAAGTAGGAGTTATAATGGAATCGATATATCAAAGGTCCAATATCGTATACTGATGAGCACATAATTATCACATTTTTTATCCCTAAATTATATTTGTTAGTAATTGCTTTTCTTACAATTTTAGTTAATTATGTGTGTTTTCACTTGCTTACATACCAATTACATAAGTAATGATGATTTCATTATTTTATCTTAAGGTTGAAGAAGATCATTGGATGCTAGTAGGCAAATGGTGGCAAGATTTATTAAAAAGATTGCAAGATGCACCACCCGGCCAAAGAGAAGAGAAATGCATGTAAGTGCATGATCAAGTGTTCAAGTGGAAGACATATTCAATTCATGCATGGAGTGGATGAAGCAACAAACATGATGGTGGCTTGAAGATGTGGAATCATGAACTATTAAAATTGTGAGTTAAGCAAATGAAATGAAGGATGATGATAAGAGGTGCAACACTTAACCAAAAGAAAGGATTGAATAACAAAAGCAAGTAGAAGTGGAGCAACAATTGAAGAAAAGAAGAAATATTAAGATGAGGGTTACGGTTGTGCATTGAAGAAGATGAGGAATTTGGAGAATGGAGTCATCAACACTATGGAATAAGTAATGGAAGCAAATTGGCAATTGGTTTGATGGCAAGGTGGATGAACAAAATAAATGAAGAAATATTTGATTGGCTTTGTGGCAAGGTGGAGAAGTTATTTATTCAAATGAAGTTGGAATTGTCTACTCTCATTTTCCTATAAATAGAAGGAGCTATGACATTGTAAAATCACACCAAGCTCCACAACTCTTGAGCTTTCTCTCTTCCCTCCATCTTTCTAAGTTTTAATTTCAGTTTTTAGTTTTATTTTATTATGGGGAACTAACTCCCTAGCTAAGGCTAGGGAGAAAGCTTTTAATATAAGTGTGTAATTTTTATTAGTTTGATCCAAACTTAAGCTTTAATGTGAATTTGTAGTTTTTGTTCAAATGGAATTTGTAGTTTTCTTTTTAATTAATTGATGAATGTTTGATAATCTATTTCATGGGTTCAATCATGTTTTTCCCATTGTGTAGTAAAAACTTTCATGCTTTTAAAAGAGAAGAGAATTACTTAGATTAATAGAATTTTGATGAAGATTATTTTTTGATAGTTTGTTGCCAATGGTACAAGTTATGCTTAGAATACTTCTAAAGGAAATTAAAAAGAGCTTTAATTATTTTGAACAACTACAATGGAAAATATTTTGTGGATCAAATTAATAAGAGTTGCATGCTTATGTTAAAAGTGGAAACCCAATGCCTTAGTGTTTTAATCAATTGAATTTTCTTGAAATCAAATCTTGCATAAATCTACTTTTCAATCACATTTGTTCTCTTTCAGCTCTGTTATTTTCTTTACACCGCTCTCTGTGGATCAGACACTCGGACTTCCGAGCTACACTGCTATATCGACACCTCCCTTGGGTTTTGCAAAGTGGTCCGAACATATACCGCAAGTTAAGTGCTACCAACTAATACTTTATCTTATGCAAGTGTGAGCATTGCTATAAATGTATGTGATTCCAAGAAATTAACTTAGTTTGAATTTTGTGAAATGAGACAATCCAGAAACTTATCATTTTCCACTTGTTTAGTTTTGTTAAATTTTAAATAAATAATTAAATAACCTAAAATGGAAATGTAAAATGGAAATCTATTTCATGATCTTATCTACATGGTCCTTTTGTTCTTTACAAATTAGAGTTTGTATTGTGTCTGTTTATTGTTTTACTTAATCTAGAAATGTCAATCCATGAGAATACTTTTTCTTAATTGCATACGCTTATACCTTTTCTTTTCTTTATTGTTTTTGTTTTTGTTTTTGTTTATTTATTTATTTACTTTATGCGACCTAGAGATCATCTAGGAAGATTTGTCAAAAAGTCTGCAACTATTAATTCTGCTTCAACTTCTTCAACTTCTTCAACTGAAATATCCAACAAATCTGAAAGCATGGCAGAAATTGCACATATTGAACAAGAAATTGCGAATAATGAACGAGAGGTTAATGCTCAGATTGTGAATGATGAAATAAGAGAAGTAGTTGCACATAGGACTTTAGAGACATTTTTGCATCCTATTCGTGCACCAAATCCTTCATGCATCATGTTTCCACCTAACATGCCAAATTATGATTTCAAACCTGGAATGATTCAACTGCTTCCCATTTTTCATGGCATGGAAAGTGAAAATCCTTATGTGCATGTTAGGGAATTTGAAGAGGCTATTGGCACTTTTTACAATGTTCAACTTGATAGGCTTAATTTCATAAGGTTAAATTTTTTTCCATTTTCCTTAAAAGAAAAAGCAAAAAGTTGGTTGTATTCATTAAGGGCTAGATCCATAGGTTCTTGGGGGGAAATGACTCAAGCATTTTTCAACAAGTATTTTCCTAATCACAAGACGATTGCTCTTAAGAAAAGAATCTCAAATTTCTCTCAAAAGGAAAATGAAACTTTGTATCAAACTTGGGAAAAATTTAAAGAGCTTTTGAATTTGTGCCCACACCATGGCTTTGAAAACTGGCGTCTTGCTAGTTATATCTATGAGGGACTTCTCCCCCGTGATCGCCAATTTGTTGAGTCTATGTGTAATGGAAATTTTATGCAAAAAGACCCTGATGATGCCGTAGAATTTTCGGATGAAATTGCTGAAAAAGCTCATCAATGGACTGTCCCTAGTCTAGTTGAGACCACTGATCGTTCAAGAATTGCCACATCTTCTACTAATAAAGGAATTTATCAATTAAAAGAAGAGGATGATTGGAAATTAAAATTTGAGGTTTTGACTAAAGAGATAGCTGCTTTGAAAACAGAAAAATCAATTTTGCCTCAACTCGTTTTTCAAGCTGATGTTAATCAAGTATGTGATTCTTGTTATGAGATTGGTCATACTATTAAAAAATGTCCAATTTTTCAGGAAATGAAAGGAGCTTATGAGGAGCGTTGTGCTGCTGTTGGAAACTTCAAACAACAATATTCTCCTTTTTCCAACACTTACAATCCAGCAACAAGGAATCATCCAAACTTTCGTTGGAGCAATGATTCACAACCTCAGGTAAGTGATAGAAATTCTTTCAATCATCAATTTCCTACAACTAACGCATTTAATGCCAGACCCTCTTTGAGCGATACTCTTCAAGCATTTATGCAGGAACAGCAGAAGCAAAATCAAAGGTATGATACCTTGTTTGGTCAAATGGTTGAAGAAAATAAAGAAATTAAAAGCCAAATTTCTAAATTGACAAATTCTTTTGCAATAAATGAAAAAGGAAAATTTCATTCTCAAACTCAACCAAATCCAAAGAATGTTAATTCGTGTGGAACCTCAATTGAACATGCTAAGTCTGTCATTACTCTTAGAAGTGGTAAAATAATTGATAGCACACCTTCACCAAAGGAAGTTGAAAAATCTAAGAATAATGATGAACTAAACAAGTCCAAATTGAGTGAATCAAATGAATATCATTTTCCTGCTCCTTTTCCTCAAGCTTTAAATCCTTCAAAGAAATTGAATCAAAATTCTGAAATTTTGGATGTTTTTAAAGAAGTCAAAGTTAATATTCCTTTGTTAGATGCTATTAAACAGATCCCTTCTTATGCTAAATTTTTAAAAGATCTGTGCACTTTTAAAAGAAAGCATCAGGTGAAGAAAACTGCATTTTTGACTGAACATGTGAGTGCATTGTTGCAACATAAGGTCCCTCCTAAATACAAAGATCCAGGAAGTCCCACTCTTTCATGTGTAATTGGAAAAAATTACATCAATTGTGCTTTGCTTGATTTGGGAGCTAGTGTAAATTTATTGCCATATTCAGTATATTTGCAGTTAGGTCTTGGTGAATTAAAGCCCACAACAATGAAGTTGCAACTTGCTGATCGTTCTGGACGAGTGCCGAGAGGGGTAATTGAGGATGTATTGGTCCAAGTGGACAAATTTTACTACCCTGTTGACTTTGTTGTTTTAGATACACAACCTGTTTTGCATTCTGAAAATGAAATTCCTGTCATTTTAGGGCGTCCCTTCCTTGCTACATGTGACGCACACATTAGTTGCAGAAGTGGGGTAATGAAACTCAGTTTTGGTAACATGACATTGGAAATTAACATTTTTAATGTTTTCAGGCGACCTTATGAAGATGATGAATGTGCAGTGGTGAACTTGATTGAAGCTCTTGTGCAAGATCAATTTGAGAAGACCAGTATTTCTGAACCTCTAGAGTCTCTTTTGTTGAATTCTAAAGAATCTGAATTACTTGAGGATCCGGAAATTGCTTATCTTAATCCATTGTTTAATTCCTTGCAGGTTGATAAATGGACACCAAAGTTTGAGAAGCTTCCACCTCGGAAGGAAAAGACATTGCCATCAAATGTGGAAGTTCCTAATCTAGAATTGAAGCCTTTACCCATGGGACTTAAACATGCATTCTTGGGGGCCAACAACACTTTTCCAGTGGTAATATCTTCTGAACTTGACTCTTTGCAAGAAGGTAAGTTACTTAATGTGTTGAATTCTCATAGATCTGCCATTGGTTGGACTCTTGCTGACATTAAGGGAATTAGTCCTCTTGTTTGTACTCATAAAATATTTTTAGAGGATGAAGCCAAGTCTTCCAGGGAGGCACAGCGTAGGTTAAACCCAATCATGAAAGATGTTGTTAAAACTGAGGTGTTGAAATTAATAGATGCAGGTATTATTTACTCCATCTCTGATAGTAAATGAGTAAGTCCTACTCAAGTTGTACCTAAGAAATCTGGCATAACTGTGGTTAAAAATGATAAGAATGAATTGATACCTACTAGAGTTGTTTCAAGTTGGCGCATGTGCATTGATTATAGAAAGCTAAATTCTGCAACTAGAAAAGACCATTTCCCTTTACCTTTTATTGATCAAATCTTAGAAAGGGTAGCCGGTCATGAATTTTATTGCTTCTTAGATGGATACTCAGGTTATTATCAAATTGAAATTGCCATTGAAGATCAAGAAAAAACTACTTTTACATGTCCTTTTGGTACTTTTGCTTTCCGTAGAATGCCTTTCGGATTATGTAATGCTCCTGCTACTTTTCAAAGATGCATGATCAGTATTTTCAGTGATATGGTTGAGCAATTTCTTGAAGTTTTCATGGATGATATATCTGTTTTCGGTGATTGTTTTGATAATTGCTTGAGTAATTTGGAAAAAGTGTTGGTTCGATGCCAAGAGAAAAACTTTGTTTTAAATTGGGAGAAATGTCATTTTATGGTTTCTTCTGGAATTGTTCTTGGTCATATTGTTTCATCTAAAGGAATTGAAGTGGATAAAGCTAAAATTGAATTAATTTCAAAATTGCCAGTTCCAAAAACTGTTAAAGATGTCAGATCATTTTTAGGTCATGCTGGTTTTTACAGGAGATTTATTCAGAATTTTAGTGCAATATCTAGACCCTTGTGTAATCTCCTATTAAAAGACAGTATATTTGAGTGGTCTGATTCATGTCAAAAGGCTTTTGATAAATTAATTGAATTGCTCACATCTGCTCCAATTATGCAACCACCTAACTGGACTTTACCTTTTGAAATTATGTGTGATGCCAGTGATTTTGCGGTTGGAGCTGTTTTGGGGCAAAGAAAGGATAAGAAGCCACATGTCATCCATTATGCAAGCAGAACCTTGAACAGTGCTCTAGATGAATTATTCTACAACTGAAAAAGAACTCATTGCTGTGGTATTTGCTTTGGATAAGTTTCGTGCTTATATAGTTGGATCACCTATTGTTATTTTCACTGACCATGCAGCTTTAAAATACCTTTTTGAAAAGAAAGATGCTAAAGCTCGACTGATTAGGTGGATCTTACTACTTCAAGAATTTGACATCACAATCAAAGACAAAAAGGGAGTAGAAAATGTAGTGGCTGATCATTTGTCTAGATTGAGTTTTGAGGATTCCATTGAAACATTGCCAATTAATGATTCTTTTCCAGATGAGCAATTATTTACTATTTCGGAATTACCGTGGTTTGCTAACATTGTTAATTTTCTTGCTATAGGTAAAATTCCATCTGATTGGACTGCTCAAGACAAGAGGAAATTTCTTACAGAGGTTCGAAATTTCTTTTGGGATGACCCCTATCTGTTTAAATACTGCCCCTGATCAGATCATTAGGAGGTGTGTGCCTGATAATGAAATCCATGCAGTAATTTCTTTTTGTCATAATGAAGCATGTGGCAGTCATTTTTCTGTAAAGAAAACCGCTGCAAAAATTTTGCAGTGTGGATTTTATTGGCCTACGCTTTTTAAAGACACTAATTCTTTTTGTCGAACTTGTGACCGTTGTCAAAAGTTGGGGGCAATTACCCGTAGAAATATGATGCCTTTGAACCCAATTTTGGTAATTGAAATATTTGATTGTTGGGGCATTGATTTTATGGGTCCTTTCCCTATTTCTTTTGGATATCTTTATATCTTGGTCGGTATTGATTATGTTTCCAAATGGGTAGAGGCTGTTCCTTGTCGACATAATGATCATAAAACTGTTTTGCGGTTTTTAAAAGAAAACATTTTCGCAAGATTTGGAACACCTCGAGCTATTATAAGTGATGGGGGAAAACACTTTTGTAATAAACCTTTTGAGGCTTTAATGAAAAAATATGGTGTCACTCATAAAGTCGCTACCCCATATCACCCACAAACAAGCGGTCAAGTTGAACTTGCTAATCGGGAGATAAAACAAATTTTTGAAAAAACTGTGAGTCCTAACCGTAAAGATTGGTCTTTGAGATTAACTGATGCTTTATGGGCATACCGTACAGCATACAAATCCCCCATAGGGATGTCACCATACAGACTTGTCTACGGTAAGGCTTGTCATTTACCAGTTGAACTTGAACATAAGGCATATTGGGCAATTAAAATGTTTAATTTTGGTTTAAATGATGCAAGTTCGAATAGGAAGCTTCAGTTGAATGAGTTGGCAGAATTAAGGAATGATGCTTACGAAAACTCTCGAATTTACAAAGAGAAAATGAAGGTTTTTCATGATAGAAACATTTTGAGGAAAAACTTTGAACCATCACAGAAAGTTCTCTTATATAATTCAAGATTGCATATTTTTCCTGGTAAACTTCGTTCCAGGATGGACAGGTCCATATGTGGTCACAAGAGTTTTTCCTTTTGGGGCAGTGGAGATTGAGGATCTAAAAAATGGTAATGTTTTTAAAGTTAATGGTCAACGTCTTAAACCATTTTTGGAGAATTTTGTTTTGCAGGATGACACGATTCACTTGGAGAATCCCTGTTTATCAGGATTGAATTTTCAGACTATCTTTACTTGGTATCATGCTCGACCTAATCGCTTCAAAGGGGAGCATTCCAATCCTTTCTCTTTACTTATTTTGTTATTATTTTAAGTTTTTTTTATTTTTATTTTTTATATATTTTTTTATATTTTTAAATAATTAAAATAATATGAGTTGACTTTTGGTAACTCCAGTGAGCGTCTCCGTCAATAACAGTGTCTAGGAGTTCTTTAGGCGACACTTTCGGTGTCTAAGAAGTTTGGGTTTTAAGCGGGACCATTGTGACCCCTCCAACCTTCCCGGAAACCCCTGGCTGTCTTTTTCTGAGGCCCTTAACTGGTCATCCATGAGTTGCTTGTATACTTGTGTGATTAAGGGTTCTTGTTTCTTTTGTTTGTTTGTTATTTGTTTTGTAATTGTATTTTAATTCTTTCTTTTTTTTATTTACTTTAATACCCTTCATTTGTTGTTATAACATTGCTTATTTCTAAGTTTTACACATTGAGGACAATGTTTCATTCAAGTTGGGGGGAAGTGGAATTATTTCTGGCAATTTGTTAGTTTGTAAATTTTATTTCAAAAAAAAAAAAAAAAAAATTCAAAAAAAAAACTCCGCGCTTGTTGTCATCAAAACATAGTTGCATTAAATTGAGATTTGATATTCATGCATGAATTTAAAATTGAGAACACTTGAGCGATACGATAACTAATCCAAGTCTTTAGTCTTTTTCATTTATTTCTACTTAATGAATGATTTATGAGCTAAGCTTTGAAAAATTCACACTCACACTAATGCGCTTGAGAAGATAGAGTTTGAGATTGATTGTATTTATCTTTGTTATCTTGAAAAAAAATAAAAAAATAAAAAAGAAAAATAAAAAGAGAACTTTCACTTAGTAACCGGGCCTCTTGCCTAATCAGTAGTGAGTGTTCGCGTCAAACCGTGAAGTTCTTAAAAATATAAATAAAAATAAATGCATGTGTGACTTGTTTAGCTTTGTAGCCTTTTTAACTCGAGTTATTAAGCTCATCGGGGTGTTTCAACACCTAATGCCTTAAAGCCTTTGTGTTTGAGAGTCATTGGCCTAACACTTGCTACATGGGTTAATTAGAAAGCTTAAGAGAGCTAAACATTGCACAGTCCACATAATTGCATGTATATATTTATTATTAAAAAATAAAAAAATAAAAATCTAAGATAGCAAGGATGGTGTGATTATGATTGAATTTTTGTCTTCTCAATTGTGTTAGTTCACTTTACACCAAAGAAAGCAAATGAAAAGTTTATTAATGGTGATAAATGACTTTGACTTTAGACTTGGAGAACTTAAAGTTTTGGATTTGTGTTCGCTCTTTTAAATTTGTTCATGAATTGAGAATTTTGGTTTTTGAGCTTTAACATTCTTGATGATGATTTGGCAGGAGAGTTACTTAAAATTTCAGATGTTTGTGGGTATCATCCCTGAAAACCCTCACGAGATTATAACTCGTCCACTAGGGCAACCTAGGGGTTTAAAGGCTTATTGCATACGCTAAATGCAATCGAGATCCCTGCGGAAGTGGCTTAGTTAGTTTTCATTTATGCTTAGTTTTTCATTTTAGTTTGCTCGAGGACTAGCAAATTATAGGTTTGGGGGTATTTGATGAGCACATAATTATCACATTTTTTATCCCTAAATTATATTTGTTAGTAATTGCTTTTCTTACAATTTTAGTTAATTAGGTGTGTTTTCACTTGCTTACATACCAATTACATAAGTAATGATGATTTCATTATTTTATCTTAAGGTTGAAGAAGATCATTGGATGCTAGTAGGCAAATGGTGGCAAGATTTATTAAAAAGATTGCAAGATGCACCACCCGGCCAAAGAGAAGAGAAATGCATGTAAGTGCATGATCAAGTGTTCAAGTGGAAGACATATTCAATTCATGCATGGAGTGGATGAAGCAACAAACATGATGGTGGCTTGAAGATGTGGAATCATGAACTATTAAAATTGTGAGTTAAGCAAATGAAATGAAGGATGATGATAAGAGGTGCAACACTTAACCAAAAGAAAGGATTGAATAACAAAAGCAAGTAGAAGTGGAGCAACAATTGAAGAAAAGAAGAAATATTAAGATGAGGGTTACGGTTGTGCATTGAAGAAGATGAGGAATTTGGAGAATGGAGTCATCAACACTATGGAATAAGTAATGGAAGCAAATTGGCAATTGGTTTGATGGCAAGGTGGATGAACAAAATAAATGAAGAAATATTTGATTGGCTTTGTGGCAAGGTGGAGAAGTTATTTATTCAAATGAAGTTGGAATTGTCTACTCTCATTTTCCTATAAATAGAAGGAGCTATGACATTGTAAAATCACACCAAGCTCCACAACTCTTGAGCTTTCTCTCTTCCCTCCATCTTTCTAAGTTTTAATTTCAGTTTTTAGTTTTATTTTATTATGGGGAACTAACTCCCTAGCTAAGGCTAGGGAGAAAGCTTTTAATATAAGTGTGTAATTTTTATTAGTTTGATCCAAACTTAAGCTTTAATGTGAATTTGTAGTTTTTGTTCAAATGGAATTTGTAGTTTTCTTTTTAATTAATTGATGAATGTTTGATAATCTATTTCATGGGTTCAATCATGTTTTTCCCATTGTGTAGTAAAAACTTTCATGCTTTTAAAAGAGAAGAGAATTACTTAGATTAATAGAATTTTGATGAAGATTATTTTTTGATAGTTTGTTGCCAATGGTACAAGTTATGCTTAGAATACTTCTAAAGGAAATTAAAAAGAGCTTTAATTATTTTGAACAACTACAATGGAAAATATTTTGTGGATCAAATTAATAAGAGTTGCATGCTTATGTTAAAAGTGGAAACCCAATGCCTTAGTGTTTTAATCAATTGAATTTTCTTGAAATCAAATCTTGCATAAATCTACTTTTCAATCACATTTGTTCTCTTTCAGCTCTGTTATTTTCTTTACACCGCTCTCTGTGGATACGACACTCGGACTTCCGAGCTACACTGCCTATACGACACCTCCCTTGGGTTTTGCAAAGTGGTCCGAACATATACCGCAAGTTAAGTGCTACCAACTAATACTTTATCTTATGCAAGTGTGAGCATTGCTATAAATGTATGTGATTCCAAGAAATTAACATAGTTTGAATTTTGTGAAATGAGACAATCCAGAAACTTATCATTTTCCACTCGTTTAGTTTTGTTAAATTTTAAATAAATAATTAAATAACCTAAAATGGAAATGTAAAATGGAAATCTATTTCATGATCTTATCTACATGGTCCTTTTGTTCTTTACAAATTAGAGTTTGTATTGTGTCTGTTTATTGTTTTACTTAATCTAGAAATGTCAATCCATGAGAATACTTTTTCTTAATTGCATACGCTTATACCTTTTCTTTTCTCTATGAAATTTCTTTATATTGGTGTGAATGCCCAATTTTGTCAAACTTTAATCTGCTGAGTTTTCTATGATTACTTGTTTTGAAACCAACTTCAATTTATTGAGAATTAGAATTTTTACATTTACGGAGAAATTAATTTTGACTATTCTATTTTGTGCATATGCATATATTTTCGAAAATTTCATTACTCCCATATAATGTGCTATATTGAAATCTTAAATGTGGTACAATTTATTTTGGACGTTAGCCTTTGAGATCCATTGGTGTCATTAACTTTAATTAGAAGCTTTGCTACGGCCATTTCATTTATATAATTGTTTTGTACTTCGGTATTGGTTTAAATCATTATTTTAGTGGCTTCATTTCAATTGGTCTTTCAAATATGGGAATTTCTTAATGCGGTGATTATTTTGATTTGTTGAATGTTGATTACACTTTTTTTTTTACTGAAGCAATCAAAGTATTCATTTTTTTTTCCCCCAAACCGTGTAATATTCCAAGGAAATTCTTCATTCAACAAAATCTAATTGTTTCTGGTGAAGGAATTAATGGATATTAATGGTGCTTCTCCATTACTTTTGTAAACGTATAATTATACAATATTTCAGTGAGTATGAATTAGCCTGCCTTCTTTATTTTGTCGAATTGAAAAGGCCTGCATGCATAATTAAATTTTTCCTAAATTCTTTTCTTTCTTAATTGTTATATTAATTCTTTAGTATTCAATTGAGTCAGTTTTGGTATTCATTGTTTGAATATAAAATCTAATATTGCATCAGTTAGTATTCAATTGTTATATTGATTCTTTATTTCATTTATGGCTATTTATTTTTGTGAAAACGATCAGATAGTTTATGTGATATTATTGCGAGTTTTATTGACAATTGCTATCATTGCTTTAAATTTGGGAGAAAAACGAACAGTTTTTTTTGTAGTATAAATGCATCACTTTAACACCTTGGTATGATTTGGGAGACAATCCACTAAGCTAGTTGGCTAGTTGGCTGATACATCTGTTTAGGAATCAACCTCAATTTATTGAGAATTAGAACCTTTACATTTATTTATTTATTTTTTTAAAATTTTAATTTTGACAATTCTATTTTACTACTATATTTACTATGATTATTGAGATGACATTGAATTGGCATTTGAGTACCTATCGTTAGACTAGCTTTATGTAATATCAAATTTGAAATTGTAAGCATGCAGCTATTATTTTATTTTGATTGATTCGTTTTGTTTGTAATGCAAAATATAATTTGAATTTAGTGGTTTTGGACGTTAGCTCCTTTTGGTTCCAAAATTAGTTAATTGCTATTAACTTCTTTTGGAAGCTTTGCATTGCACATTTAATTACGAGATTTTTATTTATTTATAAATTTATGCAGCTTTAGTTTCAAAACTTAAATGTCAATTTCATGACATTTAGAGCCCTTATTTTGGCAGTAAAGTTGTTATTGTTAGGTGATCATTGCCTTTAATGTTCTGAATATTTATGCAATTAATTACATTTTGTTTAAATGTCTTGGACTCATTTTAAAGTTGCCAATGCCTATATATTTCAATTGTGCAATCCTTCATATTAGTTACTTGAGTTAATCTTGATAAAATATATTGAGTGAACTAATGTTCTTTTGAGTGTGAAGTCTTGAGAGCTGCCACATTGAGTTAATGGCCAGGAAGTGTACATTGTGAAACCTTGAGAAAATTGATATTAAATTATAAATTATATCACTTGGAAGCGGCATTTAATTTTGAGTTTTGGTGTAAGGCTTTCAAACCCTAATTTTTTTTTGGCATTTTTTACATTTATTTTTGTGAGGCTTTCGGTGGTTTCACTATTATATTTACAATAACTATCAATATGACTGTGAGTTAGCATATCTCATGAATTTAAAAATAAATAAAATTTTGATACAGACTTCATATATTGTGAGAATTCCCTAAATTTGTGGGGGTTGAGAATTTCCTTAACTATGTGGGTAATTGTTGGAACTTTTGTGGGTATTTCAAAATACAAAATTAATTTCAATACTTGTTTTATGTTGAATTTAATTTTCCAGATTTTGAGTGGTTTTGATTATCTCTTTAAAACTAAAGTTATTGTTCACCCGTTTTTTATCTAATCCTGATGATAGGGTAAAGTTCCCCATTGGCTTGAAAATCATTTGTGGTCAACAAGTCAACTTTCTTTTTGTGTATGAGCGTGCCACTGCTAGCGGTTTAAAACCCTAGCAGACTTCTAAAAAATAGATAACTTGCGCCCCAAGTTACTGATTCTAAACAAGCAATTGTGAATTTGGGTGAGGAATATCTCCCAAGTAAGTTCTTTTCTTGCCTTAGATTGGTAAGGACTTCACAATTTTTCACAGTACAAAGACGAGCAGTTCTAGCCAAAATAAAAGCTAAAAAATGAGTTCAAACTGTTTGGAATGATAAATATAAACTAACTACTGAGCAAAATTAGAACGGAGAAAAGCTGCCAGGTCTGGAAAGGCAGAACATTGGACTATGACTTCTGTCCGTTTTGGCGAACCGGGCTGGACTGGATTCATTTATACTGGGATTGCACGTAAGTATCTTCAACTGATGAGGTTCAGTTGGAAATCGATACCAATGTTTAAAATTAGCAGAGCTTTAATCTATTCTGGTCATGGAGAGGCTGGCTAGCTGGGCCGAAATGGTATTACTTCAGTCTGAGTTAGCTGAAGATGACTAGATTGGTGATTGCTGGCCTGGAGCTGCACCACAGGACCTGTTTTGCTTGATTGTGACTTAAGCAAAAGCTATTCTGGCAATTATGAGCACTTGGAAAGTTTCTCTTGAATTGGAATGAACCACGTTCTGGCTCTTTGATTTGATTGCTTTAGAGTTTGAAGGCTTTTGAGATTTGAATGACTTTGTTCTTTCGAATTTGTCAATATAGTCTGAGAGTTTTTATCTTGATTGATTTTTTGGCTTTCTTTAGCCCTGTTCAACTCTTCTCATATTTATAGAGAACTAAGCAGTGAGAGTTTCTTTTATTTTTAAAACTTTTAAAACTAGGCGGCAGATCTTTGAAAGGATTTTCTTTATCTCTAATGTCCCCAAAAGAAGGCATTTAATGTTCTGGCAAAGCTGGA
Organism: Prunus fruticosa; assembly: GCA_018703695.1. Classification (NCBI taxonomy): domain Eukaryota; kingdom Viridiplantae; phylum Streptophyta; class Magnoliopsida; order Rosales; family Rosaceae; genus Prunus; species Prunus fruticosa. The sequence continues at coordinate 26,262,995 of CM031917.1, read as the reverse complement.
ACCATCAATAGTCAGACTCTATGGTGGTATTTTCCTAGCTTTCCTGGCGAACAACTCTCTCCTCCTCTCCTGCTCTATTTCTTGAAAAACACATCTTGTTTCAAAGTAGAGCCCTCTGTGAGTGTAGAAGGGCAACTTGGCTGTCCTTTCCTTCTGTTTATTATGAATGGTTTATGGGGAGTGTTCTTCTGGTTAACATGCTTTCATTAACTCCCCATCACTTCCTAGTTGAGATTTTTGACCTTCTCCATCACACGGGTCTTTCTTTGGAAGAGATATTTTTCATAATATCTGCCTTTTGGATTTGGTTAGATCAACGGTGGCGATTCTTGAAACTGAGCCCATTTATGTTTAATTTGTCCTCAAAGGTCTGGGCTTTCTAGAACCGCTTGGGCTGATTTTTTGTACTTTTAACTATCTGGCCTGATCTTTGCCTTTTTTTTTTTTTAAAAAAAAAAAAAACAAAGCCCAGCAGGCTCTTCCTTTGGTATGGGCCTTTGCCCAATTGTCCTAGTGCACGGGATTTAGGCCCAAATAATGCCCCCTAAGTCTGAACCGTTTGAAATGGTTTTTAGATTTAATGATTGGCCAGTTTAATGACGAGCGCCACTTTCTGCCGTTGTCTTTAGCCCATGTCTGCCTACTCCTCTGGACCTCGTGGGGAAATGGGTGATTTAACAGCTACTTTAATCTAGGCATCCTTTCTCCTTCCACAATCTTCTTCTTGAGCCCCTATAAGTTCTCTTCAAACTTCATTACTGTTCATTCATGAACCTAACTCCTTTTAGTCTTTGAATATTCCTCAGAATCCTTTGTTTTCTTTCGATTGACCTTCCATTTCTACTATTTTTGCTTTGAAACTGAGAATGTCTTCTCCAAAAACCCGCGCAAAAAGTTCTTCTTCGCGGCCTCCTGCCTATCTTATTGGAGATGGTGTTGATCAACATATGATTGAGGTTCGCAGCAAACTCCACCCATATACCCAAAAAAACGTGGATGAAAACGTTCTTCATTTGTTTGAGAATACTCTCGTTCTGGGCCCTCACTGGTTTGGCCACATCCCAGAAGAAATGGCGGATTTGTTCAGAGAAGACGCAGAGGCCCCTTTGTGCTTTCAAAGCTCTTCTACCCTAGCTTTTCATACATGGGTTAGTAAAAATTTGAGTCGGTCCTATCCCACAAGTGAAGTGAGGAATAATCCTGTGAAGTGGTCAGACTGGATTAACAGACTTCTCCCGAGGCATGGAGACCGCTGGAAAAAGGCCGAAATTTACAATGCCATCCTCCTGTCCAAACACTCTATGAACAGGGATGAGAATTTGTTGGCTGCTGCTCTCGCTTCTGGAATTCTGCCAGGAACAGGATAGGAATCAACAGGCATATGCTGTTTCTTCTATATCCTGGTTGAAGCAGGTTTGTCTTCCCAAACTGTTCTTCAGCAGTTCTGCTTGAGTATCGTCATCTGGTAGAAGCTCTGCATAATCACATTAATGTGGGACTTGGTCCCACAGTTCTGGCTCACCTGTACAAGAACCTTCATAGTGCCACCTTGGAGAGCCCCCTGAATATCTATGCTCCGGGCGCCTTTTGGATTATCCAGACTCGGCTGGCAGGTTTATTTCCCAGAACTGAGGTTTCCAAATATAGTTCTGCCCTGAGGATCAGGTCATGGCTCTTCCTCTGATGTTGGCAGAAGTGCCCAAGCATTCTATTGAAGAATACCTGATGTTCTTTAGGCACTGCACTAAGAGGTCTGCTGTTCAGTGGCAAGTGGTGCTTAGAAGAACCTATCCTTGGTTTCAACCTGGATACAAGTTGTTTAAGAAGGAGCCTGAGGATGAAGAGGCTAGAACCTTTTTTAGGCAGAAGTTCCTGGTGGGGGAAAACCTCCTAACTATCACCTGGGTGGAGAGGTCTACCATCCTAACTTCTGTGCAAGGCAGCTTGGCTGTCCCCAGCTTATCCCAGTGAAGTCTTACAGAAGTTGCAACCGGGGCTCTTCCTGGAGAGATGCAGACGATTTGGATCTGCACAAGGATTGCAGGTGTGCAGTGAATAAGATTAACAACACTGTGGATGCCCTATTTCCATCCTGGGAGCCTAACTCATGCAGTTCTAGTGAGTTTGATGCTTGGTGGAAGGCTAAGTTCGCAGATCTGGCTGATTCACATACCTGCCACCAAGGTGGTCTTTGAAGGCTGTGATGGTTGGGCTATCCATGCTGAATCAGACGCTAAGAATTTCTTCATACAGATGCTTAAGGGTGTAAATGCCCAAGTGATTGAAGGTAATTTTTTAGTTCTGCCTCCTTTACTTTGGATTTCTGTTTTATGAAACGTGATCTCATCTTGTTCCCTCTTTTCGTCTCATATCCTTCCATGATGGACAATCTTAGTGGGCAAAGTGTACAGTCTAGACAAGTGATTGGTGAGCTTTTGATTTGCTTATTTCTATCTTTTGACTGACCTCTATTCTTTGTGTAGCTACCTCCATCATTGCTGCTGGGGATCCTGGAACTTCCTTTTGGAGATGAAGAGGATGAGTATGAGACTCTGGCAAAAAAAGCCCCTGAGACAACTCCCTCTATCAGAAAGTGCAAGAGGAAAGAGACTGCCCAGGCTCATGACACTTCTATCCAGCCTGATCTTCCAGGTGAATTCTTTGAACTGAAATTTTGTTATTCTTTCTGGTTTGTTTGTGAATTGAGACTTAACCCTGTCACCTATTCTTTTGCAGTCGAAAGTCCTTCCCCTCCTCATGCTAAGACAAAAAGGCTTAGAAAAGGGGCTGTGAGTGTTCCTACCGAAGTAGAAAGACATGTGCCCACTCCTACAAAAACAACAGAGACTGATGAAGAACCTGCGAGAGGCTTTCGAAGTTGTGGAGAGAGAAAAGGAAGTCTCGAAAGGAGACAAGGAAAAAACCAAAGAAGGAGAAGAGGAAGTGAGATTTTCCTTTAGTCCTTCGCACATATATGGTTCATTTTGCACTGTTTTTTTCTTCTGAACTTGGGTTATGTCCATCTGTAGGAAGAAATCCCTGCTGAAGTGGTAGCAAAAAGCATCGAACTGGCCAAGAAGCAACAAGAGGCTCAAAGAATAGAGCCCACGGATTTAACTGACCCTGTTTGATGAGGTGTTGGCAGATCATTCTGCTGTTGTTCCAGAGCCTAAGGTTATTTTCGTTCTTCCCAATCATGTCTGAATTTCTGTCTTTAATTCTATCTAGTTTTGCCTCTTCCAAACAATGTTTCTGATCCTTTAGGTAGATGAGGACAAAGCTGCTGGAGAGTTAGTTGTGGTAACCAGCCCTCTTAAACCCATGATTGTGGCTGTAAGTAACATTGGTGCCTTAGCATTTTCTTCCAAATTTCAGCCCTGCCAGAACTAATCTGAACTGTTTTTTCTGAGATGCCTATTCACTCTGTTCTAGGTTCATCATCCACAGCCTCCTTTGCTGATCTAGAATTGGCCGAGTTTGAAGCTATGGACTTAGAGGCTCAGCTACAGAAGCTCGATAAAACTGGGAGCCACTCCAAGTAGAGCTAAGTCCAGGGCAGTGGATGAGGCAGTGGACAGAATTAAGAATCTGGCAGTCAACCGAGCTGGATTTGGATGAGAACAAAAAAGCGCATGATCGAGCTGATGAAGGATCTGAATCTGCTGCATGGGGAGAATGTGGCTCCTAGACCTATCCTTGAGATCAGCCTGGGCTTGGCCAAAGATGTACTCAATCTTTACAACTGATATGAAGATCTTAAACCTTCTTTCAATGCTTCTGAGTTCTGTAAGACCACTCACGAAGCCAACTTGGCAGATTATCAAGAAACAGAAAGCGGAGTTGGAAATGCTAGTTGCAGATTACAAAGAAACCAAGTCTATTGCTGATAAGCTGAAGGAACATATTGCAGATCTCCAGAAACAGTTAGCTGGTTTAAGGGAGAAGCAGAAAAATCTCGAGGCTGGACTGGAAAGAAGACTAAGGCCCCCTTTCTGGTGCACAGCTTTGTTTTCGCTTCAAAGCCAGCATTAGAAATTGCAAAGGCCTCTATCCACCAGGGAGTGCTCCGCTAAAAAGAAATGTCCATCAAAAAGACTGGATTGCAAGAGACTCTTAAGAAACTAGGGCTTTAGACGGATTGCAAGAGACTCTTAAGAAACCAGGGAGTGCCACAGCTACTACTTGACTTGCCTGCGGCTCATAACCCAACTAATCAAAGAGTGATTTACAGCTCATAACCCATCACACTTTCTTCAACTTCTGTGAGGTTATGAGAGGTTATGGTAGCTGTCTCCTGATAATCTTGCTGACCAAATGAAGCCCCCAAGTGGCGATCTTCCAGAATGTCTGATGTGAATACTTCACCGCTGGAACCATCCTCCCATCCATTAGCAAGTGGCCATGAGGTGTTATAACTTAAAGTTTTTGAATATTTACACCAGTAAGCTTTCTCCATGTTTCCACAAGGCTCCCGAATAGCCTCTGATGGCTTTGGGTCATTCTTCCACTGGTGGCACAATACGTCGTCGTCGAGCAAGTCATCAAAGCATGTAATGACAGCAGCCATCTCCTTTCCCCTTCATTTTGGCAAGGGGTCTTTGTCAATAGCTTGCCCCTTAAAGGGTAGCTCAAGAGTTCCGTCATGTATCTCAGCGTACAAGGTCTTCCTCAAAGTTTGACAAGCGGTTGTTGGATGACCCACAAATTGATGATAACGACAGGTACCTAGGATCACCCTTTTCCTCTCTAGTAGGTACTTTATAAGGCCTGGAGGGTTTGATTGCACCATGAACAAACATTGTATCAAGAATGGCATGGAATTCTTCATCTTTGCACGGCAGTGGCAGGTACATCTTCTTGTCTTTTCTTTTGTGTCAACTGGAGTCACTAGATGATTTGCCATCCTCATCTAATGTTTGGTGTGCTTCTTCCTCTTCACTCCTCCAAGCTTCTTGCCCAGTTAGTTTGACTGACATGCTTTTTTTCTTCACTGCTTCCAGCAGCCGAGAAATTGGTTAATGCCAATATTTTCTAGATAGACTTTGTAATCTGCCACGATGTTCCTGATGCAAATTTTGATAAGCACTTCTTCATCCTTCTCATCATAGTAGTCTAGAGCCAGGTCCCGGAACCTGCGCACGAAGTCAACGGGATCTTACCCATGTTTTTGGCGAGTGTTGTTGAGTTTAGTGGTAGTAACTCTTTCCTCATGCTGGAAGTATTTTTCCAGAACCTACCTGCCAAATCTTCCCAAGAGCGGATAGAACCTGGTGCCAATGTTGTGTACCACGTATAAGCACAATCGGTAAGACTTTTTGAAAACTCCTGAAGAAGGAGATTACGATCTCCAGCGTGTGGTCCCAAAGCATCAATGAAACGGTTGACATGCTCCTTCGGGCTTCCTTTCCTTCCGTTGAAAAGGAAAAAGCTTGGTGCTTCATAGCCTTTGGGCTATGGCTGCTGGAGGAAGCTTGATGGATATGGTGGCTGAGGGACATACTTCCAATCCTCCTAGCTTTGGCTTAGTTTCTTCTCTAGCATGGCGATGACATTTGATAAACACATAATTATTACAATTTCTATCCCTAATCTATATTTGTTAGTACTTTGTTTTAATTAATTTTGCACCAATTAGAATGTTACATTGCATTTTACAAATCCAATTACACTTCATTGAAATAAAGGCTAATTCAATTGAATTCTCTAATTGGTAGCTCTTTCTTGTGCAGCAACCCAAGGAGAGAAGAAATGAAGCCCCAACTCCAGTCCATTTTCGGCAGTCAACTTGAAAGCCCCAAAATGCACTCTTATACTGCTCAGATGAGAATACAATCTTCATGAAAGTTGATCCAATGGGTGTCTAGTATAACATACCCAAATTTGAGCCCCATTGGATCAATATTGACACCTCAGGCCTTCCCACTCCAAACATGGTTCAGAGAATTCGTTTTGGGCTGCTGTGGCATCATTTTTTGTGTCAACTCTTTTTCTGAGTTTTACCACACTTGGAAAGGATGGCTTAATCAACTTGGACTATGCACAGAAAACACATCATGGGAGGAGAGATCTTGCAGCAAATGCAATGATGGATAAAACGAGAGGTGCCAACCCATGCTAAAAGAAGAAAAGAAAAGGAAGATGCTGCCAGCACTAGAGTAAAATAGACAAAATTGGCAAAGTGGCAATTGGCTTGTCGGCAAGTGGAAGAAATATTCAATCAATGAATGGAATTGATGAAACAAAAGCTACACCCACTTTCCTATAAATAGAGAAGTCCTCCGCAGTAGTTAGAGAACCAAGCTCACAATCTTCTCTTGAGCTCTCTCTCCTTCCTCCAATTCTTCTAGTTCTAAATTTCTGTTTTAGTTTTATTTTATGGGGAACTAACTCCCTAGCTAAGGCTAGGGGGAAAGCTTTTAATATGAGTGTGTAATTTTTATTAGTTTGATCCAAACTTAAGCTTTAATGTGATTTTGTAGTTTTTGTTCAAATGGAATTTATAGTTTTCTTTTTTTAATTAATTGATGAATGTTTGATAATCTATTTCATGGGTTCAATCATGTTTTTCCCATTGTGTAGTAAAAACTTTCATGCTTTTAAAAGAGAAGAGAATTACTAAAGATTAATAAAATTTTGATGAAGTTTATTTTTTGATAGTTTGTTGCCAATGGTACAAGTTATGCTTAGAATACTTCTAAATGAAATTAAAAAGAGCTTTAATTATTTTGAACAACTACATTGGAAAATATTTTGTGGATCAAATTATTAAGAGTTGCATGCTTATGTCAAAAGTGGAACCCCAATGCCTTAGTGTTTTAATCAATTAAATTTTCTTTAAATCAAATCTTGCATAAATCTACCTCTCAATCATACTTGTTCTTTTTCATCTCTGTTATTTTCTTTACACTGCTCTCTATGGATACGACACTGGACTTCCGAGCTACACTACTATACGATACCTTCCCTTGGGTTTTGCAAAGTGGTATTAACAACATCTTCGTGGGTGACAAAAGATGGCCTCTTTTGTTCAGAACCTCTTCGGCAACGGCAGACTCCTCTTGCTGTGGTCTTTCATTTTCTTCACTTGGCTTGGAAACTGAAGTTTTTAGCTATTTGATTGTGCCCACAATCTCCCTTTGGGTTTCTTCCATAGCATGGATGGCTGCAACGAGGTCTGTGAGGGTGAAAGCTCCTTCAATTGCATGTTCTTCTTCTCTATAAGAGGCATTTTGCCTTGATTCTGAGTCACCATGGTTTAGCCTATCTTGAGAAGTCATGCTATTACTTCTAGTCTGCTTCTTTGGAGGCATTGGTGAAGATAATGGCCTAATCCCCAGCAGAGTCACCAATTTATGTAGGGGGCTTTTTCTTTCGGCAGCTACAAATGGGCTGGGCTGCCGTAAGGAGCGAACTCATAAAATTATCCCCTTGTGTCTGAGTTCGAAGATCAAGCCCCAAGAATGTTTCGAAAGGGTAGTGAAGCCTTAGGAAACACCTTAGTTACCTTCACCAACGAAAATAACAACAACTTACAGATAGATTTTCTAGCTTGGCATGAGACGCTTGTGGCATGGAAGAAACATTGTCATGAGTTTAGCACTAAAGAGAAAGCTATGCGTTTTTGGGAAAAAGGGAGGTATTAAGATAGGAAAGGAGGGGTTTGTAGGAAGGTTTGGCGAAGAGTGAGGGAGAGAGATGGGAATGGGTGGCTTAAGTGTTTTTCTGGTAGCTTGAGAGAGGCTCGATCAAATGTTATAACAGTTTGCCAGAGGGGAAAATGAGGGAGAAGGGTGAATAGAGCACGAATTTGCTGGGTTTTGTGGGTGAGAGAGGAAGTTTGCTCTCCAGAATGTGGATGATCTTTGTTGGGTAGAAGAGGCCTCATTTTATAGCCGCTGGGAGCTATCCTTTCCCAAGAAACCCTAATGGTTTCTATCCAATTTGGCCAAGCTTTTTCCTTCCTTTCTCCTCCCTACCTTTGACTTATCCTATCCTGGTAAAAATCCCCTCTGCCCAATCTCACGAAATCAGGGATTTTTGGGAGCTCAATGCTCTTCCCGCAGCTACCTCAGTGGGGGACTCCTATTTTCAGCCATCTCCCTTCCTTCTTTTCTCCCCTCTTCCATGGCTAGATCTGATGGGGGGAAAGAAATGAGTATGTACATTGGTTTGAAGGGTACCTTGGCTCCTAGCAACCTATGTACGCTAATACCCCCTAGTTCTTTGCGTGCTCGACCTTGGTGTTCGTTCTTTACCCATGTGTTGGAGTCTCCTAGCAGCTCATTGACATAACACTTTGGCTTTCATTGTGGTTCACGTTTCCAACCAAGTGCTGGGGCTTTTGCAGATCTTTATTTTAGTTGTTTGGGCCTTCTAAGACGATAAGTTGGTTTATCAAATAAATGGGCTAACTTCACCAAGTGTTGGGCCATTTTGGTTGAAGTAATGGGCTATTTTGGTTGGGCTATTCTAGTTGAAGTAATGGGCTACTTTTCTCCCTTGTGCTTACCCACATTTGGGCCTAAGAAATGGGCTTTAGTTCCAGAGGCTCCCAAGCAACCCAGGACTTCCATTCCTCGGCCCATCAATGGGTCCCATGAAAACTTATTACCATCCATACCACAACCCACTCAAGCAAGCCCCCGACATCGGAGTGGCTTGAGCCCACTTAAGCTCATAGCGTGGTTGGGTGTGAAATAATAATTTTCCGCTTGGCATGGCATGCTTTTTATCGTCTTTGAAAAGGGATATGATGCTTGACTGGATAATTAGCTTGGGCTCGTAGAGCTAGTGCATTTTATAGACTATAGCGTGGTAGATTGCATATTTATTTGGCATGGCAAGTGATTGTGGCTTGTGCAAGCGTGCATGAAGAATTTCGCGTGCTCCGAACCAGGTCTTTTCTTAATATGGTGTCGCATTGGGCCGAGAATTTATTTGGGCCCAACCCTGGATTTTTTGGGCCTCAACAATTTTCACTGTTTTTTTTGTCACGGTAAAATTTTAAAAACCTTGTAGGGGATTGTTGGAATTTTAAAAGGTTTTAAAAATTTAACCATTTTTATTTATTTATTATTTTGGCTGTTTTATTTTATTTATTGTGGGGGTTATAAATATTTAATCTTCAAGTTTTATTTCTATATTGAATGCCTTAATTTTGTGGTTGGTGAAGGTTACATGTTCTTGGATGCCTATAAAAGGCCACTCCTCCTTCACATTTGAACAAACACACAACACCATCAGAATATCACATACCACAATCACCACCACAATATGATTCTCTCTTTTTCTACTTTTTATATTTTCTCTACTTGTATTATTATTTTGGGCAATGGTTATGTGACTTGGATACCTATATCCGTCTATGAACGTGCTCATAGCGGATCTTGAGTTTGTGTACAAGGGGTCATATCTTGGAGTCTTGTAGACCGCCAATAACTGCACGTAGGAAGGCTACAAAGGCTTTAGGACAGTGTCTTTGACGTCCTTCACCGTACCAAACTCACCTTCTTACTTATTATTTATTTTGCTTTTACTTACCTATTATTTTGTTTTCTTAAATTTCATTGTACCTTAAAAGCTTTCCAATTTGTTTATAAGTTATTTATAATATAAATGGTTTTGTATTTGGCTTTACAGAAAAGGAAAACTATATTTTTTATAACACTCATGAACACCCAAGTAGCCCCATTCTCTATTTTTAAATCTGATACTAACAACTGAAGAAACCACATCCAAGAACTCTTATTTTCAGCTTCAACTACAGCATAGGCAATGGGAAACATTCCTTTGTTCCCATCAACCCCAACAACTGTTAATATTTGTCCTGTGTATGGTCCTTTCAAATGGCACCCATCCACGCCAATCACCCTCCAAAAACCCTTTCTTACAACCTGCCAACACACATAAATTCTTTGAAAAACAGGTTCCTTCCAACCATGTTATTCTTAATTACAACTGTGCTACCCTTATTAGAAGCTTTCATCTATTCTGCATAATCCCATAACCTTGCATATTGCTCTCTGTAGCTACCTTCAATGACCACTCTTGACAACCTCTTAGCTCTCCATATTTGATGTTTGCTTACATTCATAGCATATTGTTCTCGCACTTCTACCCTGCATTGCTGCTACATCCCAGTTGGGATTTTTCCTAATTTTGTCTGCAAACCTAATGGATAGCCATCTTGCATTGCAATACCCCAACCTGTCAACTCTAATACACTCATGTTCTAAAGAAAGCGTCTTGATTGCAAAAGTGGGCTGATTCCTATCTATCTTTGAAGCCAACACAACAAAGGGGCAATACTAGTGCCTAGCACACTTGGCTCTAACCCTAAAATAATCATTCATCCCAAACTTTATAGATTTGCCTTCAACAATTGCATACTCCTTAATAGCTTCCTTGACTTCTTCTCTATTGGCAAACTGCATTCCTAACCTAAACTGAGGATTTCTAAGGTCAGTCTCTCTTCTAAATTGTTTAAAGTTTCGTAATTTTCTCTTCTTTCTCTTCTTTGACTTTTTTGAGTTTTCTCCACTTTCTTGTTCATCCTTAGAAGTTTCACCTTCATAAGGGAGTGCATCAGTGTTTTCACCATCATTTGAGATAACCCATGTACCTTCATTAGGAGGCACTATTTCAGGATCAATGTTCGGTTCCTCTTCACCCACATTTGGTAGAAATTTTCTCCCATTTTGGCTGTCATTCCAAGATCAATGTTTGGCATCTCAGGATCAATGTTTGGCATCTCATCGTCATCAGTGTTTGGCATCTCAGGATCATTCCAAGATCAATATTTGGCATCTCATCATCAGTGTATTCATAATCATTGTTCTTTAACTCTTCATCCTTATTTTTTTCTTCATCTTCTCTACCATCAGATTCAACTTCCACATCTTCCTCTTCACTGTCTACTTCATTACCATTAGATTCAACTTGCACATGTTCCTCTTCATTACCATTTGTATGCCTTGCATCTTCTTCAACTACATTTGCATACTTCTTAGAATCCAACGATGGCCATAGCTCTTCTTTTTTACTGCCAAGTGTGTTCTGTCAGTTGGATCATGAAAATACAGCACAACAATTCTATTTGATGGAATGGAACCAACTAAATTTGCAATGAACCTATCATCTAAGACCTCATTAACAACATTTTCTGCATGCACCTTATAGAACACTTTTAGGCTCGTCACCTTCTAGGTTATATCCACTTTATACCCAAGCTCTGCCCCAATTTTCTTCAAATTCAATAGTGACAAATGGTCATCCACACAGTTGTTTGCAAAGCATACCTTCCCACCCTTATATACACCATTTTCCAACAAACTGAAATGGTGAAGTTCCAAAGTGCATAGCTCGGGTGTATTTGATAGAAAAACAATATTACTTTGGTTACAACATTTGACAGAAAAACAATGTTTTCAAAGCTTTGAAACCACATTTTCTTGCCTCAAACTAAGGAAAACAACACAGGACCACACATATAGCCAAACCGTGGACAACAACACATGACCACACATATGCAGATAAAGTTAAACCTATTAAATATTCAACGCACTAAGTTAAAGTTGTAGTAACTTACCATACTTTGGATGGTCTCCAGACCACCTAAACACTGTCCCCATGTGAAGTCTCTTTGTAAACACCTAAATACTGTCACTTTCGATTGTCCCAAAACCGAACCCTAAAATCTTCAATAATGCACTAATACTTTCAAACATCACACTTTCGACCACAAATCACACTTTGAAACATCACAATCAAGAAACCCTACCCCTTTTCCCCTTCCCCTTTCACTCGCTTTTTCCTTTGTTCGACGTCAACCTTCGATAACTTTCACTTTCAAAACCGGCGTAATCCTTTTCATTTGTGAAAATACATTTATGCCCATGCCAAGGTTTCGCTTTCAAAACTAGCTTAATCATTTTAATGTGTGAAAAGAAATTTTTGCCCATGCCATGTCATCAAATTTAATAAAAAAGTTGACTGAGATGATGGAAATGACGGTTTTTGAAACTAGATGCATAATTAAAGTACCATAGTAACAGTTTAGCAATATGAGGGACAAAAGTAAAGGTGGGACTTAGTCCAAGGACCATTGCTACAATTTTGCCTTTTAAATAAATTTCTTGTTAAGATGTGAACAAGAAAGTATGGTGTAGCACCATCTTCCCTAGTTTGGCATAAACAATGAGAATACAAAAAGATCATTTGGATAAAGTAAAGTTTAGGTTGGAAGACCAAAGAGGAAACTAAATCCTCAAATTCCAGCCAAGCTTTAAAGAAATGGATTTAAATTGATCCAAGTTCTTGGCATGCCCATGAGAATTAACAAGAAAATATTTTCTCATTCAAAGGGTCTTACAAATCTTTTTCCTTATAGAAAAAGCCCCATATAAGGAGGCATTTGGAAAATCAATTAAACCACCAAAATCCCAATTCCCAAATAAGCTAGCTCTTAGCTGTCTTTAGATTTGGGTAAGCTAATGCCTCAATTCTGCTCCTTCTATCTACCTTATATAATTTTAATCAAAGCATGTTCTACTCCAATGTTCATCAATTCAGGTAACTCTCAATTCTGATACTCAAGTTCTCTGTGACATCAAACGTTCGGTTGATCCCAACTCCATCCCCCTAAATTCCTATCTTAGTACCTGGGAATTTGCCATGGATCAATGCGAAAGTACATCGGGCCAGTTATGGGAATCTTGTGCAGTTTCCCTTTAGACAACTCCCCAAGCAGAATAATAGCAATTGAGCTTGATGGTGGTGGCTATGATGGGTTTATCACACCATCAATAGGGAACCTAACAGAGCTCACCATCATCAATCTAAACAAAAACCAATTTCGAGGACCCATCCTAGATTCCATTGCCAATCTAAAGAAGCTCATCAAAATTTCATTGTCCAACAATTTCCTCACAGGCAACATTCCCAGAGGATTGAATGCTCTCAAAAGGCTTGAATCTCCAAACATTTTGTTCAATGCACTTAGCGGCCCCATTCCTTCAAGCGTTGGTTGTTTAAGAAGCTTGACCTTCTTAAGCACATCTAGCAATGGATTCATAGGCAAAATCCCTGACCTCTCAGGGTGGCAGCAGCTAAGGACATTAGATCTCAGCAGAAACCAATTGTATGGAGATATGCCAAATGTTCCATCAAGTTTGAGAACATTGATCCTGAGCCATAACATACTCTCAGGGCACCTTTCACAACTAAATAAGCTCAAACAACTGAGGTTGCTAGATGTAAGTGACATGCTTTCAAGTCTCATTAATAGAGATCTTTTTACCTTGCCTAAAATAGTTCAACTTAATGTTTCAATTAATCACTTTACCACATTAGAAGTTGTTAGATTTCTTGGAACAGAAACACGGCTTACTGTGCTTGATGCCCAAGGAAATCAGTTGCATGATCATTTGCCTCTCAATCTGGTCACTTTTCCAAATTCGACGACGATCAACTTGTCATACAACAAGTTCTATGGTCATATTCTAGATGAATATGGAGCAAGAATTGGAGCTCCATGGAAAGCCCTGTACTTAGATAACAACTTTCTGCAAGGAAGGCTTCCACCGGAGTTCATTGCAAACCAAGGTAAAATTAAGGGTAACTTGTCAAGCAACTGCCTAAGATGTCAGGAAATTCTCCCAATGTGCTTTAGTGGGCAAAGGAAAGTTTCAGAGTGTGTCGAACAAAATGATAGTAGTGGATAAGAGATTTAAGCGATCAAATGGTTTGCTTGTGTGCCAAGAAATATTCACTGACTTCTTTAATTCATTTCTAATCCGGAGAAAAGGTTTAACTGCCAATAAAATTAGATAATAATAGTGGTTTTACATGGAAAATGAGTAGAATGCTCTCTCTCTCTCTCTCTCTCTCTCTCTCTCTCTCTCTCTCTCTCTCTCAAGTCAAGTATTTTCCCTTTTAGTTAGATTACTGTTCTAAAATAAATAAATAAAATTCTCACGCATGTTCAATCTGGCAGAAAAATCCAAAGAAAATTTTATACAATATTTGACAAAATTGATATAAACAAAGAATTGGTAGAACTCATACAATGAAAGCAATGCTACTTTTAGCAGTGCAACTTGCTAAAACAATCCAAGCAATCTCTTAATGAACAACCAACTTAGAACACAAAAAGTAAGAATAAAGCTCAATTACTAAAAATTAAATACAAACCCAAGAACAACTTCTAACGTCTATGAAGAAGTAGAAATTAGAAGGGCTAACCTAGTCACTTGAAGACTGTAGGGCCTTTTTTAATTACGGCAGCTCAATGCGGACTTGGGTCGTCATAAAGAGCTAATTTGTAATGCCCTTTTGCCTTAGTTCGAAACCAGGCCCCAAAACACTCTAAGAAAATGTAGATTTTCAGCGAATGCTCTGGTTCTTCCCACCAAGAAGGTAATGACTGTGGTAAAAGAACTAGAAAGGCTTGTGATGTGGGAGCTAAGTTTTCACGAATTTAGCAAGAGAGAGAGTGAGGGTTTCTGCTGCTTTGGTTGAAACAAAATACCTTCAATGAAAATATGGGTGATGGGGTGATATTTGAGGTTTGGAAGGACATCATCACAGGAAAAAGGTTAAGTCTGGTTTTCTAGGTGTTTACGGCAGGAGATTCTCCTACCCTTTTATACGCCTTGTGAGCTCACTTCCCCATACGCATGCACTCTGGTATCAAGCTGGTCGTTTCTTTTTGGTCATTTTGCCTCCCAGTTGAGATGACATGACTTCTTCATTCTACGTAGGTGTCGGGTAAGGAGTTATTCTAGGTGCCGGGTAGTTGGTTTCTACGAGGAAAATAAGGTAGTTTGTTTTGCTGTCATATAGCTTGTTTTGCTACCGCATAGTTTGTTTTGCTGTCGTAGGTTTGTTTTGCTACCATATGCTAGTTTTGCTTTCGTGTAGTTTGTTTTACTGCCCGTATGTTTGTTTTGTTGCCATATAGTTGGTTTTGCTATCGTATGCTTGTTTTGTTGCCGTATGTTTGTTTTGGTGTCGTATAGTTTGTTTTGCTACCGTATAGTTTCTTCATGCAGGATATGGGTAGGTGTTGGGTGTGGGGTAGATGAGACAACTCTTCTTTCTGCTTACCCATTTAATGACTCAAGAAAATAGGCCTGGTTTTGGTGCTCAACCCAAAACCTCCATCTTTTGAGCCTCTAATGGGTCTTGTGGAACTTGTAACCATCCACACCACAAACTAATCAACAAGACTCATGCATGTAATTAAGTGGCTTGGGCCCACTTAAGCTTGTTGCAAGATTTGACACTAAAATGAAGTTGCTTTACATCACGTGCTTGTGATTGGGCTATGTTGTATTGCAGTGGCTTGGGCTTTGTGTTAGATAATGCTTGACAGTGCAGTGGGCTAGGTGGGCTAGGTGGGCTAGGTGGGCTAGGTGGGCTTAGGCTTGTGAAACTTTGTAATTCTTACAAGTCTGCATGTGAAAGTGGTAAACTCGTACCACCATCTCCCCACGTGCCAAATTGTAGCCTTGCTTGGCATGACATGTATGTATCAGCTAGGCTGCTTTTATAACATTGGGCTTTAAAATATGCATGGGCCTTTCTTAAGATTTTTTGGGCCTTTAACAAAGACATTCAACAAGGGCATTAGCATGTTGAAAGAAGTTAAATACACTTTGCTTGAGGTAGAGATCAGTGCAAAATTTTGGAGGAAGCATTATAAGATGAAAGCATTTTGTTATGACTAAAAGAAATTGTAATTTTATAAAAGCTTCCAACTTGCTTGTCAGGATATTATGTACAATACAACCAAACTAATTCACATGGATCACCAACCTTTCACCCATTAAAGAGGATAAGAAGATATACAAAGCAAAAGAAGAAACTTTTTTTTTTTTAAAAAAAAGCCTTTGCAGTAAGGTTGGTTCAATTTCAATATATTCCTTTTATATAAAGTATCATTCAAAACAATATTGATCATATGGCTATATCTAATCAAGGTCACATTACACTTGCCGTTCAACCATGTCTTACTAAATCAAATAGGCTAAGTCAGCAATTTGTTTCCTATTCAACTTTGATCTCTAAATTAGATACTAGTTATCTTGATAAAGTGTAGAGGTGGGTACAATTTTGAGTCAAACTGGACCAAACCGCTCGATTCAATCACAAGAGAGTTGGGGATTGAGTTGGAGTAATAATAAGGGAGTCTTGGGTCCAAGAAATCATAAATTGTTATGTATGGTTGGATTATGGGTTGGGACCAAAACTTAGGAGTGGGCACAATTTCAAGTCAACTCGACTAAACCACCCAATCCAATCACACGATAATTGGGTTGATTTGGGTTGACCTAATAATAAGCAGGTCTTGGATTTATGAAATCATAAATAGCTATGTATGGAATGGGTTACGCGTTGCGACCAAATTCCTTGGCCAAACATCTCAATCAGAATGTGTTGTCTCTAATGTTTTAATGATATGCTATGACTTGGAACACACTATATGCATGCATGTTTGTTCTCTTTGATGTATGCAATTAGATAGAGTTATAGCATGTTGAATTAAGGCTTTGTTATTTCAAGTGTGCTTGTTTGTATGAAGTGAAAGCCATGTGTTAAGCTTGAAATCCCTAATTTGGTGGCTCGATAACCATTGAGAGCAAGTTTTTTGTCCATAATTGTTAATTTGTTCTTGATGTTTAATGGTTCATGGAATGTTTATTGGTACATGATCAAGACTTTTAGCTTATAGGTGGTTGTCTTGGTTGTGTTGTGGCTTGGTGTGTCACATTATAGTGTGTGTGGTTATCATGCAACATTTTAAATTGTTTGTTACTATAGTTGATAAAATTAACATATTCAATTGCATGATAATTATACACTAGTTTTGTGGCATTTGATCATGTACTTTAGCCCATCAGTGATTTATATGATTGTTTGGGGATGAACCTTGATTGATCTTGTTGCGTATCCAATGTTGTTTGCTTCACACTTTATGAACAATACTACCTTAAATCATATATTGAACTCTTAGATGGAACCAACTTTAAGAAATAGAAAAAGAGACGTACGCTTAGCCGTAGGCCCTATGGAAGTAGACTTGGCTCTTGGGGACCAAAACCTGCACCTATCATTGACAAGAGTACAAAAGAAGAGAAGAAAGCAATGCAAGCTCAGGAGCATTCCAACAATATGGCTTTGTTGGTCATCAACAAGACTATTAGGGAGTTACAATAATTAATCCTACTAATGACAGGAAATGGGCAATTGTCAGTTATGTTGTTATTAGGCCATAACTACATATTTATGTTTATGATAATGGCTTGCTGTAACTGTAGATTGTTCTCTACAGACTTCTATATATATATATTGTATAATGATCATATGAATGTATAAAGGAAAATCAGTTTCTACATGGTATCAGAGCTAATGGCTAACGTCGATTAGCGATCCTCCAGTTGCCAACATTGAGAGTTGTCGGTGCTCCTCGCCCGTAAGGGTGTTTGTTTTTGTATAGTCTTTTTTCCTCTCTTCTAAAAGATGAATATGTTTTTTTTTCCTCTCCTCCACAGCCTAGTGCCTCTTCCACTCCTCAGATACCTAGTCCCACTCCTCATCCATGTCCGTCTCTTGACATGATGGCCATATCTCTATTTTCCCTCAGAGACCACAGCTCTCTATCGTTGGTTTCTCTCTTTCTCTTGAAATCTCTCTCCACTTCTTTGTCTCCATCATGCCGTCTCTCTAGACAAGCTGTCTCTCTTCCCTCTGCGAGCCTCGTCAATGCTCGCCGAGCCTTATCCTAGTCTGCAATCGTGGTTTCTCTCTCATGTTTTTTTTCTGATGGTTTCTCTATCGTGGTTTCAATATTTTCCTTTTGTTTGTTGATGTTGCCCATCGTCGTTCATCTAGCCGTGTCGTTCATCTAGCCGTCTTTCTTTCCTCCGTGAACCTTCTCTATCATGCTACACTGCTATTATTCCCTTTGCACAACCCCTATTTCTTCCTCTATGTTACTGACTTGGTATTGGAAGTCAAGCCCTATCACTGTGTTGCCTCCTTGGTATCGGCTGTAGATTTTTTGTATATGTTCATGATCTTTCACACAATCTAAAATACATAAAATGCATACCTGGTGTCATCTTCCTTGAATACACAATCTCTGAATTCATCCAATCAGAGGAGGAGGAGCACGAGCAAAAGACACGAACGACTTTAGACTTCTGCTCTCTCTCAAAAACTGTTTCAGCTCTCTCTTTATGATGAGATTATGGTTAGAGAACATGTATGACGAGAGTAGGGTCTTAAGCTTATATAGGGCTAGGTCAAGTCATCTCTACTCATCACCAAGGAAATAAATAGGACCCCTTTAATTGGCTTCAAGACTTTCCTTATTTCACAAAGTCTTGGGCCACAAGGTATAACCTAATTTAAACTCCTATCAAACCTAATATAACTTAGTATCTAGTGCACCAATCTAAATAGGAATATAACATCAGCCTCTCACGCTCTATCTTTGCTCAATCGGTGTTCTCCTCCCTTCTTAAGCCCAATCCCTTTCTTGATTTTACTACTAGTCTATGTCTTCTTTGCTGTTCTCTTGCGTTGCCTTTCTTCTTCTTTGTTACTGGGGTATTGTCTTCTTTTCTTTATAATTCTCTTATGTTACTGGGGGTATTCTCTTCTCTTCTTTTCAATTGTGTTTTCTCTCTCCTCGTCATGGGTTGTCTCTGGCATCTTTTGTTTCCTTTCCTTGTAAATGAGTTGTCTCTCGCATCTTGTGTTCTCTCTCCCTCTCTTGACTACCCTCTCCTTTTGATGGGTGTTAACTTTTCTCCTCTTTTTTTTTCTCTCCTTTTTCCATCTTTATTTTGACATGATTTTCTCTCTATGTGTTTTGCCCACACTCTCTTTTCCTTTTGTTGTCTCACTTGGTTTCCCCCTTTATTTTATTTTTTTTGGGGGTCAATAATCCCTCTTTATTTTATTCTCTATGGGCCTCTATGCTCTTGTGATGATCTTTTCTTTATTACTTCTATGTTCCCATGTGGTTTTCTTCCCCATGCCTTATTCTATTATTTCTATGGTGCTTTGAAATTCAAACTTCCCCATGCTCTCTTTTTCTTTTCTCTGTGTCCCAAGTTGGTTTCACCTCTTATCCTCTACTGTTGTGCCGCACCCTCTCTTAACTCCATTATTCCCTTCAAATATTCATTCTGCTCTCTCTGCATGCATCCCTTCCTGCTGCCCATGTGATGAATTTTCTTTTGTTTCCACTTCCTCTCTTCCTATGGGTGTAACTTTTTTTTTATTTTGGGCAACTTTTATTTTTCTACATGACTACTTCTTTTCCTGCTTACTGTTGTTATTATTTGAAAGGTTTTTAAAATTTAACATTTTGATTTTAGTTTAATATTTTGGTTGTTTTCTTTTATTTATTATGGGAGTTACAATTGTTTAAATTTTCAGTTTTTATTTTCTATTCATTCCCTTAATTTTTTGGTTTAATGTGTCTGTAGGTTACGAGTGTTGGATGCCTATAAAAGGCCACTCTCCCTTCACATATGAACACACCACAATCAGATTTCTCTATTCTTATACTTTCATATATTCCCTACTTTCCAAATTGTTATTTTGGGCAACGTTTCTGTGGCTTGGAGATTTCTATCCAACTGTGAACGTGCTCATAGCGGACCTTGAGCCTGCATATTGGGGTTGTACCTTGGAGTCTTGAAGACCGTCATTACCTGCACGTGACCTGCACGTAGAGAGGCTATAAAGGTTTTAGGATAGTGTCTTTGACGTGCTTTCGCTATACTGCTTTCTTACTTTTGACTTATTTTATTTATTTGTTTGTTTCTTTATTTTTACTTTACTGTTAAAGCTTTATTTTATATATTATTTATATCTCAATGTTTGAATAACAGTTTTAGAGAAAGGGAAAATACAATTTTTAATTACAAGAGTTTTTTAAAAACGGAAAAACACAATTTTTAATAACAATCTAAAGCCTTTGTAGGTTAAAAGTTTTCCTTATCATATTTGTTGTTGGTACAATTTCAATTTAGTTTCTTTCTTTAATTTAAAAATTATAAATAAATAAATAAAAACTTTCAATAATATTAGACAGCTATATGTTTTAAAATTCTTTTTAAAAAAATTATATATATAGAAAGGAACAAAAACACTACACTGGAATTTATAAAATTTAAAAACAAAAAAAAAGAAAAAGAAAAAGGAAAGTTTGTCTAAATTGATTCAGTCTTTATTAGCACATAATTATTGCCTCCGTTTTTTTTAATTATTTGCTTGCCACAAATTTTGCTTACCAACATTAAAGTCCAACATTAAACAAATTCATTTCTAAGAATATTACACTACTGCTAAGTTGGTCTGTTTTGGAAGAGACTAAAACATTTAATTACAACCAACCATTTAATTACAAAATTCACCAACCATTTAATTACAAATTCATTTAAGGCTAGTTTATTTGGTGTACATTTTCTACACAATTTTAATAACAATTTTAACAACAATCTAAACGTTTGTCTACACAACTTTTAATAACAAATTTGAATTTTTTGTAACTATCTTGGTTTGAACGTTTGGCATTTAAAACAAAATTCAAAATCTAATTAAAGTCAATATTCAAAGCTAATTAAGTAACCAAAGTTAATAACAGTTGGTATATGTTGGCACTAAAAACTGAACAGATGGAGATGAGTGCAACTTACAAGCGAGATGGACGATCAGAGATCGATTGGATGTTGGATGCCGATTCTTCCTGCCCTTGGATGCCGATCCTGAATAGAAAGAAATCGAGACTCGTAAGGTCTATGGAACCAGTGTGGAACCAGCCTAAGACCCTCCGATGCCGAAGTAAGTTTGTTGTTTTAAGAGCTCTTGCTGTTGACCATATAGAAGTTTAAAAGTCAAGCTGAAAAGTCTTACCCCTGTATTGTAGTGAAGGGGCTCATTTATAGAGGGCATCTTGTGTGCTCTTAGTACTCATTTTCGATGTGGGACTCGTGGGAAGGCCCTATGAGGTTGACACGAGTCCTTAGATATTTCAGGCGGGTGCTTCGAGGTTGATTCCGCAGAATCGGGATAGGGGATACCCGATTGTAGGCTGTGTTGGGCTTGTAATGATCTTTTGCTGCTTTGAGACAATATCATCAGGAGCCTATGCTGATTGTCCGAGGCCTTGGGTGCTTGGGCGAGTTTATAAGATCCACGTGTCGTTGTACGAGTGGAGGGTCAGATATAGTACAAACAGGAGTCCCCCAAGTTGCCAATTGAGAAGCTTCTCGGTTGGGGACTTGAATGTGTATTCGGCATTCTGACCCGGACACAATGGTCCCATAGTTGCCGATGGTGGTATGTAGTCCCCCAAGTGCCCAAGGGAGTGAGCTTGGAAAAGAGACGGCATGATGTGCCGATTGTTGCAAGGGGTGAGTGAAAACTCATGAATATGTGGCTGTCGTTCGGCACGAGAGGTGAGTGAAAACTCATCGATGTGTGCCGGCCAGTCGGCACGAGATGTGAGTGAAAACTCGACGATGTGCGCCTGCCGTTCGGCACGAGAGGTGAGTGGAGACTCATCAATGTGCGCCTACCGTTAGCACGAGAGGTGAGTGAAGACTCATCAATGTGCGCCTACCGTTCGGCACGAGATGTGAGTGAAGACTCATCAATGTGCGCCTGTCGTTCGGCACGAGAGGTGACTGAGAACTCATCAATGTGCGACTGTCGTTCGGCACGAGAGGTGAGTGAGAACTCATCAATGTGCGCCTGCCGTTCGGCACGAGAGGTGAGTGAGAACTCATCAACGTGCGCTTCCGTTCGGCACGAGAGGTGAGTGAGAACTCATCAATGTGCGCCTGCCGTTGGTTAGTGGAGTTGTGCTCGAAGGTGGCTAGATCTGCCACGTTCGGGAAGTTGAAGCGTCTCTGAGGATTGGAAGCGTTGCAATGACGTTTGGTCTCCCCCATGCATGCGTGACACGTGTCGGCATGGCTGTGAAGAGCCGCGTCGTTTCGTATCCCGATGCGTCGCTTCGCTTCCCGATGGTAAATCGGCTTTATAAATGTGAGCAGGAGACGAGAGTTCAAATACTTGGAAATTTTGAGAGCAAAGAGAGCTTGTGAGAGGCGATTTCCGGCAACCGTGCCGAAGGTTGAGCAGGCGATTTCCGGCGAGGTTGAACAAGGCAGAGGCGATTTCCGCGAGCTTGAGCCACCGTGTAAACAAGGTATGTTGCCGTGTTTTCATATTCCCATGGATCAAAGTGTTGAATTTCAAGAATTTTTGTTTGAACAATGTATGAACGAGCATGAACACGCATGAACATAGTGTTTTTAGGAGGTAGAATAGGATTTGGATTCTAGCATAGCCCTTAGTGTACGTTCGTGTGTTGTTTGTAGATGTCAGATACCTAATCCGAGCGTAGGCGTAGTCGAGGGCATACGAGGATGAGTCGTCCTCGGGGAGTTCTGCCGAAGGGAGTGGGAGTTCTGAATCTGCTAGCTCTTCGAGCTGTGAGATAGTGGAGGGGGCAGGAGAGCGTGCCAGGCTGGGGGCACTTCAACGAAAGTGCCTGGGGGTGGTGAGCCTTCGACTTCGGGTCGTGAGGCCGATGGCGGTGGCGTCTCTGTTGCCGTTCCAGGGGAAGGGGTGCTGAGGGTCGTCAGGGGTAGGCAACGGGATCCCGATGGCGAAGCCCACGGAACCTGTGTTCGGAGTAGATGACTTAGAGCCGAACACACTGACCGAATCCGAGTTGGCTAAGATTCGGTCGGAAGTACAATATTCCGGAATCGGTAGGGATGCGAATTCCTGAGCCCTTAGAGTCGCTTAGTGACAATGAAAGGGGGTGGTCTTCTTCACGGACGTGTTTAAGCATGGCATGCGGCTGCCGTTAAGGCATTCGGTGCAGAAGATCCTGGCGCGATCGTTTATGCACCAGGGCAGTATAACCCAAACTTTTGGATTACGCCGCTCGGGACGATCACGGCGTTCAGCTGGGCTGGTGAGGGAGAGCCAAGCTACGACAGTTCGCCCAGCTGTCACAGCGTGACGAGGGCAAAGAGTGCCGATCATGGAGGGTGGGTTCAGCCCAACTGCCCTCGGCAGGGCAGCGTGGGCACTTTGTGGTGGGGGTGCCGAGCTCTCAAAAGACGTGGCGGAAGCGTCGAGTGATTGTCTCCGGTGATTGGGTAGGTTACTTCCTGGATGAAGCCAATGGTCTTCAGTTTGTCTACTTCGAGCCTCATTGCTTCGTACCGTTCGGCATCGTAGGCCCGCCGTTTCTGCCCTGATGGGTTTGAAAGTGGGGCAGATGCTGAGCTTGTGACTGATGACGCTCGGGGCGATACCGGGCATATCGTCGTATGACCAGGCAAAGACTTCTGCATTGGTGCGCAGGAAGGTGAAAAAATCTGCCCTCAGTGCCGAACTCAAGGTGGTACCGATTCGAACTTGTCTTCGGTTGTGCTTCGGAGAGGTGACTGATTCTAAATCTTCGGCGGGTTGCGCTTGTGGGGTTACGGCCTCATCTCGGGGGTCATCTGGTTTGTCCGTTCCCCTGCCGTTCGGTACGCCCAAGCTGGTGGCGACCGAGTATGTTTCGCGAAGCGCAGCCCTTGCCGATTCCTTGGTTGCCGAAATGTAACACGTCCGTGCACTCAATTGGTCCCCTCGCACTTGGCCGACGCCAGCGTGTGTGGGGAACTTGAGGAGGAGCATGTGTGGTGACAGCATGGCCTTCATTTTTGTGAGCGTCGTCCTGCCGATGATAGCGTTGTATGCGTTGGGCAGTCGACCACTAGAAATGAGTGTAGAGGATCGTTCGTTGGGGATGGTACCGACGGCGAATGGGAGCTGGACACTGCCGATTGGTTCAACCAAGTCGCCAGAGAAGCTCAGGAGAGGGGTGATATCTTTGTTCAGATGCCGAGGGTCCACGCGAGGGCGTTGAAGAGTCGGCGAATAGCACATTGACTGAACTGCCGGTGTCTATGAGGATTCGGCCTACGTCGAAATCTGAGATATCAGCACGTATGATCATGGGATCGGAGTGGGGGAAGATGATGCCTCGCTCCTCTTCTTCAGAAAAGGTGATAGGTTCCCAACCGTTTCGTTGAATTTTGTCATTGCGTCCTCCCGCCCCGCTGAGGATCTGTGGATGACGAACGGCACGAACGTAGTTTTTGACGGATCGGTTGCTGGCTTCGGCAATGGGCGCTCCTCCACTGATCATATTGATCTGCCGATTCAAGTGATTTATCCGTTGCTGGCTGGGTGTTTAAATACTGATCCAGCTTTCCGTCGTTGATGAGGCGTTCGACAATTTTGCGAAGCGCGATGCATAATTCCGTATCGTGGCAGTTGTCCTGGTGGTACCCAGAAGACACCGGTGTCTTTTCGCTCTGGCGAGGGAGTTTTCGATTGTTCAGCTTTGGTATCATATCCCCTTCGGTCAGGAGAACATGCTCATAGGTAGTGTTGAGCAAAGTGAAGATTTTGTCTGGCCGATTCCCCTTGTGGTTGCCCTTCTTGTTGTTGTCCTGCCGATCCCGGAAGTTGTCCTTCCGCTTATTCCGCTGCGTGGGAAAAGCGGGCAGGGGGTGCCGTTCGGCAGGGGCCTGGTTTGCCGATCGATCGACCGGGAATCGGTCATAGTTTTGCGTTGGAGGCTGATCGGTCGACGTCGTTTTGTTTATTGCGGCCGAAGTCGATCCTTTGGAGTTGAAATGTTCGGCCTTGGCGTGGATAGCTGCCTGCTTCATTAACTCGGAGTAAGTGGTCCAGTTGCTGCTGTGGACTACAGACCGAACTGAGACGACCGAAGGCCGCTTTTGAAGGCACCGAGGCTGCCCTTCGCGAGTTCTGGGCATCGGGAATACTCGTGGCTGAACCTAGCCGCATACTCTCTCAATGGCTCATCATCCCCCTGCCGAACGGTATAGAGGTCGTCGGCGGAATACAGGCGATCGGTTTGAATCATAAAATGGTTGAGGAAGGTTTGCTTCAACTGATTAAAGGTGTCAACCGCATCTGGCTCCATTCGATAGAACCAATTTGAGAGCGGCTCCGGTCAGGGTGGAGGGAATAGCAAACATTGGCCTTCATCCGTCAGTCCTTTGCAACCCAAAGCTGATTGGAAGGTATGAATGTGGGTAACGGGATCTTCCACCCCCGAATAGAACGATATGCGGAGTGCTTGGACCTCCTTCTCGTGTCTGAATGTCCGGATTCGATTCGTGAACGGCCCTGGCTGTACCGTTCCCCATGTCGGTGTCCGAGCCTGGTCTTGTTCCTTCTCAATGCGATTCATCTTCTGGAGGAGGAGACGAATAGTCGGATCGGTAGAGGGAAGATCATCACCAAAGGGCTCGATCGCTTGGTTCCCGTGCGTTGGTTAGCATTGTGAACTCGCCTTCCTTGGTCCGCCGTTCGGCTGGGGCTTCTCTCGTAATTTCCTTTCGCCGATCGTTGTCCTGGTTCGAATCGGTGGCTGTGGCGTGTGCAGAGGGCCCTCCGATGAGATTGTGGTTCCTGGAGATGTTGGAACATAATCTGATTCGTCCGTTTCTTCCAGGCCGATCGCACTGGACCTCCTGGCGCGGGGGGATTTTGGTCCAAGTACCTCCAGGCGCGATCGTCGAGCTTCGCCCGGACCTGGATGGGCGAGGACTGCCGTTCCCTCCGCCGATCGTTGATCCTCCTCTCGCGGCAATCAGAATAAATGCGATATTCGGGATGGCGCTCCTTCGGAGTGGGCACGAACAATCTTCGGGAGACGGTCGGTTCGTTCGCCGTCCTGTTGCTTCCCTCTATCCTGGAAAGTGGGCTTTCGTATGCTTTTAAACGATTTCTCCTGCCGCAGCTGTGTGGTTGGTTCCCGATCGTTCTGGACTGGGCGGAGAGTGTTTGTTGTTGATGCAGCTGCCTCTGGGTGTCATCCAGTTTAGAGGCAAGAACATTGTTGTGTTCCTGCATTCTTGCCATATCCTGCGTAGGGTCTCCATGCGAGCCTCCAGGGTGGTCGGTCGAGCAGGTGTCTGAAGCAAGGGAGCTATACTTGGCTCACCACCGAGGCCGAGGATGGGGCCATCGGTAAGGAGGGCCGAAGATGGATTCATTTTTCGGTCTCAGAGTTCTTTGGTTTGAGATATGGGTTGATCGATAAGCGATTCCCACAGACGGCGCCAACCCGTTGGCACTAAAAACTGAACAGATGGAGATGAGTGCAACTTACAAGCGAGATGGACGATTGAGAGATCGATTGGATGTTGGATGCCGATTCTTCCTGCCCTTGGATGCCGATCCTGAATAGAAAGAAATCGAGACTCGTAAGGTCTATGGAACCGTGTGGAACCAGCCTAAGACCCTCCGATGCCGAAGTAAGTTTGTTGTTTTAAGAGCTCTTGCTGTTGACCATATAGAAGTATAAAAGTCAAGCTGAAAAGTCTTACCCCTGTATTGTAGTGAAGGGGCTCATTTATAGAGGGCATCTTGTGTGCTCTTAGTACTCATTTTCGATGTGGGACTCGTGGGAAGGCCCTATGAGGTTGACACGAGTCCTTAGATATTTCAGGCGAGTGCTTCGAGGTTGATTCCGCGGAATCGGTAGGGGATACCCGATTGTAGGCTGTGTTGGGCTTGTAATGATCTTTTGCTGCTTTGAGACAATATCATCAGGAGCCTATGCTGATTGTCCGAGGCCTTGGGTGCTTGGGCGAGTTTATAAGATCCACGTGTCGTTGTACGAGTGGAGGGTCAATATGGTACAAACAGTATATATATTTTTAATAATAATAATCATAATTAAAATCATAATAATAACAATAAAG
>CM031917.1:25880370-26236061 GCA_018703695.1 Prunus fruticosa | reverse complement strand
TCAACTTTTAAACCTCTAAATATTCCTTTGGTAAAATTATTCTTTTTTTACTTGAATAAATTAATAATTAAATATTAATTTGCAGGTTCGAGGTATGAACATTGCATCTGAACACACCGCCGATCAGATTTCTCTATTATTCATACTTCATATATTCCCTCTTTCCATATTATTATTTAGCAGCAAGTTCTTATCGCTGGAGATTTCTATTGGCGGGCTATTGACCATGCTACATCGGGACGTTACAAGCACGCATTGTTTGGGGTAATATCTTGGAGCATTGTAGACCATCATTACTGTGCACATGTAGAGGTGCAAAGGTTTAGGATAGGTCTTGACAGTGCTTCTATACAGGGCTTGCTTTATTTTACTTTTGACTTATTTTATTTATTATTTATTCTTTTTATTTATTCTTTTTTATTTTTCTTCATTATGAACCACAAGTGGTTTCCTGGATAGGCCCCAACTATGGGTGGCACCTTAAATACTTAACCACAAACCAGACTAATCCCCGCTAACAGGGTTAAGGCAATAAGGGTAGAGTGCTGGTCAAAGTGGTGGTGCCCATTTGGGGGCAGGGATGCGACCATAACCTCTTTAAGGAATGAGAGTGCCAACCACTCACAGGGCACAACACACCTTGGTTATTTGTTTCTTTATTTTTACTTTACTCTTAAAACTTTATATTATATGTTATATATTTCTAAATATTTGAATGGGGGTTTTCCAAGAAAAAGGAAAATACAATTTTTAATTACAAGAGTATTTTTTTAAAGGAAAACCAGCAATTTTAATAACAATCTAAAGCCTTTGTAGGTTAAAAGTTTTCCTTACCATATTTGTTGTTGGTACAAGTTCAATTTAGTTCTTTTACTTTTAATTTAAAAATTATAAATAAATAAATAAAAACTTTCAATAATATTAGACAACTATATGTTTTTAATTTCGTTTTAAAAAAATTATATATAGAGAAAGGAACAAAAACACCTACACTGGAATTTTTTATAAAAAAAAAAAAAAATTTTAAAAAGAAAAGTTTGTCTAAATTGATTCAGTCTTATTAGCACATATAAGTATTGCCTGCGTTTTTCGAATTATTTGCTTGCCACAAATTTTGCTTACCAACATTGAAGTCCAACATTAAACAAATCCATTTTAAATTGTTACACTCTACCAAGTTGGTCTCTTTTGGAAACTAAACAACCAACCATTTAATTACAAAATTCACCAACCATTTAATTACGAATTCATTTGGCTCACTAATTTGGTGTGTTATCGTTTTCTACACAATTTTAATAACAATTTCAACAGACAATCAAAACGTTTGTCAACACAACTTTATAATAACAAATTTGAATTTTAATAACTATCTTGGTCTGAACGTTTGGCATTTAAAACAAAATTCAAAATCTTATTAAAGTCAATATTCAAAGCTAATTAAGTAACCAAAGTTAATATTTTTAATAATAATAATAATAACAATAGAGTTAGATATCTTGTTATAAACTTGGCATTAATTTTTTAAAAGTTATTTGTTTACCAATTGTTTGATTATTATTAAATTTCAACTTGTATTACATTTATATACCAGATTTTGTTGCTTCATTATTGTTTGCGCATTAAAATGGATAGTGCAGAGCACCAATAATGGTAAGAATTCTGGAAAATTTAATAAACAACAAATTTTAAGAGGTGGCAAAGACAACTTAAATATTGGTTAAGTGTTTACAGGTTTAGTTCTGCCTTAGAAGATCAAACCACACCTAATAAAACTATTGAAACCACTTCTAAAACTGAGGGAGAAGATGACAAAAGAAGACTTCAAATGATTATTGCCATAACAAAAACTATGGAATGAATTAGAAGCTGAATACGAATAGAAGTAAGGAATAAAATAATTTGGATTATCAAATTTTAATAACTATATGATGGCTTGAGATAGAGACCTCAGTGACGGAATTCATGCGTAACAAGATTTTTTAAGGAAAATGGATCCAAGGTACAGACTAGTGAATTTAAGGGGACTTGTCTCATTGATAAATTACCCCCAAGTTGGTCAAATTTTGCCAAAATACCTAAGCACAAACCAAGGAGATTTAACTTTAACCCAAGTATTGGTCCCTTAGGATTGAAGAGAAATTCATAGAATAAGTAACACAGCCAGCAGAAGAAGACAAGAACCAAGAATTAAAACGCTCCCAATGGAAAGTTCAAAGCAATATGAATCATTTTTCCCAATCTAGAAGGAAATTTTAAAGGAACAAAATTCCAAAATAGCGAAGCCAACTAATCAATTAGGCTGAAACCCAAATTGGTGGCACAATAGACCCCATAACGAATTCCAATGGCAATATGGAATCAACCATGCTTTGATTTGTGTAAGGAGAGAGCTAGGGAAAATATTAGTTAGAAAACCAGAAGACTATCATTACAAGAAGGCTGAGCCCTACAAGCCAAAGCCTTAGTGGAACAGAGGACAAATGGGTCCTAAAGACATTCATTTGTAATTCTTGATTCTTTAGAGTCTTGTCTTCTGCCAATAACTTTGGGGAGTCCATATAGATTATGACCTGAATCAAATTGAATTATTTTTTGAATCTCTATACGTGCAAATTCCTTGACATTATAGGATATTTTGTGCACGAAGTGAATGTGTTGGTGGATTAAGATGATCAAGATGAACCCAATCTAAGGTATAGTTTTAGAGCCTCTTAGTAATGTCGCATATTAAAGTAATAGTGATTGGTGGTAAAATCCTTGGGGCAAACGTACATGTGTCCTTGACAAACGATTTTTCAAAAATTACCAGACTCAAGAATGGAGGAAGTGTTACCCTAGAAAATGATACCGTTGCACAAGTACGCTGGAATAGGAGAAGTGGAATTGAAGATGACATCCTGGGAAGGCTCTAACACCTAGAGGATGTGCAACATGTTGCTAGACTGAGGGGGGAGCGTTCTGAGTGGGACCGTCCTTGGTAAAACAGAGGATAAGGGAGAGAAAACTATTAATGAGTTGGGATGGGTACTGTTACTAGAAACAATGTCTTTATTGGAAAATGATATGTTTGTTTATGATGGATTGTTCAAAATAACAAATGTCATTTTGAAGATAAACTTACCTCAAGTTACGAATGTTGAATCTTGCAATGTATGACATGGAAGGTTCGGACATGTCGTTTATTTAAGCAAAATCAAAAGGTTAATGGATCTTGGGACTTAGTCCTAAGTCTGGTACAACCTTAAGCACAAATGTGAAGTGTGTTCAAGCCAAAAAAACAAGGAATTCTTGGGAACCTATAAACAGAAACACCCAGGGATCAAAAGCTCATACATAAGTCAACTGTGTGATTTAAATAGGTCTCCTACTAGAGGTGGAAACGAGTACTTCTGTGACATTTATTGATGATTTACTCTAGGTATTACCATATTTTATTGTTGAGCAAAAGATGAGGTGTTTGATAAACTCAAGGTTTATAAAAAGTGAGGTGGAAAATCAATTGGAGAAAAAGGGTTCAAGAGTTTTAGATTCTGACAAAGTTGGAAAGTATACCTCAAATGAGCTTGAATATTTATGTAGAACATGGAATTATACATTAAGGGCCAAGTTGGCATTGTTGTGTTGTGTGAAATAATCGTTGAGATATTTCCTGTGAGAGAAAGCGCCATTTCAAGCCGTTTGGTAAAATTTTTTGTTAAAGTATTGTAGGTATTGATTTCCACATAATCAGAAAATAATTGCAGCATAATAGTTTAAACAGCAGCCTCTTCTTGGAACTGATTCTTGCATAATAGAAAATGAAAGCACCTCATTAGCTGCTTTCCCTTATAGCTTTCTCTCAACAATTTTTTTCACGTATAAGTGATTCTTCGCAAGTTTTACCAAACATGCTAGGTTTCCCAAAATTTTAAAAAAATCACTTATTACCCCAAATAAGCAATGCCAACGGGCACTAAGCTACTCCCATATTAAACCTAATCTAATGGAGTGGCTGAAAGGAAAAATATAAAACTCTTAGATGGATATGGTAAATTCTATGCATCTTAGTAGTGGACTCCCAGAGGAACTTGTGAGGAAGCAATGCTCACTGCTTGTTCATACTTTAATAAGATAACATTGGAAACACAATAAAAAACTCCTATGAATTATGAAAAGGAAGATCACCTAAGCCTTAAAATCCTAAAAGTCTGGGGGTGTTTTTGGCTCAAGGTGCTGGTACCAGATCCTAAGAGAAATAAAATAGGTTCTAAGACTATAGACGTAGTTTTCCTCATTATGCCAAAAATAGCAATGCCAATAGGTTCTAGCAATTAACTCTAAAGTAAAGAGGGTTGCAAACAACACAGTTATGGAAGCTAGAGATGCTACAATCTTTGAAGATATTTTCCTATTACAACAAGATTTCTTAAGGAAGTACCGAAACAAGTGATAAGCCTTCTAGCTCAACGACGATCGAAAGTTTACGAATCTCAAGAACTCAAAAGAAGCAAAAGAGTAAGAGTGAGAGAGGATTTTTGGAGATGATTTCTATACCTTTCTAGTGGAAGGAGATTCCACAACTTATAAGGAAGCCGTTATGTCTGGTGGATAGCATTCTGGAAAGAGGCTATAAATGATGAGTTTCAATCCATAATCCAAAACAATACATCAATGTAACTGATTTGCCTGCTGAAAATAAAGTGATAGGGTGCCAAGTGGGTGTTTAAAAAAAGACGAAACCAAATGGAAGTATTGATAAGTACAAAAGCAAGGTTGGTAGCTAAGGGTTTTACACAAAAGAAAGGGATAGACTATTTGATATTTACTCACCTATTTTCTAGGATTACCACCATAAGGACTTTGATAGCTTTAGCATCTTGTGCATATTGCCAAGCTATTACAGCGATGGCGTGAGAAATTTGACAAGGTGATTATTTAGATTATGAGTTTAATGGTCATTATAAATGCGTTTATTATAAAAAAGAGAATAATGGAGAACATGGATATTGTCATTATATGTTGATGACATTTTGATCTTTGGGATGAATTTGAGTTGTGAATGATGTGAAGTCATATTTATCAAGGATTTGACATGAAAGATATGGGAGAAGCACATATAATCTTAGGAATGAAAATAAAGACAACACAGAGGAATTTCTCTAAGTAATCTAGTACTATTGAGAAGATGTTGAAGAAGTTCAATTGTTAAAAATGTAAGCCAATACCAACACCTTATGATCCCAATGTTCATTAAGAAAAATCAAGTTGAACTGTTTTCTCAACTAAAGTACTCCTAGATGATAGGTTCTTTGTTGCACATTGCAAATAAGACTAGGCCAAACATTGCTTATGCCGCTGGAAGATTAAGTAGGTATATATTGCCATAAACCAAGCAAGGAACATTGGAATGCTTTGGAAAGAGTTTTCAAGTTCTAAGAGGGAACAATGGATTATTCACTCCAAATTAGTAAAGGGGTATAGTGATACAAATTGGATGACGGACAATGAAGAAGTGAAGTGTACTGGTGGTTACATTTTCTTATTGGGTGGAGCTACAATTTCATAGGGTTCTAAGAAGCAAACAATTATTTCTAAAAGTGCTATGGAGTCTGAACTCATAGCTTTGGATACTACTTGCACTAAGGCTGAATGGATAAAGAGTTTATTGATGGGTATGCATTAGGTGGGGAACCATTGTATTCTTTCTGTATTTACGTTATCACTGCATGGCTACAATAGACTTGGTGAAACAATCTAGTACAAATAGGAAAATGAACAAGCACATACATGTGAGACATAAATATGGAAGAGCCTATTAAGTTAGAACATTGTGTCTTTGGAGTATGTGAAGTTGGAAAATAATATTGCTGACCAATTGGGTAAAGGTTTTTCTAGGAGCAGAATCCTAGAAATGTAGAGGGGGATGGGCTTAATCCCATAAGGGAGTCACCTAGGGAAGTAACCCAACTTACTATGATCGGCGATCCCATGAAGGAAGTTCAATGGGTAGAAACAATACGTATCGTGACTCGTTGAGCAGTGTTTATATAATGTGGAGGCATATCCTAGAGATCTCCTCATGCTCATCCTTATGACATCAATGCTATATAATGTGACGTTGGGGCAATCACCCAGGTGCAGGTCACATGTATTTGGAGAACTCACCTAAGTGAGAGACGTCGTGAGGCCGCGAGCTCGAATTGGGCTATTCTAGCAACTCTCATGAGAATCAAGATTAGCGGCATGGCTAGAAATAGCATTACCCGCTTCCAAGTCTGGACCAATACTATGTGGGATATGTTGAAGTTTGGCAAAGGTGTAGAATTCAATCCTGTGTACACTAAGGTCCTTCAAATGAAACTATCATCACTAAGTGATGGTTCAAGCCCAGAAGGCACCTGCGCCTATTGCATAGTATTATGTTGCCCATATGTATATTTTCTTTTCTTTTGCTATTGTAAAATTTTAAAACCCTCTGGAGGATTGTTATTATTTGAAAGGTTTTTAAAATTTAACGTTTTGATTTTGTTTTAATATTTTGGCTATTTTATTTTATTTATTATGGGAGTTACAATTGCTTAAATTTTCAGTTTTTTATTTTCTATTCATTTGCCTTAAGTTTAATGTGTCTAGAGGTTACGAAGTGTTAGATGCCTATAAAAGGCCACTCCCTCTTCACATTTTTATGGTTTAATGTGTCTGAGGAACTTAAAAACAAGGTTCATGTATATTGATGGGCATATTTTATATCATATATTTAATCCCATTCTTGGAATATTTTGGTTGATATTTTCAAAAGAATTTTGATATTTGAATTGTATTTCCAATATAGGACTTTCGACTTCCTCTGGAGCAAAACATAAAAAAATGGATAAATTTTGGAGTGATTCCAGTTGGAGGACAGTCGTGAGTCACTTAGCTTGATTGTATCAAAATTTCAGACTTTTCTCCAAAGCGGTTTTTTTCTGGCAATAAAATAAAGGAGCAGTGCGCGGTGCTGAAATAGTGACATTTTGGAGCCCAAGATGACCTCAATTCGTGGCCTTTTGGAAAAGTGTCAGAACGTTTTTATCTTTAAAACAAGCTGGGCAGATTGTGGGCAGATTCTCCTAAACCAATTTGGATTTTATATCCTAGTATTATTTTATTTTAATTTAGTTTCCTTGTGGGGATTGGGTAGCTAGGTTTTCAGGAGGTATTTAAGTTATTTTTCACAGCAATTTGGGACTTCTCTTTTGGCTTTTGACGGACTTTTGCTAGGGTTCTTGAAGATTTTCTACCTTAAGGTGTTTTCATTTTTTCATTATGATGATACTTTCTTGGATTTTAGTTATCAAGTATGCGGTAACGATTACTTTTGTAGGGCGAGGCCATAAGCCTTAGCGTGAATATGTAATTTTATTAATTTGCTTATGAATGGATGCATGTTTGCTTTGAATTATTAATCACTGTGTTTAAAACTATCTATCTATTTTAATGACTGATCACCATTAGGATCTTTAGACAAGTAATTTGATGCAATTTCTGTTGGAACGTCACCCTGAAATTAAAGAGGGCTACTTGTGATTAGTAATTGTAAGTTCACTTAAGGCGAACATCACTCTCTTTAAGGGTTGCATGGTTTTTGAAAGGGTTTTCACAAAGCTTAATGAGTATTGCATGTTTATATTTGATCTGAACATCACAGACGGATTGCATGTTAGATATACGTTTTCGCTTGAACATCACAAGGAAAATATGAATTAGGAAAACCTAACCTTCAAAGCATATATGTGGAAATTCATAAGTAATTGATAGAATTACATTGGGTTGTGACGGCGACGGCTAAACCCTCGTTTCTCTCTATATTGTTAATTTTAAAAAAAACATTTTTATTCTCTGCTATTATTACCTCCCAACTTTCAAATTTCTTTTATTGTCAAGTTAATCTTTTCAACTTCATAAATTTCACATCTTTGATAAAATCTATTTAGTTTTAATTAAGAGTTAGTTTAATTACAAATTAGTCAAACAATCTTTGGGGACAACGGACCTTGCTTGAGCATCTATACTACAATATCCTTGTCTTCTTGCAAGTATTTTCAGTGATTTTAACCCTCTTTGCCCAGGTATGAAGAAAATCCTATCATATATATATATAACATGGAGGTGGCCAAGGTTCATCAAAACCTACTTAAACCCAAGTTAAACAAAGCATTATCTAGTCCAACTAAATACAATAATATTAAGACTAGTAGCCATGAGGATTATTTTGCACTTATTTTGGAAATGGGTGATTTTATTGGCACCCCAAAAATTTTCTTTGCACCCTACATTCTCTTTACACCCCACTGAATTTTAGTAAAATTTAAAATTACTCATTACACCCCATTTTTCTTCCTAAATTGCCCTTATAAACCTCATTCCTTAACTTGCTTGCTAAATCTCATCCCATATTAAACCCAACCCCATGGAAAACTCCCTCCTCTTGCAGACACACCCCATCGCAAACCCCCTGGTGTTTCAAACACACCCCATCCAATTTGCAACAAACTCTCTCGTAAACCCCAACCTAATCGGCACACGCCCATCCCCGTTTGAAAATAAAGCCATTGCACAACCCAACCCCAATCGCACACCCTAACCCCCATTGCAACCAAGGTTTGATTTTCAATTTCTGCGTGTTGATTAAGCCAGGTTTGATTTCAACTTTGTGGATGTATGGTTAGAAACTAGTTTTACGAAAATAGATATTACTTTCAGTGGATTACCACCGAAATCATTGCATTGTTTCAAGTGGTAGTCCACAGAATTGAACCTGGTTTTTACCAAAATATGTTACTTTCAGTGGATCTTTACCTTGTTTTTCAGTGGTAGTCCGCCAAATTTGTTTCCATTTTTCAGTGGTTATCCATCGAATGTGTTTTCGATTTTAAATCAAGTCCACCGAATCTATTTCAGTTTTCGATGGTAGTCTACTAAATTCGTTTCTTGTTTTAATATCATCTCCTGAATTCGTTACTAATTTTGTACTTAACATTGTTTTTTAGATATGAAGAGGGGACTCGAGAGGCACTACCTGAGGCTTCATCGTCTCGACCTGATGGACGGCGTCCCACAACCTCAGACGGAGGACGGAGAGTGGTGAGGTTAGCCCCTAAGAGGACCAACCCCAACATGGTCCCCCAAACCACTTTGAGGATACTACAGAGGTTGAAGATGCAGCTACTACTCATGATAATAATGTTGAGGTAGATGCTGAGCCTACTAAGTGTTGTGTAGATTTCAGCTTCATCAAATGGATTAAGCTGCATCCTCAACTTGTGATACTCGCAAGTGCACGAGCCGTTCGGTAGTATAGCGTATGTAAGTGCGAGGTCGATTCACAGGGATTGGTTATTGAATGATCCTGTTCAGTTTTCCTACACAAAATAGAAATGAAAACAAAAGAAGCAAAAAGGGTTTTGTACAACACTTGAAAACATTGAGACTTTTGAAAGAGAGGAGAGATGTGTTTGAGAAAGAGAAGGGAGGAGTGTTTGGGAAGTGTTCAAGAACATGGGGGCTTTTGGAGAAGAAAGTAGAGAGGTATTTTGAGAACGTTGAGGATTTTGGAAGAGAATGGGAATTGTGTTTGAAAGCTTTGTGGATTTTGGAAGAGCATGTATTTGAAAGCCTTGAGAAGGAAGAAGAAAGTGTTTGAGAAATTTGAGAATGTTTGAAGAGAATAGAGAAGTGTTTAGGAAGTGTTTGAGAAGGGAGAAGAAAGTGTTTGAAGAATTTAGAAGAAGAGAAAGGAAAAGTGTTTGAGATTTAGTACAAGCATCTTGTTACAACAATTGAGAACTACAAAGGGAAACTAGAGAATTTGAGGGAGAGAAGGGAAGGGAGCTCTAGAGAAGTGTTTGAGAGCTCCCCCCTTGGGTTGTGATTACAAGCTTAGAGAACTTCCCTATTTATAGGCCTAGGGGAAGTGAAAATCTGAATTATACAATAGAGTTCACTAACCACACTCACTTCACCAATTTACAACACTTAATTCACCTAACACACTATTGCATTTGAAAACAATTCTTCTTGTCATTAAGCTTAGTGTTGCATCATCCATTTCAACTTCAATTAATTCATTTGGCTGCTGCAAAATTCCACTCAAAAATAGGTATTGAATATGCTTCACCAAACTTTCCCACAATCAACAACACTTCATCATGCATATGTCATGCATGACAATGCATTGCAGCCAGCTTGTGGGCTCGTTTTGGGCTTGTGGCTTCATCCTGAAAAATCTGGAAAAATATGAATCTTGAAGCTCCTTGAATTATCTTTCCAAGCATATGCAGCCCAACTCAAGGAAAAATAGGGAAGGCCTTCAAATGTGATTTTTGGCCCAGTAACGCAGATGCTGCCGAATTTGACCTTAAGTTGCCAAAACATGTATAACTTTCTCTAGAAGACTCGGAATCATGAACCGTAAAATTCTACAGAAAATAGACTTCTGTATCTTTCCAATGATATTTGGCTCATTATCTGGTTCTTCTTGAGCAAGTACAGTCCAATCTGTGAAGTTGACTGATCTGCAGACACCGTTTTGAGCTAACTTGTCTCCAAAATGCAATTAGTGAGTCTCAAGCTTATAACACTGAAACAAACACAAAACTTATTAAAAGCACAAGTTTAACTCAAAAACATAACCAAATCATAAGTTAGAATGGTACAAAATGATATGTAAATATGCACCGATCAAATACCCCAAACCTAGATTTTGCTAGTCATTGAGCAAAACAAAAGGAAAACAAAGATAAAAACAAATAAGAAGTTAATTAGACCACTTTCCTAGGTAACTCGATTGCATTTAGCGTATGCAACAAGCCTTTAAACCTCTAGGCATCTCTAGTAGGAGGAGTTATGTCTCCTGAGGGTTTAACAGATTTGAAATAACCACAAACGTTTTTCTAACTCTACAAAACAAAATGGTTAGAAAACTTATTAGATTTGTTAGTCCTTAAGCAAAATAACAAAAACTAAAATAAAAGCAAAAACAAAATAAAAAATAAAAATAAAACAAAAATAAAACTCAAAACAATCTTCCCAAACATTTAGAAGAGAAATGACTCATGCACATGACTCAAAAGTTTTAACAATAAAAGCTCAATTTAGACATTATTTACAAGGCGGCAAAGTTCAAAACATAATATGCTCAAAGTGTAGTAGTGTGATAACCAAATGCAAAAAATTCCCCAATCTTAGTTTTCACACAATTTCAAAAATCATACAAAGCACAAGTTCAACTTCAAATCTCACCAAAGTTGTCCTCTCACAAATGAATCACTCGGAAGAGGGTTATAATGCAACACTCAGTTATAAACATGAGATTAGAGTTAAACCAAAAGGGATTTAACTCGAAATAGAAAGATGAAGAACTTGCATTAATATGATCTCAAGAAGGATGCCAAACACTTAAAAGTAGAAAAATGAATGCAATTCAACCACATGACATTTAAGATCAATTAGGTCTTTAGTATAGGTTGTAATGGTGCCAAGGGTGTAAGGTGAGTAAGAAATGAAGGGTATGGATAAAACAAAGTCCAAGGAACTCAAAATATTACAAGACTTCGAATCATCATAATGAGAATTTATTTTACATGATCAAAACTCCTTATACCTTCATTACAATGATTCACACTTCTTTCCTTTAATTGAACAAACACCAATTTATTTTGAAGGCCCAAAAATGAATTTCAATCAACCATCACTTAATCACAACTTTTTCTCTTTTCTTTCACCAATTGTGTGAATATATATATTTTTTTGAAATGTAACACCTCTTCCCAAACCTAGTATGAAAAACACATCCCAATTACAGCTCATGAGTTCCTTATAAAGGTAAATATTTGTTTTTCAGGCTAAGGCGAGGAAATATAATTGGTTAAATGAACGAAAAGGTTTAAATGTAGGCTCAAAATGGTTAACAATGGAAAATCATGCTTAAGCATGCATAAGGTTAGCTTGAAAGGCACAAACGATCCAAAGATGGTCTTAATATCATTTCTTAAATGTCATGAAATCAAATTGCATAATAACGAATGACTTTTAAGTGTTCAACCAAATTAATGAATAATGAGATCAAATAACAACTTAGATGACAAGAAATTAAGAGTATGTATATATAACACTCATGAATTGAAGTACAAGGCTCAAAAGCTCACTTTATATGGTTGGTTATATAAGTCTAATTTATGCTTCATACAATTCTTTAGATCATGCAAATCCTTTGATTGGAAAATTATGAAACAAATGGCAAGTGCAAAGAAGGTTTCAAACATATCAGTGCTAGAACAATGCCAAATTTATTTATTTATTTTTTTCAATTTAAATTTTTACTTTTTTTTTATAATTTTTTTAAAAAATAAAATAAAATGAAATCCAATTTTCATTTAAGTCATGCAACATTTATCACAATCTCATCATATGTGTTCGGAAAGTGACTCAAAAACAAAACAAAACAAAACAAAACTCAAAATAAAAGAAAAACAAGCAATAAATTTTTTTTAAAATTTTTTTTATATATAATTTTAAAAAAAAATTAGGAAAAACCTAATTTATTTGCTAAACTTCAATACCCCCAAACCTAGAAATGAACATTGTCCTCAATGTTTAAAATTTAGGTACAAGCAATGTCATAATAACAAATGAAGGTATTAAAGCAAATAAAAATAACAAAATACAAAAATAAAATAAAAGAAAATAATTACAAAATAAAAATTACAAAACAAACAATCAAATAAAAAAAATAAAAAAAATAAAAAATAAAATGAAACAGTAAAACACTCAAAACAGTAAGCCCTAAGAAGACAGTCTACACAAACTAAAACCCAAATTAATTTTTTTGAAAGCCCAAAGCCCACAATGAAATTAACCCACCTTAAAACCCAACACCCAAACAAGGTGAAAAACCGACCCAAAATGAAATCCGAAGCCCACACGTTTTTTATTGTTTTAATTTAATTTAATTTTTATTTTAAAGATGAAACGTGAATTAGGAGTGCAAAGGCGGGATTTCTTAAAAGAGATAATGTGGTCCTTGATGTTTCGACAGAGCGAGACACGTGTTGACAAGTAGAGGCACCATATTTTTCACAAGCGAAAATTACGGGCTCATGGAATTGTTGAACGCGTCCGTTCAAACAAAGCAAAGTCGTGATAAATGAGTTGGGTACAATTGGAAAACGCGAAGGTTGTGGGACTCAGAGGACTGCTGGAGATTCAGAAAATGGTTAGACGCTGCAATGGCTAGGGTTTGTCAAAGACTATGTCTATAAGAAGGAAAAAGAAGGGAAAACACACAAACTCAAAAACACAAAAGAGAAAGGCAGCAAGAAAAAGAAAAAGTGAGAAATCAAATGGCCTCTTCCTACCCATTTCGTTGGATCTCAACCTAGCTCCACCGACTCAACATGGGGCCAAGCGACGGCACCAGGTATGGGTACCCTACTTTGCCTCCGCAAGGGGCCTGTGACTGTCAATGACTCAATACTCCTTGGACAACGATGTTGCCATTGGAGTTGGAAGGAATTTAGTAACTCCTAAAGATATACGTGTGTTCGGGACAAGGGATGACAACCGGGTCACGAGTGATGCCCTGGCACTGAGCGTGAGAGTCCAGCATGTGTTGCAAGTTCGGGTCATCGCCTACTGCGAAGTCCCATGAGGTAGAGATTCTAAAAGGTCGGTTAGCGGCGGAGCGAAGTATGGTTGAAGAGTGTCAGAATGCTATAAAAAGGTTGAAAAGGGAGAGGGACAGGGATAGTGGAGGTGAATTGAACAAGCTAGAAGTATTACGGGGACGAAATAAAAGCCTAACAAAGATGGTAGAGTTGTATTCTCGTGACATGAGAAGGCAGCTCTAGGACCTAGACCGGCCGGGTAAACGCAAGCAAGCAGATCGCGAGAGTAGTTATGCTCAAGCTAAGATTGCGATCTTTGGAAGCTCAAGTGGTGAGCCCCAAGAGGCTGTACGTGAAGCCCCGGAAGAAGACAGCCAAAGGGCCAAACTCAAAGCTCCTATGGTTGAGACACCTAGCAGTCTGAAGAAATGATTTCTCCTGTTTTTATTTTTTTTGGTTGTTTTTGTTTTTGTTATTTTTGTTTCAGAAATAAAAAAGTAAAGTTGCAGAAAGAAAAAGAAAGAGACAAAGAAAACACACTTCCCAAACTTAAATCAAACAAAAACGACAAACGGAAAAGAAAGCACATTTCTCAAACTTAAATAAAACAAAGATGACAAACGGAAAAGAAAGCACAGTTCCCTAACTAAAATGAAACAAAGATGATAGCCGAAAGGGAAAAACACAAAACACTAGAAAATGAAAGTAACGGGCAAAAACATAAAACAACAGAAAACACGGGAAAAAAAAAGAGTAAAGTAAAGTGAAAGTTAATGTGCTCCCCTTTGAAGCGATTAGGTTGGACATGCCAGGGAATTCCGAAATGGTGTTGGCTCTCTCTCATCAGCATATGCCTATTTAAACCACATCTCTACAAGCGGATGATACCCAGCATTTCTTCCTGCAAACTCAAGGAAAAACATCAAAACATTCAGAAGCAAAACAAATGGCATCCTCATGCACTCACCTTGATGATCTCAACCTTGAGCTCTCACTTGCACCACCGAATGCCCAGATAAGGGCTCCTCCAAACCCTATCTTCCCAAACTCCACATATCATCATGGTACGGCCTCAAACTCTGCTGAGGTGATACCGAACTTTTGTAGGCAGTGCCGAAAAGGGCAGTGCTCCTGCGCAGCATGATTGGCAGTAAACTCACATCGGCAGGATGACCTGCATGTGCAGAGAGGTCCGACAAGGCTGCAGTAGAGGAGTCCCACAATTTAACGGTGCTCCATGCGGTCTCGGCTACCAATTTAGGCATGCGATTGTTGGCGAGAACCCGAGAGTGTGCCGCGCTCAGCGAGGAAGTAGCTTCCTTGAAGGCTATGGTGGCGGACTCCAGAAGCGGCTTCCTTTGCCAATCGGCATGTGGAAGCACTGCAGAGAAAGAATGAGGATCATGTAGAGCTCTGCAGGATTCTACAAGTGCCGAGACAATAGAGGCATGCCATGAAGATGAAGATGAAGATGAAGATGATGAAGAAGAAGTTGTTGTTATTTTTTTTTTTTTTTTTTTTTGTTATTGTTTTTTTTTTTTAATGTTTTTGTTTTTGTTTTTGTTTGTAATGCAGAGTTTGAAGTGAAATAAAAATGTGTTTTAACACTTAGAAACTAACTAACCATACCACGTAAATAAATACATAGACTAACTTAACAAAACAAAAACAAAAGACTCGACAGAAAAGAAAACAAAGAAAATAAAAAATAAAATAAAACTTAATTTAAAAACACACGAATATACAAGCAACTCACGGATGACCGGTTAAGGGCCTCAGAAAACACAGCCAGGGGGTAGGGAAGGTTGGAGGGGTCACAATGGTCCCGCTTAAAACCCAAACTTCTTAGACACCGAAGGTGTTGCCTAAAGAACTCTTAGACACTGTATTGACGGAAGTGCTTCCTGGAGTTACCATAAGTCAGCTCATATGAAAAATCTTTTTGAATTTTTGAATTTTGAATTTTTAGTTTTTAAGATAAGAAAAAAAAAATTAAGATAAAATGAGACAACAAACCATAAATGAAAATGAACTAAGTACTCTAAACAAACTCAAACAAATGACATAAATTGTTGTACTAAAAGAAACAAATCAAGAAATAAACAGAATTTAAAGAAGAGAAAGGATTGAAATGCTCCCCCTTGAAGCGATTAGGTCGAGTATGGATGCATTTGGAGGTCGCGACTTCTCCCACTGCTCCACACTTCCCATTCTTATGATTGAGGTTGTCATCTCTCTCCATTTTTATTAAGCTGTCATAAATTGCTAAAACAAACACACAAACTTGAAATGGAATTAAAAGGGTTAGGAAATAAAAGGAAAATCAACACACATCCAATTTCATGCTTCAAAGCAACAAGTAACAAAGTAAATTAAACTAGTTTATGAAGTTCGTTCTTTCTCAAATATGATTATCCATATGGTGTGTGGTTTTAATCAAGTATTCAGAAAAAGTATTTAGCTATGGTGTTTAGTCTAAACACAAATTCCGAACCCATTAAGAACAAGAAGAACAATAGAGAACTAAGTAGAATTTAAACATGTTGTTTGTCTTCAATATCTACCCATTCATTCACTAATTGAGTCCAAGAGTCATATGGTGTTTATGTAAATTTGGACAAGATATTTAATTAAGAACAAGTGAATGAAACCATAAACAAGAAATAATCGACATGCTACTTGAACTTTTTTCTTCTTTTTTTGTGTTGTGTAAGCTGGGACTCAAACCCAGTTCTCTTGCTTGTCAGGCAATTGTCCTTGTCCGTTGGACTACAAACACAACTTGTCAATTAACGTCATTAACTTTAAAACATGAAACTGTCTAGTTATATACAAAAAATAAAAATAATAAAAAGTAGGAAAACCAAATAGAATCAAACAATGTTACCGATCCCGGCAGCGGCGCCAAAAACTTGTTGCGTAGATTTCAGCTGCACCAAATGGATTAAGCTGCATCCTCAACTTGTGATACTCGCAAGTGCACGAGCCGTTCGGTAGTATAGCGTATGTAAGTGCGAGGTCGATTACACAGGGATTGGTGATTGAATGATCCTGTTCAGTTTTCCTACACAAAATAGAAATGAAAACAAAAGAAGCAAAAAGGGTTTTGTACAACACTTGAAAACATTGAGACTTTTGAAAGAGAGGAGAGATGTGTTTGAGAAAGAGAAGGGAGGAGTGTTTGGGAAGTGTTCAAGAACATGGGGGCTTTTGGAGAAGAAAGTAGAGAGGTATTTTGAGAACGTTGAGGATTTTGGAAGAGAATGGGAATTGTGTTTGAAAGCTTTGTGGATTTTGGAAGAGCATGTATTTGAAAGCCTTGAGAAGGAAGAAGAAAGTGTTTGAGAAATTTGAGAATGTTTGGAAGAGAATAGAGAAGTGTTTAGGAAGTGTTTGAGAAGGGAGAAGAAAGTGTTTGAAGAATTTAGAAGAAGAGAAAGGAAAAGTGTTTGAGATTTAGTACAAGCATCTTGTTACAACAATTGAGAACTACAAAGGGAAACTAAGAGAATTTGAGGGAGAGAAGGGAAGGGAGCTCTAGAGAAGTGTTTGAGAGCTCCCCCCCTTGGGGTTGTGATTACAAGCTTAGAGAACTTCCCTATTTATAGGCCTAGGGGAAGTGAAAATCTGAATTATACAATAGAGTTCACTAACCACACTCACTTCACCAATTTACAACACTTAATTCACCTAACACACTATTGCATTTGAAAACAATTCTTCTTGTCATTAAGCTTAGTGTTGCATCATCCATTTCAACTTCAATTAATTCATTTGGCTGCTGCAAAATTCCACTCAAAAATAGGTATTGAATATGCTTCACCAAACTTTCCCACAATCAACAACACTTCATCATGCATATGTCATGCATGACA
The DNA here is from genome assembly GCA_018703695.1 of Prunus fruticosa. Classification (NCBI taxonomy): domain Eukaryota; kingdom Viridiplantae; phylum Streptophyta; class Magnoliopsida; order Rosales; family Rosaceae; genus Prunus; species Prunus fruticosa. Next base: position 26,218,564 of record CM031917.1, on the reverse strand, counting down.
ATGCATTGCAGCCAGCTTGTGGGCTCGTTTTGGGCTTGTGGCTTCATCCTGAAAAATCTGGAAAAATATGAATCTTGAAGCTATTTGAATTATCTTTCCAAGCATATGCAGCCCAACTCAAGGAAAAATCGGGAAGGCCTTCAAATGTGATTTTTGGCCCAGTAACGCAGATGCTGCCGAATTTGACCTTAAGTTGCCAAAACATGTATAACTTTCTCTAGAAGACTCGGAAAATCATGAACCGTAAAATTCTACAGAAAATAGACTTCCGTATCTTTCCAATGATATTTGGCTCATTATCTGGTTCTTCTTGAGCAAGTACAGTCCAATCTATGAAGTTGACTGATCTGCAGACACCGTTTTGAGCTAACTTGTCTCCAAAATGCAATTAGTGAGTCTCAAGCTTATAACACTGAAACAAACACAAAACTTATTAAAAGCACAAGTTTAACTCAAAAACATAACCAAATCATAAGTTAGAATGGTACAAAATGATATGTAAATATGCACCGATTACTAAGCCATCTCGAGTAGGTCTCATTGATCCATCTTTACTTACGAGTTTTAAAACTCATATAGCAACTACAATTTGGAATAACCAAGTAAGTCGTTTTATTGTAACAATATAAGGCAAAATATAAGTTTGGTTCATGGTATTTAACCTAAATATTTTTTTTTTTTGTGTTTGACTAGGAACGTGAGCCCCTTAGGTACATGTCAAAGACATCTACCTTTCGTGAGTGGAATTGGTGGGCTAATCCAAATAATGGTATATTCAAAGGTACATTCAGAGGTTTGGATTAGAGCAACTTATTAGGTGTTCTTATCGGAATGCAAATAAAATTGTTGTGTCTACCTTCGCTGAGAGGTGGCATCCCAAAACGAACACATTTCACATGCCTTTTGGTGAGATGACCATCACATTGGATGATCTGTCATCTATTTTAGGCATTCCTGTGTTGGTGCAGTGGTTGCTTCGCTTGAAGATGATAACAGCACAAATGTCAATTTGTTAGTTAATTACTTAGGAGTGACTAATGAAAAGGCTACTAAACAATTGCCCCAATACAGTGATGAGTACGTGAGTTTGTCGTGGTTACGGGCACGATTCTCCAATGTTTCAGACACATATTCAGAGGAGCACAACATGTATTCGGCCAAAGCATATTTTCTATATCTCTTGGGTTGCACAACAAGACTAGCACGAGAGTCCAAATTGTGTACCTTAGACTACTTAGAGACCTTGATAGTGTTGCTGGTTATTCATGGGGGTTCGGGTGCTCAACGTGGGATATCCGTTTGTCCAGAATCTTGATTATGGAGCTTCATTTGACACATTTGCCTCAATGCAAAGCAGATATTATCAGGTAAAATTATAAATTTGTTATGACTTCCACTTTTTCAATTTTGTACTTTTTACTAATGCATTGAATTCAAATTCATTATAGGAGCGTGATGAGCATATGTTGTCCTTTACTAGGTCACTCGTGGCATTAGGGGAAACAGTTGCATTGCGTACACGACCTTCCCAAGTTTATCAAGTAATTGAGACCTTGCAGCAGATTTTAGAGGGTACAAGATACGGTCTACCATGACATATCAACGTCGTCATGGTTAACTGACTTCCCAGCATGTGTTTATTAGAACTCATGGAACTTTTGTTGTTTTGATTAGTTATTGCATGTTTGTATTAGAACTCATGGAACTTTGAAACTTTGAAACTTTAGAACTTTAGAACTCATTCTGACCCTTATGAAGTTTGTCCCACCAACATTGTTGCCTTCATAGGGGCGTCACCTTATTTTTGTTCCTTCAATGAGAGTAAGGTCAAAATAGATTGCATTAAATTTGTGGTCGACAATAAGTTACTAAAAAAATAAATATTTTTCGGTTCGTTGCAACTGAATTGTAGGAAAAAATTCGGTAATATAACACCGAACATCGTTCCATGTTGCGGTGGATCTCCACCGCATCTTAAGTTAACGACCGATCAAACACAACCAAAATAGGTGCAATGTTTTGGTGGCATCCCACCGAATTTACCTATCGTGTTCGGTCCTGGTGTGTTGAATGCAACCAGCGACCACAATGAAATCCTAAACTCGGAAAACGCCAAAAAATAAACTCATACCTCATTCGAGGACTCTCTAACTTCAGTCACACCCTTCATGTATAAATACAATATATTTTTTCACAAATGTAAGCATATAAACCTTGTTAGGTTTGAGTAAATTTAGGGTTGCATGATGGTTTGAGAAAAAAGTCTAACTAGGGTTGCAGGAACATATATGGGGTGTAGTGAGTAAATTCAATGTGTATGTTAAATGTTTTTTGTCCTTAACGGTAATTATGTACAAGTGTAAAATAGTTTATTCATGTTTAAAATTAGTATGAGGTGCAAAGAGCAAATAATGGGGTGCCAATAAAATCACCATTTGGAAATTGTTAAGGAAAAAGTGTTTGAACCCTTTTTTGGAAACATAATTTTAAACTTATTTATATCTTAATGATTTTAATCACAAACGCAAAAAGAGTTTTGAAAACAAAACCGTTTTTGGATGAATAAAGGAACCGACAATCCTTGCACAGCTAAAAGAACACCAATGTACTAAATATATATATGAAAAGGGGCATTGTTGTGTCGGATTCACTACACCAAAATGGATTCAGTTGCATCCTCAACTTGTGATACTCGCAAGTGCACGAGCCGTTCGGTAGTATAGCATATGTAAGTGCGAGGTCGATCCCACGAGGATTGGTGATTGAATGATCCAATTCATTTCCCCTACACAAAACAGAAATGAAAAATAAATAAATAAAACAAGAAAGAAAAGGAAATAACTCAAGCAAATAAGTTCCCAAGTTCAATTAGATTAACAGATTGATTCTAGCTAAAGTATGATTAAGCCATGGTGTTTAGTCAAAACCTTGTGTTCCTAATTCCCTAATTTGATCATTTGTTGTCTAACCTAAAATTAAGCATTAGGAACCCATTAAGCATAGAAGAACAATTTAAACAACCAAGCATGTATCTAATCCCTGTTGTCGAATGTCCATACATACTCTTCCTATTCATAGTTCAATTCAAATTAAAGCATGGTGTATACTCTTAATTCAAACCAAGATAGCTAACATGCAAACCTAAATGGTGATCAATCATTCAAACTAGCATATTAACTTATAAGCATAATGAATAAGAACAAAAATCATAATTGAAACTTGGAAACTAATTATACTTGAAAACTTAAGAAAGAATGTACATTACAACTAAAAGTAAAGTGGAACTAAGAAAACTTGAAGGAAAATTTAGTAAACTCATTTTGTTACAACAATTGACAACTTGAAAGGAAACTAAGAGAATTTGAGGGAGAGAAGGGAAGGGAGCTCTAGAGAAGTGTTTGAGAGCTCCCCCCTTGGGGTGTGATTTGAAGCTTGAAGGCTTCTCTATTTATAGGGCTAAGAGGGAGGAACATCATGATGAATTCCCACACCATCCTTCATCATTTGCTGCTGCAGATCAAGCTTTCCTCACATGGGTTCAAAGGTGATCAGTTGTGGCTGCCCATTTGCTGCCAACCCATGTGGTTGCCTTTTACTTGCTGAAAAACGATTCTTCTGAACCATACTTGGTGTAGGAAGGCCACAAGTTTCAAACGATTCTTCTGAACCATAAAGGTGATCAAATTTGGATATGTTATACTAGACACCCATTGGAACAACTTCTATGAAGAAAGTATTCCCATCGGAGCAGTAGAAGTATGCGTTTTGGCCACTGCAAGTTGGCTGCCGAAACAGGGACTGGAATTGACTTCATTTCATTTCTTTTCTTTCTTTTGCTTCACATGCATGCACATGCTTCTCTTTAATAGCTCAAAAGCTGATCTCCAGCTCCAAAGTGATCTGCCAATTCAATTCCCATGTTCAAAGGCTGAAGCAAAATGCCTCTCATCATTCCTCCTTCTTCTCTCTCTCCTTTCCACCATGACACTTTAACCTTTGTCTCTTCCTTGTCCCCTTTGCCATGATGTATTTTTGTCTTCACAAATATGCTCTTGCTTTCTCTTTAATAGTTGGAATGCCTCCCCACTTCACTCATTATGTTGAGTACAAAGTCAATTATAGCTAGGGAGAGGCACATGGCTAAAAGGAGGCACATGGCAAAAGCTGGCAGCTGGAAATCCTCTTGAGCAAGGTTGAGTGTTGGACGGACTGAGCACTCCACAAATGTCCACTTGGGCTGAAATTTGGATATGTTGTAGTAGACACCAATTGTAACAAGTTTCATGAAGATCTTCACCTCATCCAAGCTCCATAGCATTCTGATCCAAGTCCAAGAAGCTGACCTACGAAATTGGGCTGGAAATGGGTTGTAGCCAAAATGAGTTTGTGTTCAAGCTCTTCTTCCATTCACCCCAAATCAGGCCTTAACATGCATGAATTGCATCATTTCCTATCCAAAGTCATCATTGTTACCTAAATCTCAATTAACTGAAACATAAACACAAAATGAATTAAAAGCACAAGTTTAACTCAAAAACATAACCAAATCATAAGTTAGAAGGGTACAAAATGATATACAATTATGAACTGATTCAGGCATCCTTGCTAATTTTGATAAACAAGAGTTGTTGTGGTAGTGTGTATCATGTCAAATTACTTGTTCCAAAGAAAGCATATCCCTTAATTAACAAAGAACAAAGACATTTCAGAGTAAAATATGAACTTTCTTTTTTTGGATTTCAACATTGTGTCTGTGAGAGAGAGAGAGAGAGAGAGAACAAAAACTTATTTCTTATTTCTTACAAAAAATGATTATAACCCTTTTTTTAAAAAAATATTTAAAAAAGAAATGATTATATTGCCAAAGACAAAAAAGAATACGTGAAAAAAAAAAGTGGCTAAGAGAGCCACAGGGCCATAGGGCCAATGACAGAGAAAAATAAACTTTAGAAATCTAATCAATTCTATCTAAATTAATAAACTTTAGAAATCTAATCAATTCTATCTAAATACTAAACTATTGCAGCATTCCAGTCTAGTAGAATAAAACTCATTTCATACGCAAACATCATTTTATGGCCACAGAAAAAACTATAAAGCGAGGGAGAAAAAAAGAAAAAGAACGCACACGTAGAGACCAAGCAAAATATATGCTGCAAACAAAGGAAAGGAAAAAAACTTAAACCACCAAACTTTATGGGATCCGCATGCTCCAACTAGGGTTAAGTTGTAAACCAACCCTAGATAAAAACTCAATTTGCCAATCACATAACCCTAGAATAATACCCAATTATAATCCAACCAAATCAAATTAGTCAAACGCAATAGTTTTATTCAACAAAACAAAATATTGATACTTAGCATGCAATACAGAAAAAAGAAATACCTTCTTAAAATTTTCCTTTTACAAAAATAACATCCCTAAATTAGATTATCAAAAAATGTAAAACATAACTAGAAGAAAAATTAACCCTCCGTTTGGATGAATGAATTGAAAATTGCATAGAATTCTTAAATGACGGAATTTAGATCTCCATCGTTTAAATGTCCTGGCAATTTATAATTTCAGTGTTTGGATGTATGTATGTCAAATTTTGTAAATTACAAAAATTACAGTGAAAAACGAATTCTACTCAATAAAAATTGTGATGATGCCTCTTTTGGTGGAAATTAAACTCGGGAATATTGATATCAATTTCCACCATTTTTTTCTATTTAATAAGTTTCATGCTTAAGTTGCCAAATAATGGAAATATCAATTTCTTCTCTTCAATTCCCGACTTTTAAGCTAAATCCTAAGTTATTTTCCTCCATCCAAACTAAGGATAAAAGAAAGAAAAAACATATAGAAAGCAAATTGTTTCTGTTTCTTTTACAAGCTGAATTTGAATGAGTACCTCCTACAACTCACCACCAAGGACTAAAATATCGATAATATTGATGAAATATTAAGGATATTATCGTTTTTTGGGTCTAAGATATTTTGGAACATATCGATACACATATCATATAAGTATCAATAATATCGATGATAATATTGGAAAATATTCGACGTTGATAATTTCTCTCACACTTCAGCAAAATTTGGCCAAAATATCACTATAATATTGATAATATAGAGATGATAAATACAATGAAAAATTTGAAGAGTTATTTACACTAACACCCCCTGAGGTTTCTTGTGTTTTCACAAACCCCCTTTATGTTAGAAAAATTACATGAACACCCCCTGAGGTTTCAGTTTGTTTCACAAAACCCCTTTTTGTTGATTGTTTGTCAAAAATTTGATGATTTCATTGAAAAAAAAACTTGTGCAAATGACAAAATTAACCGCAATGAAGTATATGCAATCTAATCTCAAAGGTCAACTTCGTCATTTAGAGAATTTATTTGTATAAAATCATCAATATTTGGATGAAAAATCAATAAAAATGAGTTTTGTGAAAACAATTTAAAAACTTAGGGGGTGGTCTTATAATTTATAAAACCTCAAGGACTTTTGTGAAAACGCTGAAAACCTCTTAAGGGGTGTTAGTGTAAATAACTCAAATTTGAACCTTATAATACATTTTTTATATGTCAATCACCTATCAGGCTTACATAAACCCAAGTCATGTGGTTTACGAGGCTTGCATGGGGGATTGTGGTGTGGAAGGTTCCAGAGTCCACAAGGCCCATGGAAGCTCTTGGATAATGGAGACTTTGGGATAGCTACTTGGGAGCACCAAAGTCCAAGCACATTACTTAGAGTTCTCCAATGTGGGTAAGCAAATGAGATATTCTTCAATCACTTCCTTTTACCCATAGGAAATAGTCATTTTCCAATGCATAGCTTTACTTGCTGGAAATAAGAATGTCTCGATGCTCCATATTACCCGCTGGTGTTAAGCTCATAATTTCATACATATACGTACCCTATTTACTTACTTCTTTTGCTTAGTTTCTTCGATTTCTAAGTTATTTGCCTCTCTTTGTGTGTTTTGTAGGCCAATAGAGCAAGAGAGCATAATTCATGCAATTAAAGCATGTTAAGGCCAATGAAGCAATATGGTGCAAAAACGTGCAAGATCTGGAGACTGAGGTAGAAGTTCATTTCGGCCTTATCTTCTTCATCGGGAGCTTGGATTGGGCCAATACTTGTGTGGTTGGATCAGAGACATTCTGAACTTCACAATGGACATCTTAAAGTCGTCATTTGATTCAGCCAAGCCCAATTCGTAAGCCCATGAAGCTACACATCATGCTGACATATGGATGAGCTGATGGATGCTTGGTCATGGTGAGCTAGGCATGAGGTATTGGTTTCTGGATGGATGCTTGGTCATGCTGACATATTGATGAGCTATGGCTGCTGGTGGGATTTGTTGGTGAAGTGCAACAACCATTTCTGATTATCTAATGCAAGTGTGTTAGGTGAAATAGGTGTGGTTGGTGAACTTAATTGTATAATCTGATTCACCTAACCTCTATGCCTATAAATAGGGAGTCTCTAGAGAGCTTAGACAAGCAGAATTTCATTCCATCATTTACACTTCCATTGTACACAAAGAGAGGGAAAGTTGAGAGTCACAAAGGGAGAGAAGGGAGAAGGCAAGGCTGGGAGGCTTTGGCCTCCTAGCAGCCATGGAGATGATTCTTTTCCATCTCTAGCATGCTGTCCTTATCTTCTTCTCCTCCCTTTGTCTTTTATTTTCTTCTTGTATTTTCTTTGTTTTACTTTGTTTTTCTGTTATTAGTTGTAATAAACATCTTGCTAGTCTTGTATCATGGTTTGAGTTTATAAAGTTTGATTTCATTCATGAATTCTTCTTCACTGTTTTAATGGAGCTGTTTTGCATCCTTTGACTGATCACCTAAGGTTTTATGCGTTATGCTCTTGTTGGGAAGGTTTGGGGATCATCTTCATTCCATCCATTAGCAACTTATGTGATTTGGTTTCTAGGTCTCCTAATGTAAACACCATGCTTGGAGTCCTTGTGATGTTCAATACAATTTGATCCAAACACCATGGACTTATTTGTGAGCATCTTCATGAGTGAATCAATTTGTTTACTTGCTGCCATAACATGATTAGAACAATTAGGGTGGATTCTAAAACAATACCATCTTGTCTCAGTTACTTTCTTTCTTCTTGTTTTGTTTCTTTTGTTTTCATTTCTGTTTTGTGTAGGAAAACTGAGTTGGATCATTCAATCACCAATCCCTGTGGAATCGACCTCGCACTTACATATGCTAAACTACCAACGGCTCGTGCACTTGCGAGTATCACAAGTTGAGGATGCAGCTGAATCCATTTTGGTGCAGCTAAATCCGACACAACAAGTTTTGGCGCCGTTGCCGGGATCGGTAACATTGCTTGATTCGATTTGGTTTCCTACTTTTTATTTATTTTCATCTTTTTTTATAACTAGACAGTTTCATGTTTTAAAGTTAATGAGGTTAATTGACAAGTTGTGTTTGTAGTCCAACGGACAAGGACAATTGCCTGACAAGCAAGAGAACTGGGTTTGAGTCCCAGCTTACACAACACCAAAGAAAGGGTTTAAGTAGCATGTTGATTATTTCTGGTTTATGGTTTCATTCACTTGTTCTTAATTAAATATCTTGTTCAAGTTTACATAAACACCATATGACTCTTGGACTGATTAGTGAATGGATGGGTAGATATTGAAGACAAACACCATGTTTAAATTCTACTTGGTTCTTTATTGTTCTTCTTGTTCTTAATGCGTTTGGAATTTGTGTTTAGACTAAACACCATAGCTAAATACTTGTTCTGAATACTTGATTACAACCACACACCAAATGGATAATCATATTTGAGAAAGAACGAACTCCATAAGCTAGTTTGATTTACTTTGATGCTTGTTACTTTGAAGCATGGAATTAGATGTTTGTGGTGAAGTTGAATCCCTAATCTTGATGTTTTAGTTTAGTTTATCATTTTCATTTAAGTTATGGTTTCCTAATCCAACAAATCTGAAATATGTTTCAAGTTTCCTTGTCTTTCTTTAAGCATTTCTGAAGTAGCTCAATAAGAAAGAGGGAGAGAGAGGAGACAACCCAATCCATAGAAACATGGAGTATGGAGTAGCGAGAAGTCGACCTCCAGCTGCTATGGCCAACCACTCTCCAGCTAATCACTTCAAAGGGAGCATTCCGATCATATCTCTTTCATTTGTATAATAATTGCTACTCATGCTTAGTTTTTTTTTTTTTTTCTCATTTTCTGTTTTGTTTTTAGGGTTTTCTTTTCCTTGATGTGGGAGAAACATGATGAGCAGCTGACCCAAATACTCAAAGAAGAACATGTGCTGCCATACTATGTGCATTTCCCTCTCATTGTCTTCAAGGGGAAGTTCTAAACTCTTTTTTTTTTTAATTTCTTTTCATTTCATTCCTTTACCCTGGATTTCATGTCCATTGTATGCTTTACATAGATTCAAACATTAAGGACAATGCTTCATTTAAGTTTGGGGGTGAGGAAAGTTTTTTTTTTTTTTTAGTTTTTGTGTTTGTGTTTGAAAACGTAGGCTTCTTCATTGCTAAATTTTTTTGATTTTCTGCTTCTGTTTTGAAAGTTTGGTCCGCGTTGTGATCTTCATTTTTTCATGCTGAATCCAACAACATTAAGAACGTTAAATTTGACCAAGTGGTTTGAAAGTTACATGTCAAAACAGATTAGATGTTGAAATTGAGCAAAACAGCAATTTGAAACCTCACGTTTTTCTTTTCTGTTTCTTTTTCTTTGAGTCATTTTCAGTTTTCCTTCCCACACCAATGATAAATCTTGAGTCTAACTTCTAATATGGCTCTTAGGAATTTGATAAGCATTGTGTTAGGTCTGAATCTTATTCTTTTGCTAGCTAAGTCTCACATAATTATTCTTGAGCTTTCTATGCACTTTAGCCATGATTATACAACTCTTGCATGTCTTACCCAATTGTATGCATTTTTGCTTGTGTGATTCACTGGAATGTTAAGTTATAACTAAGATATGATTTAGGCCATCTTTGTTAAGCCTCTTTCTTTTTCATCCATCAACCCATACAATACATATTCCATTGTAAACCCTTTTGTTCCCAAACACTTAGCCATTTCTTTCTATCACCTTATCATCCATTAAACATCCTACTATCTAGGGGACTTGTAGAGCATGTTTGTATTTCAGATTGTAATGCATTCAAGGCAACAAATGAGCTATTAAAAAAAAAAAATCAAAAGAGAAAAGAAGTGTGGCCAATGTAGTCACGACCCTAGGGTGATATAAGGAGAAATCAAGGTGATCTAGGGTGAAGAGCCGCAAAATTGGGCCAAATATTATACAAAGTGTGTAAATGTCAAAATCAAATTGTGAAGTGATTCAATTGCAAAATCTGGTGTTGTGAGCTTTTCAATTTCTGTGCCTTACATTTCAAACGTCCATGATCTTGTTTACATGACATGCTCTACTTTGTTCCTTAGACTTTGTGTTTTCATATCCATTCTTTTTCTAACCATTACCATAACCCCATTACATCCATGAGTAAAGTCCTACTGATCTTGGTTTAGCTTGGAAAACTTGTGCTCATTCTTGCAGGAATTCATATCGTTGTTTGAGAAGCATGAGTTGAATCTTCATGGCTACTTCACACACACACCTTCAGCATGATTTTTGTGAGATTGTGGTAGCACTTGAATAATGTTTAGAACTTCCTTAGTGCTTGTTTTGTTCCTTGTTGAGCCATGTCTATGAAGTTTAATATTTCTGTCCGGTTGGAAGGTTAACGTCTTTGTTTTTGTTTTTGTTTTTGTTTTGCTTAAGGACTAACAAATCTATTAAGTTTTCTAACCATTTTGTTTTGTAGAGTCAGGTAAAACGTTTGTGGGTATCGTATCTGTTAAACCCTCAGGAGACACAACTCCTCCTACTAGGGATGCCTAGAGGTTTAAAGGCTTGTTGCATACGCTCAATGCAATCGAGTTACCTACGAAAGTGGTCTAGTTAACTTCTTGTTTTGTTTTTGTTTTTCTTTTGTTTTGCTCGAGGACTAGCAAAATCTAAGTTTGGGGGTGTGTTAAGCTCATAATTTCATACATATACGTACCCTATTTACTTACTTCTTTTGCTTAGTTTCTTCGATTTCTAAGTTATTTGCCTCTCTTTGTGTGTTTTGTAGGCCAATAGAGCAAGAGAGCATAATTCATGCAATTAAAGCATGTTAAGGCCAATGAAGCAATATGGTGCAAAAACGTGCAAGATCTGGAGACTGAGGTAGAAGTTCATTTCGGCCTTATCTTCTTCATCCGAGCTTGGATTGGGCCAATACTTGTGTGGTTGGATCAGAGACATTCTGAACTTCACAATGGACATCTTAAAGTCGTCATTTGATTCAGCCAAGCCCAATTCGTAAGCCCATGAAGCTACACATCATGCTGACATATGGATGAGCTGATGGATGCTTGGTCATGGTGAGCTAGGCATGAGGTATTGGTTTCTGGATGGATGCTTGGTCATGCTGACATATTGATGAGCTATGGCTGCTGGTGGGATTTGTTGGTGAAGTGCAACAACCATTTCTGATTATCTAATGCAAGTGTGTTAGGTGAAATAGGTGTGGTTGGTGAACTTAATTGTATAATCTGATTCACCTAACCTCTATGCCTATAAATAGGGAGTCTCTAGAGAGCTTAGACAAGCAGAATTTCATTCCATCATTTACACTTCCATTGTACACAAAGAGAGGGAAAGTTGAGAGTCACAAAGGGAGAGAAGGGAGAAGGCAGCAGCTGGGAGGCTTTGGCCTCCTAGCAGCCATGGAGATGATTCTTTTCCATCTCTAGCATGCTGTCCTTATCTTCTTCTCCTCCCTTTGTCTTTTATTTTCTTCTTGTATTTTCTTTGTTTTACTTTGTTTTTCTGTTATTAGTTGTAATAAACATCTTGCTAGTCTTGTATCATGGTTTGAGTTTATAAAGTTTGATTTCATTCATGAATTCTTCTTCACTGTTTTAATGGAGCTGTTTTGCATCCTTTGACTGATCACCTAAGGTTTTATGCGTTATGCTCTTGTTGGGAAGGTTTGGGGATCATCTTCATTCCATCCATTAGCAACTTATGTGATTTGGTTTCTAGGTCTCCTAATGTAAACACCATGCTTGGAGTCCTTGTGATGTTCAATACAATTTGATCCAAACACCATGGACTTATTTGTGAGCATCTTCATGAGTGAATCAATTTGTTTACTTGCTGCCATAACATGATTAGAACAATTAGGGTGGATTCTAAAACAATACCATCTTGTCTCAGTTACTTTCTTTCTTCTTGTTTTGTTTCTTTTGTTTTCATTTCTGTTTTGTGTAGGAAAACTGAGTTGGATCATTCAATCACCAATCCCTGTGGAATCGACCTCGCACTTACATATGCTAAACTACCAACGGCTCGTGCACTTGCGAGTATCACAAGTTGAGGATGCAGCTGAATCCATTTTGGTGCAGCTAAATCCGACACAACAGCTGGAAACAAACCAATTCCAACGCTTCATTTTACCTATAGGAAATAATCATTTTCCAATGCCTAGCTTTACTTGCTGGAAATAAGAATGTCCTAATGCCTTCTTTTATCCGTTGGAAATGGACTAGCTCCAACACTTCTTTTTATCTATTGGAAACCAAAGAAAGCCTTCACCTTCTATAAATTGGGAAGCATTGCCCAGCCAAAACCAACCCCTCTTGGTTACTGCAAGCCTCTCAACAACCATGAGAACTCACCTTTCTTCAGCTGCCCAAGCATTCCAGCAGCCATCATAGTCATTCTTGAGCCATCAACCTCCATCATTTGGCTGTTGCAAGTATCCCAGCAACCATCGACCAACATCTTTTGGTTTCTCAAGCACCCCAGCAACCATTAGACCACTTTCCTTCCTTCCTTTGGCTAATGCAAGCATTCCAGTGACCATCCCAGCCATTCCTTAGCCATCACAACCATGTCTCCTACTTTCTCACCCTTGAAATCCATCATCTTCTCTATAAAGCCTCACTAAGTATAACTCCAAGTTTTTCCTTCCTTCCAAGCCATAAACACCATAGCCTTCAAACCTCAAGCTTTCCCTCCCATCCTCCTTCTCTTGAAACTCTTAAATCCATAAAGCCTCACTGTTGTGTAGATTTCAGCTGCACCAAAATGGATTCAGCTGCATCCTCAACTTGTGATACTCGCAAGTGCACGAGCCGTTCGGTAGTATAGCATATGTAAGTGCGAGGTCGATTCCACAGGGATTGGTGATTGAATGATCCAATTCAATTTTCCTACACAAAACAAAAATGAAAACAAAATAAACAAAACAAGAAGAAAGAATGTACATTACAAGAAAAATAAATTACAACTAAGAAAACATTAAGGAAACTAAGAGAACTTTGAGGAAGAAAGGAAGTGTTTGAGAACTTTGAGGAGGGAGAAGAAAGTATTTGAGAACTTGGAGAAGAGAAAGGTGTTTGGGAACATGGGGAATTTGGAAGGGAAGAGAAAGGTGTTTGAGAACTTGGAGAATTTTGGAAGAGAAAGGAAAGTGTTTGGGAAGCTTGAGGATTTTGGAAGGGAATGTGTTTGAGAACTTTAAGAATCTTTGTGAACTTGGAGAATTTTGGAAGAAGGAATGAGAGAAGTGTTTTGAGAGCTTTAGAGAATTTGATGAAGGAAATGGGAGAAGTGTTTGGGAAATTTGGAGAAGAAAGGAAAGTGGTGTTTGAGAACTTTGTGGATTTTGGAAGAGCATGTGTTTGAGAGCTTTGAGAAGGGAGAAGAAAATGTTTGGGAAGTGTTTAAAGAATTTAGAAGAAGAGAATTTAGTAGAATGATCTTATTACAACAATTGAGAACTACAAGAGAAACTAAGAGAATTTGAGGGAGAGAAGGGAAGGGAGCTCTAGAGAAGTGTTTGAGAGCTCCCCCCCTTGGGGTGTGTTTACAAGCTTAGAGAACTTCCCTATTTATAGGCCTAAGGGAAGTGAAAATCTGAATTCAAAATGGCTAATGCATACAACACTTTTATTATAAAATCTGAATTGGTTGATGCACTTGAATTAGAAAATCTGAATTGGTTCATGCACTTGTATTAGAAAATTGTTGATGCACTTCACCAATAAATCCCACCAGCAGCCCTAGCTCATCTTCATGTCAGCATGACCAAGCTTCCATCCAGAAACCAATAGCTCATCCTCATGTCAGCATGACCAAGCAAGCAATGAGCTCATCTCAGCATGACCAGCAACTTCAAGGGCTTACGAATTGGGCTTCTCTTAAGCAAATGAAGACTTTAAGCACTCCAAATTGAAGTTCAGAATGTGTCTAATCCAACCACACAAGTATTGGCCCAATCCAAGCTCGGATGAAAAAGTTAAGGCCAAAACAAATTGCTAACTCGTTTTGCTCGCTGACAAAACTCCATCCTGAGCATGGTTCGGTGTTTGCTAGGTAACGGACTCCAGATTTATCCAATGAGGCTGAATTTTGGATATGTTATAGTATACACCCATTAGAACAACTTTCATGAAGAAATCTACCTCATCCGAGCTGTGTAGGTTGCTAAAACAAAGCTTGCAATATGACCTACGAAACTGGACTGGCAGGGGCTGTAGCAAAAATGAGTTTGTCTTTAAGCTCTTCTTCCCTTCATCCAAATCAAGCCTTCACATGCTTGGATTGCATCATTTCCTATCCAAAGCCATTATTATTACCTAAATCTCAATTAACTGAAAGATAAACACAAAAAGAATTAAAAGCATAAGTTTAACTCAAAAACATAACCAAATCATAAGCTAGAAGGGTACAAAATGATATGTAAATATGCACCGATCAAATACCCACAAACCTAGATTTTGCTAATCCTCGAGCAAAACAACACAAAACAAAGTTAAAAACAAAAGAAGAAGTTAACTAAACCACTTCTGCAGGTAACTCGATTGCATTGAGCATATGCAACAAGCCTTTAAACCTCTAGGCATCCCTAGTAGGAGGAGTTGTGTCTCCTGAGGGTTTAACAGATCATTGAATACCCACAAACATTTTTCTAACTCTACAAAACAAAATGGTTAGAAAACTTATTAGATTTGTTAGTCCTTAAGCAAAATAATAAAAACAAAAATAAAAGCAAAATCAAAAATAAAAATAAAAACAATCACAAAAATAAATAAAAAAAACTCAAAATAATCTTTCCGAACATTTCCAAAGAGAAATGACTCATGCACATGACTCAAAAGTTTTAACAATAAAAACTCAATTTAGACATTATTCACAAAGCGGCAAAGTTCAAAACATAATATGCTCAAAGTGTAGTAGTGTGATTGCCAAATGCAACAAATTCTCCAATCTTAGTTTTCACACAATTTCAAAAATCATACCAAGCACAAATGCAACTTCAAATCTCACCAAAGTTGTCCTCTCACAAATGAATCACTCAGAAGAGGGCTACAATGCATCACTCAGTTATAAACATGAGATTATAGTTAAACCATAAGGGACTTAACTCAAAATAGGAAGATGAAGAACTTGCATTAATATGATCTCAAGAAGGATGCCAAACATTTAAAAGTAAGAAAATGCATGCAATTCAACTATATGTCATTTAAGATCAATTTAGGTCTTTAACAAAGGTTGTAATGGGGCCAAGGGTGTAAGGTGAGTAAGAAATGAAAGGTATGGATAATACAAAGTCCAAGGAACTCAAAAATGTAAGAGCATAAAATAATTATTTACAAGACTTCGAATCATCACGATTAGATATTTTCTTTTACATGATCAAAACTCCTTATACCTTCATTTACAATGATTTAAACTCCTTTCCAAACACCAATGAAACCCAAAAATGAAATTTCAATCAACTACCATTTAATCACAACTTTTCTCTTTTCTTTCACCAATTGTGTGAAGTTCTATATAATTTTTTTTTTCTTTATGTAATATCCATTCCCAAACTTAGCATGAAAAACACATCCGAATTAGAGCTCATGAGTTCCTTAGAAAGGTAAATTCTTGTTTTTCGGGCTAAAGCTAGGAATTGCAATTGGTAAAATGAAAGAAAAAGTTTACATGTAGGCTCAAAATGGTTAACAATGGAAAATCATGCTTAAGCATGCATAAGGTTAGCTTGAAAGGCACAAACGATCCAAAGAGGGCCTTAATATCATTTCTTAAATGTCATGAAATCAAATTGCAAAAGAATGAATGACTTTTAAGTGTTCAACCAAATCAAAGAATAATGAGATCAAACAACAACTTTGATGACAAGAAAATAAGAGTATATGTATAACACTCATAAAATGAAGCACAAGGCTCAAAAGCTCATATTATATGGTTATATAAGTCTAATTTATGCTTGATACAATTCTTTGGGTCATGCAAATCCTTTAATTGGAAAATTATGAAACAAATGGCAAGTGCAAAGAAAGTTTCGAAAATATCATGCTAGAACAATGCCAATTTTATTTTATAAAAATGTTAAATTTTTTAAATTGTAAATTTTTTTTTTTAATAAAAAATTATAATAAAATGAAATCCAATTTTTATTTAAGTCATGAAAACATTTATCACAATCTCATCGTAAGTGTTCGGAAAGTAACTCAAAACAAAACAAGACTCAAAATATAGAAAAAGAAAAACAAGCAAGAAATTAATTAATTAATTTTTTTTTTAAAAAAAACAAATTTACTTGCTAAACTCCAATACCCCCAAACCTAGAAATGAACATTGTCCTCAATGTTGAAAAATTAGCCACAAGCAATGTCATAACAACAAATGAAGGTATTAAAGCAAATAAAAATAACAAATTACAAAATAAAAAATAATAATTACAAAATAAAAATTACAAAACAAACAAATAAAAAGAAATGAAAACACTCAAAACAGTAAGCCCTAAACAGACAGTCTTACGCAAACCCAAACCTAAACGATTGAAAATCCAACCCACAAGAAAGTTAACCCACTTTGAAACCTAAACAACGGTGAAAACCCGAAGCCCACAATGAAGTCCGAAGCCAGCATGTTAAAATTTTATTTTTATTTTATTTTTTATAAATGAAACTTGAATTGGGAGCGCGAATGCGGGATTTCTAAAAAGAAAGAGTGTGGTCCCTGATGCCTTGGTTCCTGGGAAGTCAAGGGTAAAGGGGTGAGGGACGTGTCGGCGCACAGAGGCAGCTGTCACATCCCCCAAGCCAGAATTATTGGCCTCGTAGGAAGGCGCGACGACTTTTTCATGTAAAGGTGGTGAAAGGTGAAAATGCAATTAAGGGAGGTTGGGAAACGGGTGCGGCGACATATAGAGATAAGCCGTAAGGGCCGCACAGAACTCAGAATCGCAGCGGCTAGGGTTTAGCAGACTAAGTTTATAAAAAGCTAAAAAGAAATGGTGAAAAACATATACTCAGAAACACACAAAAGAGAAACGAAAGAAAGAAGAAAAGCGAGTGAGAAATCAAATGGCCTCTAACTACCCATTTTCGTTGGATCTCAACCTAGCTCCACCGACTCAGACATGGGGCCAAGCAACGGCACCAGGATGGGTGCCATACTTTGCCTCCGCACGGGGGCCTGTGACCGTCAATGACTCAATACTCCTGGACAACGATGTTGCCATTGGAGTTGGCAGAAATCTAGTGACTCCCGAAGATATACGTGTGTTCGGGACAAGGGATGACAACCGGGTCACGAGTGATGCCCTGGCACTGAGCGTGCAGAGTACAGCATGTGTCGCAAGTTTGGTACATCGCCTACTTGCGAAGTCCCATGAGGTAGAGGTGCTGAAAGGTCAGCGGGCGGCGGAGCGAAGTATGGTTGAAGAGTGTCAGACTGCTATAAAAAGCTTGAAAAGGGAAAGGGCAAGGATAGTGGAGGTGAATCGACACCAGCTAGAAGTATTGCGGGATGAGAATAAAAGCCTAACAAAAATGGTAGAGTTGTATTCTCGTGACATGAGAAGCAGCTGGAGGACCTAGACCGACCGGGTAAACGCAAGCAAGCAGATCGCGAGAGTAGTTATGCTCAAGCTAAGATTGCGATCTTTGGGGCTCAAGTGGTGAGCCCCAAGAGACTGTACGTGAAGCCCCGAAGAGGATAGCCAGAGGGCCAAACTCAAAGCTCCTATGGTCGAGACACCTAGTGCTATGAAGAAATGATTTCTACTGCATTTTTTATTTTATGTTGTTGTTTTTGTATTTTCGTTATTTTGTTTCGAAATAAAAGAGGAAGGTTGCAGAAAGAAAAAGAAAAAGAAAAAGAAAAGACACTTCCCAACTAAAATAAACAAAAGACGACAAACGGAAAGAAAACACATTTCCCTAACTAAAATAAGACAAAGGTGATAGCCGAAAGGGAAAGGCAAAAACACAAAGCACTAGAAAATGAAAGTAACCGGCAAAAACATAAAACACCAGAAAACACGGAAAAAAAAGTAAAGTAAAGTGAAAGTTAATGTGCTCCCCCTTGAAGCGATTAGGTTGAACATGCCCGGAAAATCCGAAATGGTGTTGGCTCTCTCTCATCAGCATATGCCTATTTAAACCACACCTCTGCAAGCGGATGATACCCAGCATTTCTTCCTGCAAACTCAAGGAAAAACATCAAAAAATTCAGAAGCAAAACAAATGGCATCTTCATGCACTCACCTTGATGATCTCAACCTTGAGCTATCCCTTGCACCACCAAATGCCCAGATAAGGGCTCCTCCAACCTCTGTCTTCCCAAACTCTTCATATCATCACGGCACGGCCTCAAACTTTGCTGAGGCAATACCGAACCTTTCTGAGGCAATGCCGAACGGTACAGTGCTGCTGGGAACATTGATTGGCAGTAAACTCACTCCAGCAGATCACCTGCATGTGGCACGTAGGTCTGACAAGATGGCGGTGGATGAGTCCCTCGATTTAACTGTGCTCCAAGCGGTCTCGGCTACCAATTTGGGCATGCGTCTCCTGGCGAGGACACGGGAGTGTGCCGCTCTGAGCGAGGAAGTGGCTTCCTTGAAGGCTATGGTGGCGGACCTCCAGAAGCGGCTCTCCTGTGCCACTCAGCATGTGGAAGCACTTGCAGAAAAAATGATGATCATGTAGAGCGCTTGGAGATTCTACAAGTGCGAGACAATAGAGGTAAGCCATGATGATGATGAAAATGAAGAAGATGAAGAAGAAGAAGAAGAAGAAGAAGAAGAAGTTTGTTTGTTTGTTTTTTTATTATTTAATTTACTTGAATGTTTTTTTGTTTTTTTTTTATGCAGTGTTTGAAATATAATAAAAATGTGTTTTTAACACTCGGAAATAAACTAACTAGTCATACCATAAAAACAAAAACAAAATAAAAACAAAATACAAACAACGACTAAACAAAATAAATACAAAAACTAACTTAACAAAACAAAAACAAAGACTAAACAGAAAAAGAAAACAAAGGAAAAAAAAAACTTAATTTAAAAACACATGAATATACAAGCAACTCACGGATGACCAGTAAGGGCCTCAGAAAACACAGCCAGGGGATCCGGGAAGGTTGGAGGGGTCACAATGGTCCTCTTAAAACCCAAACTTCTTAGATACCGAAGGTATCGCCTAAAGAACTCCTAGACACTATTCCTGACGGAAGTGCTTACCTGGAGTTACCATAGGTCAGCTCATATGAAAAATATTTTTGAATATTTTTTTATTTTTTAATTTTTAATTTTTAAGATAAGGAAAAAAAAACAAATTAAGATAAAATGAAACAACAAACCATAAATGAAAATGAACTAAGTACTCTAAACAAATTCAAACAAACGACATAAATTGTTGTACTAAAAGAAACAAACCAAGAAATAAACAGAATTTAAAGAAGAGAAAGGATTGAAATGCTCCCCCTTGAAGCGATTAGGTCGAGTATGGATGCATTTGGAGGTCGCGACTTCTCCCACTGCTCCACACTTCCCATTCGTATGATTGAGGTTGCCATCTCTCTCCATTTTTATTAAGCTGTCATAAATTGCTAAAACAAACACACAAACTTGAAATGGAATTAAAAGGGTTAGGAAATAAAAGGAAAATCAACACACATCCAATTTCATGCTTCAAAGCAACAAGCAACAAAGTAAATTAAACTAGTTTATGAAGTTCGTTCTTTCTCAAATATGATTATCCATATGGTGTGTGGTTTTAATCAAGTATTCAGAAAAAGCATTTAGCTATGGTGTTTAGTCTAAACACAAATTCCGAACCCATTAAGAACAAGAAGAACAATAGAGAACTAAGTAGAATTTAAACATGGTGTTTGTCTTCAATATCTACCCATTCATTCACTAATCAGTCCAAGAGTCATATGGTGTTTATGTAAACTTGAACAAGGTATTTAATTAAGAGCAAGTGAATGAAACCATAAACTAGAAATAATCAACATGCTACTTGAACCTTTTTCTTGTGTTGTGTAAGCTGAGACTCAAACCCAGTTCTCTTGCTTGTCAGGCAATTGTCCTTATCCGTTGGACTACAAACACAACTTGTCAATTAACGTCATTAACTTTCAAACATGAAACTGTCTAGTTATATACAAAAAATAAAAATAATAAAAAGTAGGAAAAACAAATAGAATCAAACAATGTTACCGATCCCGGCAACGGCGCCAAAAATTGTTGCGTAGATTCAGCTGCACCAAAATGGATTCAGCTGCATCCTCAACTTGTGATACTCGCAAGTGCACGAGCCGTTGGTAGTTTAGCATATGTAAGTGCGAGGTCGATTCCACAGGGATTGGTGATTGAATGATCCAATTTAGTTTCCGTACACAAAACAGAAATAAAAACAAAAGAACAAAAAGTTTTGTACAACATTTGAGAACTTGGAGAATTTTGGAAAAGAAAGGAAAGTGTTTGGGAAGCTTGAGGATTTTGGAAGGGAATGTGTTTGAGAACTTTAAGAATCTTTGTGAACTTGGAGAATTTTGGAAGAAGGAATGAGAGAAGTGTTTTGAGAGCTTTAGAGAATTTGATGAAGGAAATGGGAGAAGTGTTTGGGAAATTTGGAGAAGAAAGGAAAGTGGTGTTTGAGAACTTTGTGGATTTTGGAAGAGCATGTGTTTGAGAGCTTTGAGAAGGGAGAAGAAAATGTTTGGGAAGTGTTTGAAGAATTTAGAAGAAGAGAATTTAGTAGAATGATCTTATTACAACAATTGAGAACTACAAGAGAAACTAAGAGAATTTGAGGGAGAGGAAGGGAAGGGAGCTCTAGAGAAGTGTTTGAGAGCTCCCCCCTTGGGGTGTGTTTACAAGCTTAGAGAACTTCCCTATTTATAGGCCTAAGGGAAGTGAAAATCTGAATTCAAAATAGCTAATGCATACAACACTTTTATTATAAAATCTGAATTGGTTGATGCACTTGTATTAGAAAATTGTTGATGCACTTCACCAATAAATCCCACCAGCAGCCCTAGCTCATCTTCATGTCAGCATGACCAAGCTTCCATCCAGAAACCAATAGCTCATCCTCATGTTAGCATGACCAAGCAAGCAATGAGCTCATCTGCAAGTCAGCATGACCAGCAACTTCAAGGGGTTACGAATTGGGCTTCTCTTAAGGAAATGAAGACTTTAAGCACTCCAAATTGAAGTTCAGAATGTGTCTGATCCAACCACACAAGTATTGGCCCAATCCAAGCTCGGATGAAAAAGTTAAGGCCAAAACAAATTGCTAACTCGTTTTGCTCACTGACAAAACTCCATCCTGAGCATGGTTCGGTGTTTGCTAGGTAACGGACCCCAGATTTATCCAATGAGGTTGAATTTTGGATATGTTATAGTATACACCCATTGGAACAACTTTCATGAAGAAATATGCCTCATCCGAGCTGTGTAGGTTGCTAAAACAAAGCTTGCAATATGACCTACGAAACTGGACTGGCAAGGGCTGTAGCAAAAATGAGTTTGTCTTTAAGCTCTTCTTCCCTTCATCCAAATCAAGCCTTCACATGCTTGGATTGCATCATTTCCTATCCAAAGCCATCATTATTACCTAAATCTCAATTAACTGAAAGATAAACACAAAAAGAATTAAAAGCACAAGTTTAACTCAAAAACATAACCAAATCATAAGCTAGAAGGGTACAAAATGATATGTAAATATGCACCGATCACTCACCAAGCATAACTCCAAGCTTTTCCTTCCTTCCAAGCTATAAATAACATAGCCTTCAAACCTCAAGCTTTCCCTCTCATCCTCATTATCTTGAAACTCTTAAATCCCCATAGCTATAGCAGCAAACAATAAATTCTCAACACCCAAACTCAAGCATATCAAACACGCCTAGCACAAGTATTCTCATTTTCTAAACTTGTGGGTCTTTAGCTCCCACGCTCCAAGCTCTCATGCCAAGCTCATATAATCTCATATCAACATTAGCAAGTCATCTTCAACTCATCCAGAGCTAGCAATATCCTTACTCATTGCTGGAAGCTTCAATTTCAAGTTGTGTTCTTCCATCTTATTCCTTTTTTTCCCATAAACACATCCAGAAAGAGCAAGCATCTCCCCTCACCTCTGGAACCCTTCCAGTTCAAGCTATATTCTTCCATTTCTTCACCTTTTTCTCTTCCTGGCAAGCCACCCAAGAGCCTGACGAAGCTTTCGTCAAGCGCCTGGAAATCTGCTAAAGTCACTCATCCTTTATCTCCATCTCTCTCTCTCTCTCTCTCTCTCTCTCTCTCTCTCTCTCAAAAAGCTCCATCCCAAGTCTAAAACACTCATCCTCTCAAGCTAAGTTGAAACCATAGTCATTACCTTTTTGGTAAGAAAACGCAGGCATCGCAAGCTCTTCGTCTAGTTGCCGAAAACACTCAAAATCTCAAGTCTTAATCCTTTCTTCATGCTCATGTTCTCTTAGCTCCCACGCCACAAGCCTTTCATGCCAAGCCTAGTATTATCTTGATTCACCAAAGCAAACTCTCATACCAAGCCTGTGCAACATCGATGCACCATCTCCAACTCTTCGTCTAGCCTGCCAGAAACGTCAACAAAACATGCAGCCACCGGAATAAGAACAGAGTACTCCCTTGGGACTTGCATCTCCCTATGGATTCTTTAGGTCTAGTTCTCACTAACTCATAAAAAGGGGCAACGAAGGCTTGATTCACCACTCTATGGCGGTCCAAGAATCAACAAACTTGAATGAGCCTTCCGACGAAAAAAGACATCAACAGTATCTTACCATGCAATGTATAAAGTGTAAATCATTATAAATAAATGATTATAGTGTGTTTAATCCTATTTCATTAATTATTATATATTTTATACACTCTAAGTGTTTGTCAACTCGCTATATAATCAACTTAAATTAGTTAAACTCATCATGCAATGCATTTCCTTCTAATTTTTTGTGATAAAATAATAGATAATTGACTAAATAAACATCCTCCAAAGTTTCAAGAAAAATTTCTAAGTTTTTCTTACGGTTTTCCCTGGTTTTTATTCAATTTTTATTCGATATTGAATAATTTTCCATATCAATAATTTTTGAATTTTTCTATAAAAAATTTCATGTTTTCAGAATACTGATATTTTTGAAATCATCAATATTTTAGAGCTCCTCACCCCCACCACCACAAAACCTTTTCCTTTTAGGTCATATGCCAAAAGGCCGCTCTACTTTTCTCCAATTTTTCGTCTTAAATTTCCGATTTTTAGTTAAATTCGAGTTATTTTCCTAGTCTGCTGGTAAAACAGCATTTAACATAACAAACACTAGCATTTTCAGGAAGCGGTGTGTTTTCTATCAATGGCGGATCCTCGAGAAGAAAAAGAAAAGCAATTCTTAACTGAAGTCGACGAGTTAGATGAAGCATTGAGAGTGTTGGATTCTTCTCTGTATCAAATCAAATGGCGACTCAAATATGCAAGACGTCGACTTGAGACAGGTCTTTCTTTTTCTCTCTCTTTTGGTCTAGAGTCTCTGCTATTTTTCTTACTCAATTTCGGTTATGAGTTTTAGCATTTATTGGTCTGCTTTCCCAAATGAACACTCTATTTTGGTTTTGGGTTTTTATCAGTTTTGGTGTCTTTCAACTCTCACTACCTCAATTTAGCTTCTGGGTTTTAATACTTTTGTCTGTTTCAATTCTCACAACTGAATTTAGCTTCTGGTTTTAATAATTTATCCCTTTCAAATTGTAGACTTAATTATGCTTCATTTAAACTTTATAAACTTCAGATTAAAATGTTTGTTCGTCTCTTTTCAATTAGAGATCATTTTTCTTGTGGGTCTTTTGGTTTTCAATTTTATAACTCAATATTTCTGTTGGAATTTAGAAGCGTAGCTTATATTTAGGCCAAATGGTTATACTTGTATAGAGCTCAGTACGGTATTGAGAGACAGTTTTTTAACGGTCCAGGGTCGGAGAGCTCTGGGGCGCGTTTGTTTCATGAAGATTTTTTTCCTTTTTTGAAATATTTTTATGTTTCTTTCAATTTCATCTGTTTCAGAATGGAGAACTCATGATTGATAGTAATGATATTTGTTATTTCATTAAAAAGAAGAGATTTTTTTTTTGGTGATAACGAAATGGAAACAAGCAATAAAGACTAGATATAAGCTTGATTTTATTTTCCTTGTTCCATAGAATAAACATGGGAATAAAAGTAAAACTATTCAGTTCATTCCTGTGCTTCTGTGCTATTTTCATATATTATGAAAGCCACATCTTTTTCTTCTCTGTCATGATACTTTTGGTGATTTCACTTTTAAAGTTGAAGAAGTTCTTGAATCTTTATGTTTATTTGTTACTGCAAATTCCTTTAGCTTACTAGGAACGTATTTATAAATCTTTTAACCTAAGTTATTTCTTATCTTTATGTATACTGACTTGTGATTTTGTGGACTTGCAGATATTCTAGCTTTGTGTACAGGAATGAGGCCAGTGATAATGATAGACTATGGTGGAAAGATGCCTGAACTGCAAGAGAGATTTTGCTCTCTTTTAAAACTTTGTCAAAAGGT
This sequence comes from Prunus fruticosa, assembly GCA_018703695.1. Lineage (NCBI taxonomy): Eukaryota > Viridiplantae > Streptophyta > Magnoliopsida > Rosales > Rosaceae > Prunus > Prunus fruticosa. The sequence continues at coordinate 26,193,588 of CM031917.1, read as the reverse complement.
TTCAGTTTTTAATACTTCACTAAATTAGAATTGCTGCTGCTGCTGTCATAGTACACACTGAAACTATATCCAAGTTTGCTAACTCTTACTCTGTTAATATTTTTGCCAATAGGAAAGGCATTTCCAACTCAACATAAGTTTTTATATATTTTTACTTCTATGACTTCTAAAGTTTTTCTCTTTCATTTTAAAAAATTTCACTCATGTGTGTCTCTCAAGACTCAAGTATACTTCAATATTTCTTTGATTTTAGGGCATCCTTATGAAACTTTTGTTTACGTGCCTCACTTATTTTAATTGATCCAACCTTGAAGAATATTGAAGTTAAACAGCAAATAAATCTCTCAAAATACACAAACAATCAAGAAGCTTTTAGCGGATGAACGTTTCTATCAATAATATAGCTAAAATCAAATATCTATATTGACAATTATGACTCTCTCTCTCTCTCTCTCTCTCTCTCTCTCTCTCTCTGCATAAAGTTGTAAGTGAAACAATTTGTCCTTTGGTTATGAACGATTGCAATTCATTTTCAATAATATTCACTCATTTAGCTTATTCATACTTCTGTAAACACATATACTACTCTGTGTTTGTGTGTCTTTGGTTGGTTTTCATATCCATGCACAATATCATTTCTTATCTCTCTAGGCTCTCTTTTTTTCCCCTTATATTTCCTCTAGGATGCAGTCCGAACTTTAGCTGATATTCTGCATTACCTGGTCTTAAGAAATGGTGCTCACTATCATGTCTTGATATTATTCTGTCCTCTTTTCTTAGTTATTGATTTTCTGAAACTCAAATAACCTTTAAAACTTTTGTACAGGATTTGCCCATTTTTGAGCATCTGAGAGTAATGGTTATAGAAGAAATGATATATTTAGTTCACACTAGAGCGCTTGCTGATCATGTTAGGTCAAGCTTGAACTCAGAACGACAGCTGCTTTTTGTGGACCTTGAACAGGATCCTCCGAAGGTTGCTTCCTGCTGTATGCCCTTTTTTCCCCCCTGTAATCTTTACCTTTAAACTTTTGACATGCTTATTTTATACTCTTTGGTTAATGCACTTCTTTCATTTCTGCTACAGATGATAACAGAAGCAGAAAAAAGCCCACTGGTGATGCAGCTTATATCAATTCAGAAGTTGTTCTCTTTGTCATTTCCTCTTGGTGAAAGGAAAGATGGTGCATCATCATCTCACAGTATAGATAACATGGTTGATGCTAAACCGCCCAGAAATGAACTCATCCCTTCTCAGTCATCTGACTTTATTGATCTTAGTAGCTGCATGCAAAACACTCAGGTCACTTTGCCAACATTAAATGGGTAACGACCTAAGGTCACGTTTGAATGCAACTTTACTACACCTGGGGTGCAATATTGTGCTGCTTCAGATTTCTATGATGCTGAATATGTTTGTGAAAAACTTCAGCATTACTTGAAAATGTGCAAACTGACATGTTGTTAGAAACTGACTCAAAGTTGAAGCTGACTTAATCCAGAAGTAATTGTGACACAATTTCATAACCTTTTAAGGAAGGAATTCTGTTAGAAGTGGCATGTAAACCCCATTCAAATAATATTTAGTTTCCAATATTTAAGATTACTTCTACGACTGCCAAGCTGTTTTTCCATGGCTGCATCGCATTGTTTTATAATTACCGATGCGTAATTGTTAAAATTTTTAAATCAAGAGTATGTATGAAATTCTATTACCATTTTTCATTTCTCTTCTATCCAGAATGTTTGGATTAGCATTTCAGTCTGATACACTAAAACTAGCTGTTTAACTGCTTCAGATGGCTTCTTGGTTATCCAGTTGTGTACATGCTCATCAAGGAGCATGGCGTTAAGGCTGTTCGTAATATTTCTAGCAAGTATCTTCACATCTATAGAATATCAGTATGCAGGTTAGTTTTTCAGATTCTTGTTTTATGAGATGTTGAATAATTACCATAGGATTTGAATCATGAAACCTACTGTCTTACTAGGATATTCATTGTCCTTCTTGGGCCACATATACATATTTTTGTTCTTTTAAAAGTACTAACATGGCATCCTACGTGTATTTCATTTAGGGAAAAAAGGAGTAATGAGATGCAATGTCTAGGATTGCAAGAAGTCCAATAACCAATAAAAGTAAATTTGTGTTTGTACTACGTTTGCTTATTCCAATGAATTTCAGCTTAAGAAACTAGTGTGAATACCAATCTCTCATTGTCCTCTAAGATGTATGGAAAACTATGAAATAGTTCTCAATTTTGAGCAATTTACTTAACAGTACGAACCAAATGTCAGTCTTCTTACAAATACATTGCTTAAATTAAAGTAGTGTTTGTATGGTACATTGGAACTCATAGAGACTTATACATGTAGCCTGTTGACGTAAAAGTTTGTAATTCTTGCAGGAACGGAACCCCCAATAAAGAATCTGAACTAGAAGAACTCTTGAGGTAACACTCCATTAAATTTTTACTTAGTGTTATTCTTAATGGATATCTGGTGCGAGTAGAAAAGAATAATGAATAAGACAGAAAAGCCTGCTTTTAAGTGCACAAACTACGGATTATATTAATATTAAAAAAATCCATTAGGGAATGAGTACACCAGTACGGACGATGAGGGAGATGTTATGTGGTGCATGCATCTCTGCTACTACCTGAGGTGACTTTTGTGTTATTTTGAACCTCACCCCATATTCCTAAGTAGTCCTTCGATTCGGGCTTAGGGATTCCATGCTGTTGTACTTAGACACTGTTTTTTTAGGAAGGATGACTTATTGCCTTGTACAGTGAAATGCTAGTATAAATTTTCAACAGATTTCTTTCAACATTGTTGGAGTTTATAAATTTAGACTTTAGGAAGGTTTTTGAGGAGTTATTTAGGAAGGGTGTCCTAATGGGAAAAGTAATTCCACTTATATTTGCTTTATATTGAAGAAGTTGGATTCATTGAAGAGTAGTAATTTTAGGTTGATCAGCTTGGTTTCATGTCTGCATAAAGTTCTAATCAAGAGAGACCAATTCGGATGAATTGTGGCTAATGAGCTGATAGAGGATTGTGGGAAAATTAGGAAAGAGGAGTTAGAGAGTAGATTGATTTAAAGAATGCTTATGATAACGTGGAATAGGAATTTTGAACTTTGTGCTACAGGAAAAGGGTTTTGGTCGGAGATGGATGAGGTAGAGCCAAGGATGTCAGTATTCAGTAATGATTAATGAAAAATGGATGGCCATGGGGAAAATTTGGGATTTTAAGGGACTTAGACAGAGGACCTATTGTCTCATCTGCATGTTTGGCAGGGTGGAAGAATGTTTTCTTATCAAGGGGTAGGGAGGCACACATTACTGCAATCGGTTTGGAAAGTTTAACTACTCATTCTTTGTCTTTGTTCAGAATCCCAATTTAGGTGGCAGCAGGGTTAAAAGACTTATGAGGGTTTTTGTGGGAGAGCCAAGGAGAAGGGAAAAAGGAGCATTGGGTGAAGTTGGATTTAGTTTCAATATGCAAAGGGACATGAGGATTTCGGGTGGGAATTGGCTACTTGAATCATCTCCAAATTTTTCTTTCAAATTGTACTTCAAGTGATTGATTGACCATCCGTTTTCTCCCTCGTTCAACTGCTCAATCAATTGATGGGCATAAAAAAGAAAATCCAGTAGTTTTTTCTTATCATTCTGACAAAGAAGTCATTCATTGTTTCAGTCGGGTTTCATGTTGGAAAAAAGTCAGAAATCTAGAAATTATGGTCATAAGAGTCGCTTTTTATTATTTCGAATTGTGAGATGGCGTATTATTGTGATAACCATGCTCATCGTTTAGACGGCCAAACTTTTAATATCGTAATGATTATTTTGATGGTTTATAACCAACATGACTGGAATTTAATTTTTGTTAAATGGTTGAATAGTTTCTCGGTCCCCTACGATCTAAGCATGAGAGGGAGCAAGGAAAAATGGGCAGAGGCATTTTTGGCTCATATGCAGGGCAAGTGGGAAATATGCAAGCCTGCTTGGAGGTCTTTGCAGATGGAGGTTAGTGAACTAAAACCACGGCCCATTGCGCTGTAAGCTGACCGCTTTCACTCCTTCACTCACCGTCCTCAAAAATAGAGTTAATAAAACGAAAATGGACTGAAATGGTATTTATGCAATCATGTATCCTCCAAGTAAACTTCCTTGTTAGGTTCAATCTGAGAAATACTGGGTTAAGGGGTTTGATGTTATTTGTCACAATGAAGTTCATATATATTGTAGATCTACGAATTTGCATATTGCTATCCTCTGGAGGTGAGTTTAAACTTCAGAATGGAAATTTTAGATTTTTTCTTGCATTTTACAATTTATTATTCTTTTTATATGCAGAATTTTATTTTCGGTTTCTCATTCTATCACATGATTGGACTAACATGTGTAACAAACGCTACTAATCCTTTTTGGATTGTGCCTTGTAATACTTGTAGGGAAACATGGTAGGGATTTTTTATTTGTACGGATTTTTTTCTCCATCCATCTTTAGATGCAATTTCTTATTAGTGTTTTCCCGTAACTCTTAAGAAGTATTGAAGGACAATACAATGTGTATGGTGGAGACTTCCGAAAAAACAAATATCCAAAATAAGTAAAATTGTAAGTCCTACAACTTCTCCTTCTACTCCAGACTCAATAAATTTTAGGGAAGATGATGTTGCAAGTGATAAATCTATTAGCCTGTAGAGACCAATAGGCATAATGACCACAGAGAATACCAGCGATGCAGACCCTAGCGATACCTTTTCAACACATGGCTACATGTTGGTTGATAAATCTTCCAATGAATCTCTTCTATCATCTCAAATTCCTGCTCAAATAGAATCCATCAAAATGGAACAAAGATCTCGTAACTTCTCAGTCGATGAAGACAATCAGCTTGTCTGTTTGGCGCAATGTTTGCTTAGATGCAGATAATGGAGATGAGCAAAAAAGCAGTGGGTATTGGAAAAGAATATGGGAGTATTTCAACAAGGGAAAGAAATTTACTTTTGAGCGTTTTGCTGATTTTCTAATGGACTGTTGCTCAGCCACGCAATTTGCAGTGAATTATTTTTGTGGGTACTATGCCCAGATTAAAGCAATGAAACAAAGTGGTGTCAACGACCCAATAGGGTAATAATATTTAATACTTTTTTATCTTTATAGTTTCACTTTTCAAATTTTCGAATTATTTATTTTATATACTTTTCCAGATAATACCGCCGATGGAGATGTACCAGCAAATACAAGACCGCATTTCAATTTCTACACTGTTGGGCAAGTACTGAAACACAATAAGAAGTGGATGGTGAATAGTTTGAAGAAAAATCCAAATATAGAAAAAGTGCGAGTCTGGGAATGTCATCTCCTTCTCCAAATTCAATAAGTTTAAGGGAAGACGATGTTGCAAGTGATACATCTAACAGCTTGGAAAGGCCAATAGACAGAATGGTCGCAAACAATTTTTTAAGGAAAAAGATAGATTACATTCATGACAATTCGACTGCCTGCAAGGTTGTCTTCCAAGAATTTAGAACAGAGAAAAAGAAGTGGAGCATAAGTGAAACGAGAAGCTTCATTGAAGGTATTCTCAAGATCAAGGGCTTATTTTCAAATAAGCGGGAAAAACTTCATAGGGAACAACTAAAAGAGGAAGAGAGGATAATGTTGATTGATACTATTGGCTTGCCCCAAATGCAAACAGAAAAGCCGTCAGATGGAAATCACGGCCAGAAAAAGAGGTTGGTAATAGTTTAGATTAGTAGTCATTGTACGTAGTTCAAATTAGTTGTAAGCAGTGTTCCACTTGGCCTTGCTCCTCCTTTTGCGTTACTATGCAAAGCTGACATAAAATCCCTTAGTGTTTCTTGGCCCCAAAAATGTGTTAAATTTGCATGATTGCAAAGCGTGCTCGAGCACCTTGTTGAATGCTTGCTCCACATAATTTGTTTTTTCTTTGTTTTTTTAAGTGGGGTCATCATCTCTTGTTGACTCTTGAGCTTCAATAAAATGTTTCTTGTTTCTTCACGGAGCTGAAATTGTTTTTGCAAATATTTTGATTATGTAAGTATTGTTGTTAGTTTAGCATAAGATGTTGGCAGAAGTTCTTGACACCTTGGTATTTTCAAGGTTTCATTTGCTTTTTTGCACTGCTTTTTGCAATGGTAATGTGGTTGCGGAGGAATGTGAAAGGACATTTTTGTATGCATCATGTACAGCTAGACTAAATAATATAGTTTTATGGGTATTCGTCGTGATTTGTGAAAGCTAAATTAGCTAATGACATAAGAGAGAGATTTATGCCTCATTATCAATCAAATTTCCTGCTTATGCTGACCCAACAACTTTAGTTCTATGTGATATTGGCCATACTTCTTATAAAGAAGATTTTACAGGCTTGAAGATTCAGAAAAACACTTGACTATATGCATGGTTGAACGGTTTTAAAACGCATTGTGGTTTTTGTTGGACTGACTTACGGCTTATAAATGTAAGGGCGAGAGGGGTTTTTGAATTGGATCCGGATCCTCTGGTTAGGAATTTTTTTTCTTTTTTGGTTTTTGGTTTTCCTTAGCAAGGAACTCACCCTGCTATATCTTCCTGAATTTTAAGAATTTGTTCCCTTGAGTGTTGAAGTTAGTAAATGAGGAGGCTCCTCTCCAGCGATGGAGGAGAGGGCCCCTCCTTTGCAAGACCGTGTTATTTAGAACAGTGAGCGCAACATGGGCTTCTCTAGGTAACCGCATGCATAATGTCATCAATCCAAAGGCCCAAGTAGATTTTATATTATAAATCTGTACCCTTTTTAAAAGGAAAATTGTATGCGCATAAAAAAAGATATGGGAAATTGTATGTACATAATGCCAGTTGCTCATTATACCCCACTTTTGTTTTAAATTCCTATACCTCTCATTATTGTAACCTTTTTTAATAGGGTAAATGGGAACTTTTTAGGATATGATAAAAGTTTGGTTTAGGATGCAGAAATGAGCTTAGTCAAGTTGGCTGAAGAGACGTGCTCCTCACTCTATACCAGAGTTCAAAGTCCCCTCTTCGTAAATTAAAATAGAATATCGCTTATATAAAAAGATAAAAAATAAAGTTTAGTGCCGGATATATATAGAAATTCCCTTTTCAATTTTAATTGCAGCTTTTGGTTTTTGTCAATTTTAATTGCAACGCTTTGACGTGTCTAAACTTACTTTTGAACTTTTTGTAAGTTCCCACCCAAGTTTTCTTGTAAATTACTTATAATAACAAATAGAATAATAAAATAATACTAAAAGCTAACATCCAAAAACTAAATAAACTGAAAATTTGCGAGGAAATTATATACTTATTCAGCGATGCCAATTTTCCATCATAACACGCAGAGGTAAAAAGATAAGGAAAAAAGAAACTGAGGTTGGAAAACCCCTCTCCAATCAAAAAGCAAAGGAAACTGAAACAGAGGTCCTACAAAGTTAAAAAGAAAAAGAAAAAAAAAGAGAGCAAAAGTAATTTTGTTTTGAGATCTTCTTCTAAGCTCCCTTGATTAGGGTGAAGGCTTCAGACTCGCTGGGAAGGGCAGGGATTGCTCCCTTCTTGGTGGTTGTAATGGCTCCACATGCATTTGCAAATTTCAGCACCCCTCTCAACCTCTGCTCATCCTGCGCATTTATTCAATCAAATAAATTAAATAATTCATTACGTTTTTCTTCTTTCTAGCACTAAACATGCATATGGATCAAATCCATAATATTTTAGGATGATAATAATACTTACTTCAAGAATAGATTGGTCATCAACAATCTTTGCAAGGAGGGCACCCACAAATGAATCACCAGCACCAGTAGTGTCCACTGTTTTGACATGGAAGGCTTCCACGGATCCCCGGAAATGCTGCATTTGTTTTATAAGCACATAATCAATCAAACTAATCAGCCCGAAACGAAAAGAACAACAATCAATCAAAGCAATCGACCCGGAAAAAAAAAAACCAATCAATCAGAGCAAACCAACAATGCCCTGCGTTATGATAATGAGACCTTAACTAACATGTCACATATTTGCAACTGAGTTAATTTACAAGGGAGTGTTGATTTGCATATGCTTAAGTCCCCCTCCATGCGTAGATTCCCATTAAACAAAAGCAATAAATAAATATATAAAACTCAACCACCCAGCAGCCCATCCTCCCACCCAGCAATAAAGAGCATACAATACCTCCAAACCCCTATCTATGAAAACATATTAAATTCCAAAACACGCTGGCACCAAATTCCAAAAGTTGTCAACAAAATAAATAAAGAACAAATAACTCAAATCCACTTTCCAATTTCATTTGTTATTTTGAAAAGGTTCTGTTGTTATTTTCTCTTTTTTTAATATTCAAATCAATAGATCACGATATGATTCCTTTTAGATCAAGATATATTAAGATATGGGTCCCACTAATTTTATAAAAAAAAAAAGGAATACTGAGATACGGGTCCCACTAATCCAACTTCCTTTGTCCACAAACCAAAATCATGAGAATGACCTAACATTACCTAACCCAATGCCCCAAGCAACAAAAAGTCAGAATTAATTTTACAACAATGCAAATGTAGCTTAGTTCAATTGGTCAATACAGTGTGCGGCGCTTGCACCTAAGTTAGATCTCCTTCCCCCAAGACATTATATTAGTTTAGAATATACAACAATGCTAAGTGCAAAACTATACAACAATGCTAAGTGCAAGAAAAAATGATACAACAATGCTAAGTGCAAGAAAAAATGAACTGACCTTGGTGTAGTATCTGCAACCGTTCTCACCAAGAGTGACGAGGAGGAGCTTCAAGTTGTCCTTCCAAAGAGTCAATGCATTCTCATCATCAATTTTAGGGCTCCCTGTGAGGAACTCAAGCTCCACATCACTAACCTTGATCACATCAGCCTTCTCCCATATGCTCATGATCTGCTTGCGTGCCTCCTCCGCAGACGGCCACAGCGGCAGCCGCAGGTTCGGGTCGTAGGAGAGCAATGCACCGGCATCTTTGGCCACCTCCATTGCCTTTAGATGGGCTGATCTGCATGGCTCCACAATCAAGCTTATGGATCCGTAGTGGAACACCTTGGCCTATATAAATATATACAAAACCAAAATTGGTCTTAGCTAACAAAACATATTTTTACATAGTAACATACCAAACAATTGATCATGGCACATGCTTGCTAAGCTGGATTTGGGTAACATAAACAAGTAGGGCCCATGACCAAAATTTCAATTAAAAACATACGCCTATGCAACAAAAAAAAAGTGAAAAGGAGTGATGGGACTCGTTTTCATCATTGGACTAAGAAAAAGAGAAAAAAGTGGAAAAATAATATAAACATTGAAATCATTTCCCATGCTGTGATGATGGGTTACTCTTTTTGTAATTTAACAAATAAAATGACCACCAAAATTTCAACACTTTTTTTTTCGTCTTTTTGGGTAAAAATTTCAACAATTATTTCTTTTAAAGGATTGAAAAGTCATATTTCACGCAAGACGTTGTGTTGGTGCCCGTGGGGAGACATCTGGTGTAAGTAAACAAAAGACACTGTAGATCACAACCCCCACTCCCTTACCAGAACGTGTGATGAAAGAAAACACAGACGCTCCCAAATCCACACGCTGCCAAACTTTATTTTCTTTTATTTATTTATGTTTTGGACTAACATTACTACTAGATCTGTGATAAGCGGGACCCACCCCCACATCAGAAAATTACGGGTGCCGAGAGGTGGTGAGTAAGATCCAGCGGATCCTAGATCTAGTCTTGGGTCCCAGGCCCGTCGTGCTTACGTGTCAAAAGTCAGCGATAACTGTTCCGTCAATGGCTCGTGAGATTATCACGCCCACCCTCACCCTCGCCCCCTCCTCCCTCCAAATTTTCCGACAAAAATAAAAAACGCACAAAAAACGTAGACCAAAAAAATAAAGTCAGAGACAGAGAAAACGTACGGATTTGATGAGCTCGAAGTTGAGCTCGTCGGGCCTGAGCAGCATATCGGCGCTAGGGTTGCGGTAGAACATGAACTCACGCTCTCCGTCGGCGCGTAGGGTCACGAAGGCCAGGGCGGTGCGGGCGCCCTGATCGAAGAGGATACCCTCTCCGGTGACGCCGTATTGCTTCAGGATGGCGGCGAGCATGTGGCCGAACTCGTCGTCGCCAAGTTTTCCGACGAACGCTGCCTTCCCGCCGAGGCGGGCCACAGCGATCGCCACGTTGGCGGGGGCACCACCGGGGGCCTTGAGGAAGCCCGGGGCCTCCGCCAGAGAAACGCCCGATTCGGTGGGCACAAAGTCGATCAGCATCTCGCCGAAACTCACAATCAGGCCTTTTCCGGTCGCCGGTACGCCATTGTTAGCCATGGCTGTTAAAGATAGAGAGAGAGAGAGAGAAGAGAGAGAAGGGTTTGGTGGATGGTGAGGGAAATATTAAGAGAGAGAGAATGGGGATGGAAGGTGGGGGTAGTATTTATAGGAGTGGGAGAAACCGAGGAAGAGGATGATCCGAATATAAAATGGATTATGAATTATGATTATGAGAGGAAGCCTTAAAAAGGAAGGATTAGGATTTCTAATTAAATTACAATTAAATTATGATAATTTGGAGTTAAATGGATTATGATTTTATGAGGAGACCTTAAAAAGGAAAGGATTGTGACAAAATTAAATTTTTCCAAATAATTTACTAATCTCTTGGCACACGTGTGGTTGTTTATTTATTTATTTTATTTTAGTTTTTTATTTTAAAAATTAAAAAAGTTAAAATAAATCTAGTTGTTTTACATAAAAATAAGATTTATGTTTTGATTTTATTTTTTATTAAATATTTTTAATATGAAAAACTGTAAAATGATTATATGATTTTCGTTTAATTAATGCTTTTAACTCTTAATATTTTCATTAATTAATTGCATTTTATGATATTTTGATTTGGAATATTCTAAATATTTTCACTATTATCTATCTTTCCTTTTAATTTTATTTATATAAATCTATAATCTTTTTTTTAGTCTTAAAAAAAATATTATAGGTGAAAGAATTAACCTAACTACCTTTTCAATCCTATTGCCTTGATTACGGTGGGTAATTAATTTCTCTCATTTTGTGGGGCCCACTGGGAATACCGAGCCCAACAAACGATAAAAAAAAAAGAGAGTAAAAAAACATCCTTTTTCATTAATTAATTACTCAATTCACTAATGTCCCTTTTTGTTAACGGATTTGTGAGATTGATATAGGTTTTGTTTATGGATAATTTTATTTGGGACTTGAGACTTTTTTTGTGTGGGATTTGTGAGATGGAAAATAGGTTTGTCTTGTTACGTTTCTTAGCGCAAGTTGATTGTATTTGTTGTAGGGGGCCGGGGGGGAGTGTGGTGTCATGGTCAAGTTTGGGTGCTGAAATATAAGTACTATCCACCTCTTCTTTCTCAATCTTTTGAAGCATTTTCCACGTTTGTTTAGTTTATTTGTCCTTGGATAAGTGGACTTATAATCTTATTTGGTTTCACTTTTAATAAATCTTAAATAGAATACAAGTTTGATTTAGGGTTTGATACTTCTTAGAATACAATGATAGTAAGATAAATGAGTTCGAGTTTGAGTTTTTTGCGTTTTTAAACAATAGGATATGTACTTGATACTTTTTAGAACGGACTAATAGTCCTACAACAAGGTTATACCACCACTGCAATGAAGTTTAGTCATAATTAATTAAGTATCGAACTCATCACAAATATATATATCGTCGTCGTCAATCATTAGAGAACCTCAGATCTCCTTTAATTAAGTGAAGAAAAATATCACTAGACCAAACCAAAGGCTAGTTGGTATATAAGTTTGAATGTTCCGTTAATCCTTTTTATGATTTTCATATTGTGTTAGTTTTATGGTTGAACTTTTTAGTTTATTTCTAAGTTATATGGTTCTCAAATTTCTATATAACTGTGTCTTCAACATAAATCATAAATAAATAAAATCCTAATCTCAGTCATTCATTTGATGTGTTTTGTGGGTCAAAATGTACCATATATGTGATCCAATGGCTGAAATTAGAAGTGCTTAATCAATTTTTAATATAAATTTTTTTATGAAGCCCTTCTCCATATTAAAATTATCACAAAATCACATGTATATCATGATGAATTAAGTCTTAAGGGTTCATTTGGGAGTGATTCATGGCCAAAATCACTTATGAGGAGAAGTACCTCTCACGTGATTCTCCATATAATCACTTTGAAGTGATTTTAAAGGTTCGTTTAGGAGTGATTTTGGATAAGTTAATAATCACTTCTACGAAGAATTACTTTTTCATATAATCACTTTAAATGGTGTAATTTTATGAAGAAGCACATAAGAGCTGCTTCACCTTATAATCACTTAAAATCACTCAAAGTTTTAATTTTACACATAAAGTAAAGATTTTTTCTTTTTTAATTATATTTTATAATTTGTGCACACAGATTATTTCAGCTGGAACTCTCAGCCAACAGTTATGGCGTATGTCAGTCAGTATATGGTTTCACACAAAGATCGACAAAAGGAGTTTGAACAAAACAATATCATATCTTTAAGTTTAAGTTTTGATGATTTCATGTTGTAGTGTGGTTGGATTTTCCTAAGCACATGATGAGCTGAGGAAAGTACGTAGTACATCACATGCAACACACGTGTACTTTTTTATTTATTCCTTTCACTATGAGTTATTTATGCTAACACCCTTTGAGGTTTTCGGTGTTTTCACAAATTACACGAATACCTCATACAAAATTCATTTTCGTTGATTGTTCGTCCAAAAATTAATAATTTTATAATTAATTAATCGTGCAGTCTAGTCTTAAAGGCTAACTTTTGCATTTGGAGAATTTTTTTTAAATATAAAATCATTATTCTTTGAACAAAAATTACATAAAGGGATTTTATGAAAATATTTTGAAACCTCGGTGGGTGTTCATATAATTTCTGAAACCTCAAGAAATTTTGTGAAAAAAACCGAAAATCTCAGTAAATAACTTTTTTCACAACTCACATTGCCCTGTGATTATAAAAATAAATAAACAATAAAGAAAAATAATTAGAGGGCATTAGATTAGTACTAGTTGCCCTTTTTTTTTAATTATAAAGGAAATGAACATTTTCATTATCAAGCAAAAGCATACATTGCCATATGCACCACTTTGGCATGTGCCGGACATGGATTTGGTTAATAGCTCGTGGTATTACTTTTCAATTCAATGCGGCTTGAAACTGGTATTCTAAGGTTGAAGCAAATTATATGTAGAAAGTATATTATATGCATGCATATTTGGGTTGTTAAAGTAGTGTGTTCGTACCTTTACATTTGAATTCCAATTTTTTTTGAAAGTTAGAATAATTTAGAATATCGTATTGTAAAAAACAAAAAATATATTATATGTACCAATTATATAAAATCACCCCCAAATTACGTATGTAGCAATTAGATAACATCCTCAAATCACGTGGCTGATTCCAAATTGGTCTTAATCTTTTTTTGTAAGTTCTCGTATTCATACACAAACTTAAATAAAATCTACAACATTTATTACTATATCAACCAAATGTTTAGTGTGCATTTGTGGCTATTTGTTTCATCGCAACTACACACCTTAATGGATACATATGACTTTGTATTACAGTATGCATAACTATATATGAATATGGGTCACGCTAAGGAGATCATATTTTATATATCACCTTGTGTACTAACCACCTCTTTAATAGAGGTGGAGCCAACCGATATAATGGGTTTCATCTCTATTAGAGAGGTGCTACACAAGGTGGTATGTAAAATGTGGTCTCCCTAATATTTTCCTATGAATATTATGCATTGTAGTTAAGAGTTTGCATTCATAGTTTCGATATATAGAAACTTGTGACCAATGGTGGACCTATGAAGGGGCTCGATTGGGCTTTAGCCCAGTTCTGATTTTGTAGTTTAGTCTTAATTGTACAACAAAATTCATTGCAATTAAATATTAACCCACTTATTTTTTAGAATTCAGTCTATTCTAGCCACCCATATCAGATTTTTTTTTTCTTCTACACACTGAAATCCTACCATATTTTCTATAGAGTGCTGCTATTTCCACCCCCTTGTCCCATTTCCCCACCCACCTTATCTTCCCACCCACCATATAAATTTGAAAAAAACAAAATCTTATCTATCCACCCACCATTATTCCTAAAACACCCTTAAATTATTAATTATTAAATTAAATTAATAAGAAAATAACATTTAAAAAAATAAAAAAAATCAAAATCAAAAACCATCTCTCCCCCCTTCCCAACGCAGCCCCACCCCCTCAACAACATTACACTAGCCACCAGCCCCTCCCCCCACCTCTTCACCCTCCTCCACTATGGTTTGAGCAAAATCCTCAAAAAAAAAACTTAGTTATTTGTGCAGAGCTTATTCAACCTCTAACCTCTGCGTGAAATTTGGGTTGAGGGAGGGAGTTGCAAGACGAAGCCACGATTAATACCAAAAAAATGCGAATTCACCTCTGCACAAAAATCCTGCGAATTCACCTCTAGTCTTACATCAATCTGTCATAGACAAATAATCCAAATAAGAAAACACTAATTCACCATGAATTCATAAGAGTACAAAAAACAGAAACAAAATTCTAGAAAAGCAAAAATAGTAAAGAAGTAGAGGGAGAGGCTTTAATCTCATACACCAAGTGAATTTTTTTAAAAGAGAAACGATTGTATTAAAAGGGTCGATAAGGTATCCACAACACTTGATTTAAAAAAAAAAAAAATTAGCAACCACAACCAACAAAAAATGAGACCACCCGAAAGAATCGATAAAAAAAAACCAGGAGGAAACGAGGAACACAGATTCATTTCACTGCTGCCACCAAATCCAACAAAATGAAAAAATGTTGTTTTATTTTTATTTTAGTTTATTGTTTTATTTGAAATGCTTTAAAAAAGTTTTTTCCTTAGGTCCCTAGAAGTCATTTTACAAAGGGATAAATTTATCTTTAAAATTTTAAAAATAAGGTGGGTGGGAAAATAGGACAGGGTGGGTGGAAATAGCAGTACTATTTCTATATATAAAAAATTATATAATTCTACCATAGAATATTAATTAGCCCAAAAATTCTTGGTTATAAAAGATCTCCAAAAAAATAAAAAATTTAGCCCAACCCTAGAAAAATTTCTGAGTCCGCCATTGCTTGTGACCTAGACACGTGGCAACACAAATTTGTGGATGTGCTCTCTAAAAAAGAACAATAACGGATTGTTTGATAACCATTTCATTTTCACTTCACTTTTTTGAAAACTGAAAACATATTTGGTAACATATTTCGTTTTCATTCATTAATTTTACATCACAACACATGAAATGCACTACAATTACCAAAGTTCGGTATTTAGGACCTCTGGACTTGAACCCAGCCGCTTGATTCTTGCGTTCGGCCACAAATCCAGTCCAAGTGTTGGGACCTACAGATCCAAAATTCATATATATAAAAAACCCAGCCTAATTCAAAAAAATTCACTGAAAAATACTACGAACTCTTTGTAACATGCACTATCATTCTATGATCTCAAATTCACAATTTGACGTTAAAAAATTGCATTTCCAAGTTCCACATAAAACTGAAATAAATTGCCAAACAACTTTTGTTCAGTTTTCAGTTTTTTTGAAAACTAAAATTAGTTACCAAACTTTTATAAAAAAAATTAAAAATGAAAACTAAAAACTAACATCTAATAACCAAAAATTGAAATTGTTGTAGGAATCGTAAGAGAAATAGGTACCTTGTCTTTTAATCAATGGCTTTGGATAAAAACTGGCTAAAGTGGGAAAAGTTAAATGACATTTCGAGAATAAAATCTGCTTAAATTGAAACATCTCTATGACCTAAAAATTAAAAAATTGAAACATCTCTGATGCTTAACAACCATACCAAACATCACTACTTTTCGCACGCCCATTAGCAATAATTCCCATTCTCACCTAGAATTCCCATCCTTACCTATCAAATATACTTCTTCGACCAATGAAAAAAATATAAGAAAAAAAGAAAAAGTCTTTCCATTGTACATCTTTACCTTTCAATATATACAAAAGCGGAAGAGGACAAGCCAAGGGTACCAGGTACCCTACCTTAGTGCTCCTAAGATGAGGAGAAAATAAAATAAAAAGAATAATATAAAGATTCATATCAAATTTTCTCGTCTACATTCCAATCTCTCATGCTTAAAATCAAACAGTTGCGTCTTCGAGGTGCTTGCTTCATCATCAGAACTATATATCTTGTCATCTTCAGAATCTGATTCACTTAGTGATAAGTTGTCATGTTCAGAACCATCAGTTTCTGATAGCTCAGAATTTGAAGAATCTGCTTCTGTCCCTCAGAGACCCGCGGAAAAGAAATCACTTGTGGAATCTAGTTTTTGCTTTCTAAGTATTTTAAGGTTCCCTGATTCCTTGGTCTCTTCTGTTGGACTATCCAAGATGGACAAGGGATTTCTGTCATTTGGGTCACCGTAAAGTGCAATATGCCTGTAGTAGAGCTCCAATTCTTTCTCAGCAATGGCAATGAAGTGCCGCACGGACTCGAGAGATTGCTCGTACTTAAACTTTTCCAGCGCCTGCAAACAGGGGAAACAAACTCAGTAGCGTGAGACCACCAATCATAAGTTTCAGCCACTTTCGGCCCAATAAAAAAGAAAAGAGTTTCAGCCTCCATTACAACAGCAATTCACCAAAGATATAATCTATGACAAAATAAATATATAAATAAAGAAAAGATGTACCCCAAGCACCCTTTGCTCATCAACGCTGCTGAACAGATTAATACATATCATTTTCTTTTTTCTAAGATAATTTTTGCTTTGAAGTAGCACAAAATCAACTTTTCCAGTCTTCCTAACAAACACGCTCCATACAATCAATGGGAAACAAATTCAAGAAACTACATATACAGACGGATAATGCAAATTGCATGGCATTGCCTCTATCCGGCTTCAGTACTAGTAACATACTCAATTTTTTTAAAGTGTAAGAACAAAGGTATTCTTCTAACCAAATCTTCAATATTTATCAGCTCCTTGTCATTAAAGTTGAATTTCATGGACTTCAAAATACTTACTACTCAATTTTCATCCTAGTGCTACAAACTCATTTACAACTATGCAGCTGAAAGGATTCAAAATGGGCTCAGTGAAATGATATGGTTGGGTGGGTTAAACCATCAGAGATCAAGGATAGAATAGTCTGAGCTAATCTTCAGCATCAGTCAAACATCAGGAAGACAACGTGAATGCATCAAAATGCTCATGAATTTTCGTCACTTTGGAGAAAAACATTTTGTATGGAGCATCAACACAGATTAGCTGGACAGAGGAGTTGGACTGTAATGTGTCATTGAAGTTGGTTCATGCTAGATCAGAAACTTCATCTGAAGGTCAGGGCAATCAGCAGGCCAGGCTGCCAGGCCGTTGACCATTCAACACAGAAATAACTGCAGGCCTCGAGCCAATGGGCCTTGACTCAGCCCTAGGCTAAGCTATTAGGCCTGAGCCCAGTCTGGTAAAGCCCAATGGGTGATGAACCTCATGATACTTCTTTAAGACCCACATCAGCACATTACTGATGGCATCCATGTTTAAAGGGACACACAATACTACTAAAGAGAGCTGGCCAGAAGCGATAACATACAGTGGAAATCTTAGAATACAACATATGAGACCTCACAGTGAATTGTGAGAGAAGGCACAAGAAGTATCAAACTATGCATGCTAATTTTCACTTATGGCTAAGAAGTTTTATGCAAATAATTTAATGTTTATGTTGTATCAAGAGTGGATATCACATCCACGTCCATTTGATGAACAAATAAAATGACGAATCCAAGAACTGAGGCAACAAAATACTCCCCCTCACGTCTCACGTTGCAATTCCAGGGAATCAAAATCATGTTAAATTTGGTTGGTTCTTCATTGTTCCCCAAAACAGAAATTGTTATGATGTGAAAGCCAACAATTATTTTATATTCTAAGATGTTGCATGATCCAAAGAACTAACATGTCATGTATATTTTGAGAGAGTGCAATCTCAGCATATGTACGTAAAGAAGGGGTCGGGAAGGAAAAATTGGAAGGGGTGCCAGTGCAATATCTAGTTACATAAGTGCTTCTCCTCACATTTCGAACTCAAATGGAAAATGCAATAAATTTGAGTTCAAAATTGTACAGTTACAAAAACGAGAAAGAAGAGAGACATATGCAGCATTTGAATAGAGGAAGCTTGAAAACTCACCTTTTTCTTGGACAAAGTATTTACAGGTGACATAACTTTTGGCTGCACATAGTTCTTTCCTCGATAAAATACTATGGTGTTATCTCCATTTATTTGAATTGGGATCCCACCACTCAGTCTGGCAATTTCCTGGGCATATTCCTGTACTTGTCCAGGTTTACACGGCTTGCAAATCACCTTGACGGTTTCATGTTTCTTCCAATGCATATGCATGTTAAGAATAACTCCTCCGAATATTCCTCGTTTGCCAATTGGTGCATAATTAGACTTCTTTTGGGCCATTTTCTTCATATAAAACCGCTCCTCACCTGTCAAGTCATCTGGTTTTACTTCAGGACCCTGAACTTTTGGAACTTCATACCTCTTAAGTCTTTCAATCAGCAAAGCTTCCTTTATTCTAGCCTGAACAGTAAACAAAGTCAAGAAAAGCAAAGACGGGGATAATAAATTAGGCTTTTGATCACAAATGGTCCCTGAGTTTTGCAAAATTATCACCCTATCATTTTTTTGTGACTCTATGGTCCTTAAGGTTACCCTTCACACATCAAAATGGTCCCTGCCGTTAGCTTCCGTCAAATATTCTGTTAAATTGCTGATGTGGCACATGTGGGGAGTCCTCACATCCAATGGTATAGGGCCACGTGGCTTTAAATATAATATTTTTTAAATATTTTTTAAACTTAAAATCCAAAAAAATGAATTTAAAAGAAACTTTCAGTTTAGATTTTAAATGATTTTAAAAGAGTTATAAAGTCGATGGAGTTTAATTGAATTTAATTAAGTTTGACTGAATTCTACAAACTCCATATAAATTTTGATTGAATTCGTGTACCAATTTTAACTAAGTTTGTTTGAGTTTTATTATTGATTTTAATGGAGTTTATAGCACTCAAAAACCAAAGGGTTTAAGGGTGATGACGGCGGTGGCGATGGTGATGGTGATGGTGATGGTGATGGCGATAGCGTTGGCGATGGTGGTTTGTGGGTGATGGTGGGGGAGGTACTAGGGGAGGAGGTGGGGGTGCTAGTGGTAGTGGCGGTGGAAGTGGGAGTGAGGTGACGGAGGCGGTGGAGGTGGGAGTGGCGGTGGCGACAACGGTGGCTGTGGTGGTGGTGACGATGCGGCTGATAGTGGGGGTGGTAGTGGTGGTGGCGGTGAGAGTAAGGGTGGAGGTGGTGGCTATAGCAGTGATGGTAATGGTGCTGGCGATGGTGGTGGTGACGGTAGGGGTGATTGTGGGGCTGGTAGTGGGGGCGGCGGTGGGTGGTGGTGGTCATGGTGTTGGTGCTGGGGGTGGCGGTGACGACGATGACTGGTGGCAGCGATAGTGGTGGCAGTGGTGATAGCCATGATAAGATGGTGGTAGTAGAAGTGGTGAAATCATATCATGAGAATTAAAATAATATATCTATCAAACTCTCTCGGGGGAAGCAAAGATTTGTCATGGCCTAAAATTAGTATATAATCAAATGAAATCCACCACTTTTTGTATTTCCTTTAAAATCAATGAGTTTTTTAATACACCCAAACTTTTATGAAGTCTTTTAATGTCGTGATTTGAATACGTCCAAATTTGAATGGAGTTTAAAAAGTCTAAATTGAATACACCTAGAATTGTATAAACTTCTATAAAATCGTGATTGAGTACACTTGAACTTTTAAACTTCTTTAAAATCTTTTAAGTAAAAAAATGCTTTCTCCCTCTGCCAGGGCCTTCCCCATCCCCCCTGGCAGACCCACTCTTTGCCTCTCTCTCCCTCCTCTTCCTCCCTTCTCTTTCTCTCTCAACCTCTCCATGTGTTCTCTCTCTCTCTCTCTCTCTCTCTCTCTCTCTCTCTCTCTCTCTCTCTCTCTCATAATGGCCTTAAATTCCCCCTCTTTCTTTGAAGTCCCTGCTGTGCCTATAAATCAACACGCTTCCAAAGGGTTTGAAACTTTCAACTTTGGAGGAAGAAGAATAAGAAAAAGGTATATGTTTTCTACAAATAGAACATTACCAACCCAAGTCTTGACTGTCTAAAGGTTGCAAGATTTTTTTATCAGGGGATTTGAAGAAGACCCAGGTGGCTGTGACAGTTTGTTAACAGCAACGAGTAATTAAGGAGAGAATTATCTAGGTTTGGAGGATCCATAAGATTGGGGTTTTGAAAGAAAAATCCAATTTTTCAGAAGGAAAAATGAGTAGTTGTAGTGCAAGGAACGGTGCTGTGAGGCGCTGGGAGAGGGAGAGAGAGAAAGAGAAGGGTAGGAGAGAGGAGTGGGTCTGCTAGGGGGTTGGTGCTGGAAGAGGGAGAACACAGAGGGGATGGTGTAGGTCTTTTTGTTTTTTTTTTTTTAGTTTTAATATTTTTTTATTTATCAAAAGACTTAAGTTTCTTCAAAAAAAAATTTAAAAGGATTTTACATTTTTATCACATGGCTCTGTACCATTGGATGTGTGGGCTCCCCACATGTGCCACATCAGCAATTTAACAGAATATTTAACGGAAGCTAATGGTAGGGACTGTTTTGATGTGTGGAGGGTAACCTTAAGGATCATTAGTGTCACAAAAAATGTTTGGAATGAAAGGTGATAATTTAACAAACCTTAGGGACCATTTGTGATAAAAAGCCAATAAATTAATCTTCATAAGTGTAGTGCTATCAATAGAGATTTTTAAAAGGAATGACAAAACAAGCAGTATAGGAGGGACAGTATTTGTGTTTGAAAGTATTGATATTTGGTTTAGAAGTGTTTAAATGACTTCAACCCTACCAACCATAGGAAACCAATGACAGTGAAACGGAACTTAATGAAAAAGTCTTCTCTTCTAGTGCACACAAAAAGGAGGAAAATGTAAGAGGTCTTGTCAAATTGGGAGGGAAAAAAGGGGAAAGAAATCCAACATGATAATAGAACAAAGCAAAAAATAACAATAAAATAAAAAGAAGTTGATCACAGGTCATCGTTAGAAAAGGTACAATTACATTATCAAAACATAATTGTCCAAGTCCCCAAATGAAGGCAAGGAGATGGCTTCCTAAGAAAAAGAAGCACAATTACACAACAAAATATCTATCTTTGAAGAGCAGAGCTGCTATAATGAGAGGATTCATAAACACTAGCATCTTCCCTGACACAATTTGTTTAAAAATAAACTTTTTAAATAAATAAATAAAACAAATTCAGGGGAGGGCGAGGGTGAGGGTGAGAGCCAAACTTTTGCCATGGGGTCCCTTGGGAGTTATCACCTTTTTCATACTAAACAATCAAACAACTGAAATCTCGACCACTAAGAAACGTTTGTTCACAAATGTTTTTCCTTCCCAAAAATACACTTGCAAGTTAGCTTGGTTCTGAACATGGTATTCTTATTTCTCTTTTCTTTTCTTTTTTCTAGTTCAGTCCCAAATTGGTCTTATATGCATAAGCACCCCATAAACTTCAATTTCACACAATAAGATTTTCAGATTTTTTTACGAAACTTTCAGAAAGTGGATCATGCATGCTACAAACCTAAAGACTAGCCTTATTAAGGCCAATCCCTGTATTGACCTTATTTTAGAGTTTGTTGCAAGTCATTCTGCACTAAGGAAAGCACTTGGTCTGCAGAAAGACCATTTCTTAAGGTTGATATCCAGTTTCCTTAACTCTCCGAATCAACAAAATCTGAAGTGTTCTTAAACCTTTTTTTTTTTGGTGTAACGGAAGTATTAAAAATGTTACCTACACTATGAGTTCTTTAGAATTTTATAAATCTGAATACGATAACACATTCCACAAACTTATCTAGCTATACACGGACGAAAGACATTTTATAAGCCTCGTAAACATACACTATACAAACCAAAGGTAATGTTTCATCTCATTTCCAAGTCGAAACCTGATTTGCTGATAGACACTACTAAAATCCACCTTGGAGAACGAACTAGAACCTACCACTATCTCTGATGTTTTCAAGCCTATGAATGGCCGAGTGGCGAATGGGAAACCTATAGTTGACTGTCCTCTATTTTATTGACACAAATTTTACCCACATCCACCAAAACTTTCAAAGGAGAAACAGCACAAGTACTAAAACTATGATCAATAGGAACCCTATCTAAAAGACCTTCTACTAGCTTATTCAACTTGCAATGCTCCTTAGGATTCATCTTTATCCTATAATGTGGAAAATTAGGAAACTAAGATCGAGGGACTAGATCAATAGCAAGGTCAATATGTCTCATGGGTGGCAACTCATCCAGAAACTCTTGTAAGTGTCACAGCATGAAACTCATCTAGCCAATGATTAACCACTAGTGGACAGTCAAATCTAGACTCGATAGCAATCTGAACACTATTTACCTGCGACAACTACCATCACTCCAACTTCTTAGCCTCTTTTTCAAATTTTCCATGGGGAAAACATGAAATTTATGCTTGCTAGGTTCTAGGAAGCGGACCAACACTTAAGATCATTAAAGCTTTCTATCCATGCAATAGCTCTTCCTCTTTGGATCATGATCATAAAGCCAATGACGCGGTTACATCCATAGGAAAGACACCACAACAAGAAGAGTTAATTCAGCTCACCTTTTCAAGTTTGTACTTGATCCTCTCCTCAGCAGTGGCAAACTTCTGCCTTTTCTTCTTCCTCTTGATGCCGAGCCGACGCGGGTCCTTCCTATTGGCTGCTTTTCTCTCCTGCTTCTCTCTCATTCTCTGTAGCTTAAACCTCTTCTTGGTTTTCCACTTCTCCTTTTTCGGAGGATCGATCTCTTGCATCTCGAATTTGGGTTTCCCTTGTGATATAACCAAATTCACCGTTCCATGGCTCAAGTTTCTAAAAACCCATGATGAGTTTGGTGGGATTGGCAGAGGCAAATGTTCGGGTGGAAAGAAAATTGGTTCTCGGGTTGGAAAACCTGACCTGGAAGAGACAGAAAATGTAGAAAGAATGTAGTGAAAACGCAATGCTAATGTGTAAGTGAGTGACCTAGTGATCAAAATAGCCAATTATTTCCTCATTCTCACTACTCCATTTCCTATAACCCCATTCCATGTAGATTTTCCACAGTAAAAAATCATTATCTAAAGGAACCATCAACGGGGGCTCTGTGAGTTAAGTATTTGGCTGGATAGGACTTTGCATTCTCGAGAATCCATATAGGTTTCAGTTTTAAAGAGTTTAGTAGGACGAAAAGTTATTTTCTTATAAGCCAATTAAGGGGTTCGATGGGTTATGTGGGGCAAAGAGTTTGGATGCAGAGAAAATTGATTCTTAGATAGCAGAAAACAACCAAACAAACAATATATGGCAAACATATGATGCAGAGAGAGAGAGAGAGAGAGAGAGAGAGAGAGAGTACCTTAGGAAGAGAGGTTTGGAAGGTGACGATTTGAGAATCGAAGAAGCTCTACGAACAGCAATACTAAACACAGCTCTTGCCATTTTACTAACAAATTTTCAGGGAGAGAGAGAGCCAGAGAAATAAGACTGCACGGTCGAGAACTAGACCGGATTCAAACCGCTATGGACCGGCGGTTTATAATACGAGCTGCGATTCCACAGGCCCAGGTCCACCCAATAAACCACGTGTCCAAACATCAGCATCTTAAAGCTAAATGTTGACTTTTTTATCTTTCCGTATCCAATGTGATTTTGACACGTCAAACGAACTTGAGTCCTCATATTTACAACCTGAACCCTTGCCTCTCTCTCTCTCTCTTCTCTCTCTCTCTCTGTGGCGTCGAGACCCAAAAACAAAGCGTTTCCATGTCCTCCATGATCATCTAACAAAAGGGTCGTCACGAATTTTCAGTAAGTCTCTTGTCGTTGGAAATTAGTTTGATTTTAAATTTGGGGAATTTTTCTTTTCTTTTTTTTATGTGATTATTTTAGGGTTTTTTTTGGTCAATTCTTGCGTTTTATGTGATAATTTGCATGGATTCATATATCTCTGATTGTTTTTCTTGATTAGTTTTCCGTTTGGTTGCTGAGAAATGTGGGAATATGAATGGTGGTGAAAAAAGCTTTTGACTTTGGATTGTTTTGCCTTTTTACTCTCTTACCAAAGGAAGGCACAGCTCTAGAATTTAAATAGCAATTGTCTTTTTCTTTATGAAATTGGATATGGTTATTTAGGAAAATTAGAACTCGGGCGCTGTTTGATTGCTGAGGGAATGTGGGAACAGAGAAGAAGAAATTGAATCGTCAAATGTCACTTATTAATCTCTTTGACCCTTTATGTTAACTTCTTTCCATTTAAACAAAGCTTATTCAGTTGTTAATTAGTTAGGTTGGTTTTTTGATTATTTTATTTTAGGTAGCCTAATTGACATAGAAAACAAGACTGGGAATTTTTCTCTTTTTGGTTCTTTGGCTATGAACCAAGGAATTTGGGTCTAACCCAAGTCTTATACAATTATTGTGTCCTTTGCTGAAGTTTTTGTTGTTATCTAAACAGCACATTCTGATATGTGTGTAGATTTTCTTTCCTCATTATATCTGGCAAATAATAAGACTTTTGCAAATCTGCGTCTGCTGAACATCACTTGTTTGTGGGGTAAATTATTGAAAATTTTCTTGTTACTGCAGTGGAATTTTCGGTTGATGGTGATGTTAGTGGCGAGGTGGTAGGAAGTTCTGCTGAGGTAGAAATTAGTAGAGCAGGTGATGAAAATGAAACGGGTGGAAGTTCTATTGAAGGAGCATTCCAACTGGGTCAGGATGATAAAATGAATCAAGATTCTCCTGGAAAGGATATAATTCCACAAGCAGTTCCTGTTGTATCGGTGGTTCCAGCAGATGAGCCATATGTGGGTCAAGAGTTCGAAACTGAAGCAGCTGCGCATGCATTTTATAATGCATATGCCACTCGTGTGGGATTCATAATTCGTGTAAGCAAACTCTCTAGATCAAGGCGTGATGGATCTGCCATTGGTCGTGCACTTGTATGTAACAAAGAGGGTTATAGAATGCCTGACAAGCGCGAAAAAATTGTAAGGCAGAGAGCAGAGACCAGGGTCGGTTGCAGGGCAATGATTTTGGTGAGGAAAGTAAGTTCTGGTAAATGGGTCGTTACAAAATTTGTAAAGGAGCACACTCATCCTTTGACACCTGGGAAAGGTCGAAGGGATTGCATTTATGATCAATATCCGGTTAGTTATTGTTCTTCTCTTTTGGGCATTAATGCTACGCAAAATTGCATATATGTATGTTACAAGTTGCTGGTAGCATATGACAATCTGTTCCTTACATTTGAACTTTTCACATGCATTGATGATATATACATCTTACCCCATATATCCCCATATTTGTAGAATCTAATCAAAATTATTACTTCATTACCTAGCCCCCTATAACATACAGTACGGCTGGCTGCATATCTGTGTTTTTTTAAACACCATGCGGTTCTAATTAATAAGTATCGTGACAAGATTGTTCAAACAAGATTTTAGCCTATTATGGTGTTGTAGTTGAAATGGAAAGATTTCCTGGTTGAATGTACTTCTGCATGTCTTCGTATGGACGATCTTGGTTTGTGAATGATTTAATTAATTCTGAGTAGTATTTATAAGTTTATGCAGTAAGTTGAGTTTACAAACCAATACATTACATGTAAGAGTTATGTTCTTTTTCCACCATACTTCATAATCACTAATCCATACATTAAAATGGATTGATTAGTCCACCTATGGAACGGACGTCCAGTTCTTTATTGTGTCCATATCATTGCTACCAACAAAACATACCGACATGCTATCGATACATTTTAACAATATCGTTGTGCATCCACTTTAACAAAAACGGACGTCCTGCACAGAGAATTTTTTATGGATTCATGCTCAAAATCATGGTCAGAAAATGTGGGTGTTATTTTGTGAAAATTCTGAAACGGGTGTGAATTCTTGACTGCTAGATATTCTGTGTGAAAGTTGTAAACAATAGTAATATACAAAGACCTTGTGATTTGTGCTCAAAACAGCCATCGATTTGAAGTTTTAAGTATAAAAATATCATATCTTTTTTCAAATAATAGCTTGTTATGTATTTTAATTTACCTTTTGCCTTCTTATTCAGAATGAACATGACAAGATTCGGGAACTATCTCAGCAGTTGGCCATAGAGAAAAAGCGTGCTGCGACCTATAAAAGACATCTCGACCTAATATTTGAGCACATTGAAGAGCACAATGAGAGTCTTTCAAAGAAGATCCAACACATAGTAGAGAGTGTGAAGGAGATTGAAGGCAAAGAACAGCAACAACACAGATAGTTTTTCTATGGTGATCAAAGCACTTTTTGTTTTGGTGAAACACAGAATCAAAGCAACGCAGTGGAGAATGCTGCAGACATTGTTTTGATTTCAGTGTTGGCTTACGATATACGTTGTCGTTCGCCAGAGTTTTAGGTGTCTAGTTAGTTTATATAGCTTGGGATGTTTTTGTCAATGGCATTCATTGGACTGCTTGGCATAAGTTGTTGTCTGCAGCAAATGGTCAGTAGGAAAGTTGTTGAGTCCATGTACAGTTTACTTAAGCCATCCATTCCATATGAATCGTGCTTAACAATGCAATAACGTAGAGCAGTGTTAGAATGTCCCAAGGAAAGTTGAATCGAGCCATGCGCATGACAAGTGAAATTTGATATGAGGTTTGTTTTGTATAGCATCAAAAATATTGTACTCGCCCTTCTAAATAGAACTTTTGCATTTTGACATTGGTCTGTTGATGATTTTGGTTTAGTTGTCACTGGAGTGATGGACTTTCTGAAAGCTGAATCCATCCAATTGCTTTGAGTATTCTAATGCATTACTCATCCCTTGTTTTTATTTTTAATTTTGCCTCAGAATGATCATGCCTTGTTAGGTTTATTTTATTTTATATTTTAGGCTTATTATCACAAAACATTTATAAGATTTACGAAAACTATCAGATTGCATCCTTAATGTTTTTTTGTGTCATTCGTGGTCCTCAAGGTTAGTATGTGTGATCACAAATGGTTCTTACCGTTAGGTTTCGTCAAAAACTCCTTTAGTTTGCTGACGTGGTATATATATGTATCACAAAACATCTTTAAATACGCATGACACTATATTATTGTAGATGTGGGCTCCATATATATGTCACATCAACAAACTAATAGAGTTTTTTAAAAATAATTTAAAATTCATGCAAACGAAAATAGTTTTTGAATCCCAAAGTAATGTTTCCTTGTAGGTGTGAACTATTCAATACAACGCTCAACCAATATGTAAGGAGCATTTCGTAGAAATCCAGTCACCATTATCATCTACTTGTTGGTTGTTTTGTAAAAGTGGATTTTAAACAAGGAAATGGAAAAGCATGCCAACTTGATTTTAGAGTTTTACAATGAGAGATGCCCTAGCATTTTGACCTGTGTGGACTTTAGGTGTTTTATGGCATCATTTAATATCCTATTTGTTTATGTTAAATTGGTTTGATGTACTATAGAAGCATCCTCTTCCTTGACAAATTTATAGTTTTCCAGACATTGTTGTAGGCCTTCAATGAGTCTCTTCCAAAAGAGAACGTTCATAGTTCCCTTAATGAGTTCTCAGATGTCTTGTGTGTCGCAAAACGATGTTTGATCTTTGTAGGAGTTGTAGAACTGGATGATACTGTTGGTAGGCGATGAAACATTAAATTTTTATTAAATTTGTTTATATATTTAACCATACATAATATATTATATGGTCATGCGATCCCCATAGTTTTATGAGTGTACTGCACGAAATATCGTAATCAATCACTACTAAAATTGTGGTCTCTTTGCAAAACATAACCTTTTTTATTACTTACCAACCATTTGGGAAGGTATCTTCTTTGGAACAATAGTGAAAACTTTTTTTTTTTTTTTTTGGGGTCAAATTAGTGAAAACTTTTTTAGCCTGTTGTTTTTAAACATGAAAAAGACATTTTACCAAATGGAAAGGACGCGTCAAAGATAAAGAAGACTAAGGGAGAAAAACTCTCTTATCGGGCGCCTCGAAAAAGAAGACCAGTATTTAATTTTGAATTCTTCACTATAAATTACATTTGATTTAGGGCCCGTTTGATAACTCTTTCAATTTTATTTTTTATTTTTTGTGCTAGAGCATTGAGGAAAATGAAAGTGAGAATGAGAGTGGAGATGAGATTGAGAAAAATGATATAGGAGAGAGGAGTAACAAAACTGAAAACAAAAACTAAAAGGTGAAATCTATTTGAAATTATTTTCAAATTTGTTACTCTCATTTTCCTATCTCTTAATTTCATCCTTACTCTCATTTTCCTCTATACTCTAGCATAAAAAATGAAAACTAAAACCAAAATTGAAATGGTTATCAAATGGGATTATTCGTATTTTTTTTAGGCTTATTATCACAAAAATCCCTAAGGTTTACGAAACTATTAGATTGCCCTTAATTTTTTTTTTTGGTGTCATTTGTGGTCCTCAAGGTTAGTATGTGTGATCACAAATGGTCTCTACCGTTAGGTTCTGCTCAAAAACTTCTCTTAGTTTGCTGACGTGACATATATATGTATCACAAAACATCCCTGAGGTTCACGCACCTATCACAAATGGTTCTTGCAAATTTTTTTAATTTAAAATTCATAAAATTTTGGTTTTCTTTTTAAAATCTTATGAATTTTAAATTATTTAAAAATATATATTGTATTTTGAATACACATGACACTATTTATTACAAATATAGGCTCCACATATATGCCACATCAACAAACTAATAGAGTTTTTTAAAAATAATTTAAAAATGAAAAAAACCAAGGATTTAGGGTTCATAAATGGTCCTCAAGGTTAAAATCCATCTATAAATGATTTTTTTTATTTTTAAATTTTATGAATTTTAAATTATTTAAAACAAAACTTCATTAGTTTGTTGATGTGGCATATATGTGGAGCTCACATCTTCAAAAATAGTGTCATATGTATTTAAAATACAATATATATTTTTAAATAATATAAAAAATAAAACCAAAATTTTATGAATTTTAAATTAAAAAATTGAAATTTTTTGCAAGGACCACCATTTGTGATAGATGTGTGAACCTCAGGAATGTTTTGTGATATATGTATATGACTAACAGAGTTTTTGACGAAACCTAACGACAAGGATCATTTGTAATAGATGTGTGAAACTTAGGGATGTTTTATGATATATGTATATGACTAACGGAGTTTTTGATGGAACCTAACGGCATGAACCATTTGTGATCACACATACTAACCTTGAAGACCATGAATGACAAAAAAAATAAAATTAAGGATGCAATCTGATAGTTTCGTAAATCTTAGGGACTTTTTGTGATAATAAGCCTATATTTTATGAGGGTTTGAACCTTAGATCAATAGTCTTCAAGTCAAGACTCTATTCCACTGGGTTAGACCTTGTTGGCCATGCCTTGCTAGGTTTAAGAAGTAGTTGTAGCTGTTCATTCTCAAATATAAATAACTTCAATATTTCATCAAACTTCAAATCCAACATTCATATCTATTTATTCAGTTACAACTCACATTTGAACATACATATGTCCGTGCGTTATTATCGTGTAGATGTCATTGTAAACATGGAGAAAAGCAGGGAGGTATAGTAAAACATACATAACGTCTACACGATAATAACGTCCGAATGTACACACAGGAGAATTTATGTATATATATATATAACTGGCATATCTTGTTCAATTTAGGTCGGTTTTTTAAAACTTACAACCACAATTGAGCCAAACCATTATGGTTCTGGTTGTGTTTTATTGAAACCCTAAGCCCCATAATCGCGCCTAAAGTGAATGGGAAAAGCTCTAGCTTGTATTTTACGTTAGATGGCTCGAGAACCATGTGAGAGGCACGTGGTCAAAATTTAACGGAAGTTGGATGAATTTAACGAAAATTGAAACATGTCCTTGAATTATGCCAAATTGAAACTACAAGGATAAATTTGACAGAATGAAAACTACGAGAGCCAAAATAATAAAACCGGCAACTAAGGGGACCAAAAGCATACTTTTGCCTTCACAAAATTTGCAGACATTGTGCACAAGCTTCCAACCCAGCAACAACATTGTCAGTGAAAATGAAAATCTCTTTTTAGGCCAGAAAAATAGTAAGGCAATGGCTGTGAAAATGAAAAATACTGCAACTGTGTTATTTTCCTATGCTGTTGAGCCCAAATATTGGTTTACATTACATTAACTTGTAATTGTGCCTTCTATTCTATGTTTTTTTTTTTGGTCAATGTTGCACCGATACTTCGGATATGGTGTAGATCTATTGTGAAATTTATTGAAAAGCATGTGGTGTTTTTGAAAAATATGAAAAATATGGGGTTAAAATGTAATTTGCATCACATGGCCAGATTACACCCAAGCTTCGTGTTCTCAACAGAAAGAGGGAAAGACTAGGTTTTTCCATTTGAAAACAGACGGCGGCACCAACCAACTCACATAAAAGTTGCTGAAGGAAGAAGAAGAACGAAGAAGAAGAAGTAAGAAGAAGAAAGGAGAAATAAGGTTCGAAAGGACTTCTTCTTCTCCACTGAAAGCAGTAGCTGCTGCTGCTGCATCTGCTCCACCAGGTTAGTTGTTACTCCTTCCAATTACTTTGTAGAGGTCTTAGTTCATTCATTATAACCAAATTCAAATGATGTCAAGATTTTATTGATTAATAATAAAAATTTTATAATAAAAAATAATATTTAATTTTCGAAATTTCAAGATGAATTGGGTGAATATAAGAAAGGTCCAAAAACAATATGAGCTGTGTGTGTTGTGTGCTTAAAAGGATAGATAGGTTACTGAGCTGGGTGTATAGATGAACTTATGTCCTTTGTTGTCTTTATACACTATGATAAAACTACAAAGCAAAATTTTAAGTGTGGGTTAAGATGAACGTTGGATTTAAATAGAAAAACTTAATACCTTATCAGGTTGTAATTGCAATTTCGTAATTTACTATTGAATTCAAGGACGAATGCGCCAGTGTAAGAAGGAACGGACGAGTAGGCAATAGGTAAATCGCACCGCAAGCAGACAAACAAAAAAAGTCCATAGACAAGGAAAAATGAAGCTACAGACTTACTATTTAAGGGTGTGGTGGAAGATGTTTTTCTAACACATGGGTTTCAAGGAACGAATTTAACCCCCCCCCCCCCCCCCAAAAAAAAGAGAGAAAAAAGAGAGAAGGAGCTGCAAATGAGACCGTTCATGTTATAATTTTGCAAAATGTTTATATATGTTTTTTTCATTCAAAGCATGCTTGTATAAGTTGGCAATTTTTCCACACTAATAATTTTGGGGGGTGGCCCATTAAGTTGCATTGTTTTTGTTTGTTTACAATTTTCGGGTATTTTTGGAAGATCAGTTGTTTAACATCCTTTTTGTTAACATTGAGTTGCTGTTTTTAATTCAGTTCTGCTTAGTCTGTTAGTTGGGTTACTGTATCGTCAGTTCAGTTTCAGTCAAAGGAGTGTATGTGTTACTGGAAAACAGTAGCCTGTTAATTACTGAAAGGTGAAGGTCTATTTCGTGTATCTACATATACAAATGTATTTGAAAATAATTTTGACATTTTAGTGCATCCCTAGATGTTGTCGCATTGGAATTGATGAAAGTGGAGGAACATAGATTGAAGATATCTGGCGGTGGTGGCTGGCCAACAGTCACATGTGCGTCATGATACTACTGTCATGGAATTGTCACAGGTTGGGGATTCCTTTGACAGTTCTTCACTAGAAGGAACTTTTCCGTTTCAAAAATCCCATATTGGTTATCATGACGACCTTGCTCATGACCTTTCCACTTACTCACCCTTTTTCCCACATATCCCTTTTGATTTGGCTTCATCCTCGACTTGCAGTTGCAAACATTGAACGCGTTTTGACGCGAATCTAGTGGAAGGTGTGTAGAGCTATAGCTCGGGTGCTTGCACCACCTCCTTCTTGTCTGTTGGTTCTGGTGACCATGTTTGCTTTGGGATGGGATTTCTCATTCTTTGTTTGCTGGATGCTTTCTTCAGGATGTTTGAACGGGGTCAATTCTGGTAATGTTGGTGAAGCTCAGGTGTTGTATGTTTCGAGGTTTCATTGGCTTGGTTTGCTTGTGACAGCTATCATTTCCTTGTTTGTCTTAGGTTTTATGTGGGCTTCTAGGCTTATGCGGGGTTATTGCCTTTTGGGGGCTTTACGCTCTTGTGTGTTCTTTTTTGTTTTTGTTGGCCTTATGCCGCTTTAGTTTCTTTTCCGTTTGGGATTACAATCTTCATGTTATGCCGCACTTTGGTTTTAGTTAGATCGGTTCCTGGTTTAATTTTCGTTGCTTTCCTTTGCGGGTGTTTTTGCCCAGCTTTGCTTGTAGTGTTCTTTGCCCTTTTGTGGGTTTGCAATGAATTGCTACTCTGACAAAAAATAAAAAAAACAGAAAGAGTAAAACTTGGAATCAGATATTGAAGGCCCTAAAAAAGCCCTCACTTTTCGCATAATAGTTCCACCGTCACTGTAACATTTAGGTGCATCACTAGACCCAAGTAAAATATTTTTCTCTTTCGGCCCACTATCATTACGGGTCTCTATGAACCTCCTCATATCCTTTTTGGGCCACACCGATTTGCCTAGGCCCATTCCATGCCCCTTCTTTTTAGCATTTCTTCTGTCTGTCGTCACGCTTCCTCAGTCATTAGGTTGCATTGTTTTTGTTTGTTTACAATTTTCGGATATTTTTGGAAGATAAGTTCTTTTTTCACATTTACTTGCTGTTTTTAATTCAGTTCTGCTTAGTCTGTATCGTCAGTTCAGTTTCAGTCAAAGGAGTGTATGTGTTTCTGAAAAACAGTGCCTGTTAATTTCTGAAAGGTGAAGGTCTATTTTGTGTATCTACATATACAAATGTATTTGAAAATAATTTTGGCATTTTAGTCTCTGTTTGGGCTTGAAATTGCATATAGATGTTTGACTTTGTTTGAATTTGCTTTTGATTTACAGGGTGTGACTGAGTTCTTCTACAAAAACGAAGAAGATGATAGCTCTAGGGTTTGAGGGTTCAGCCAACAAGATTGGTGTTGGGGTTGTCACCTTAGATGGCACAATTTTGTCAAACCCACGCCACACATACATTACCCCTCCCGGTCAAGGGTTCCTTCCCCGCGAAACTGCACAACACCATCTCCAACACATTCTCCCGCTGATTAAATCTGCTTTGGAAACTGCCCAAATAACGCCCAAGGAAATTGATTGCCTTTGTTACACCAAGGGTCCTGGCATGGGAGCACCATTACAAGTTGCTGCCATTGTTGTTAGGGTTCTTTCACAGCTTTGGAAGAAGCCCATTGTTGCAGTTAATCATTGCGTTGCACATATTGAGATGGGAAGGATTGTGACAGGTGCAGATGATCCTGTTGTGTTGTATGTCAGTGGTGGGAACACACAGGTAATTGCATACAGTGAAGGGAGGTATCGAATCTTTGGAGAGACCATTGATATTGCTGTTGGAAATTGCTTGGATCGGTTCGCCAGGGTATTAACACTCTCCAATGATCCAAGCCCTGGATATAACATTGAGCAGGTATTTGAATGTGGTATGTTTTGTTCCATTGAATCAGTAGAGGTTGAAATTGGCATTCATGCTTTCTTTTCTTTTTCTGTGGAATCCTTTTAAGTTGTTATCTTATCAAGATTTCCTTTCTTTTTCCAAGAAATCTGAGAACTAGCTGTTCTTACTTGTTACTATGTTGGAGTTTAACTTGGGCTGGACTGATTTTGATTTCTTAATCATAAAGATGCAACAATCTAGCAACAAGAGAGATTTAACAAGCAAGGTCTGAAAAAGGATAATTCTAATATTTGACCTTATATGATTCAGCATTTTCTTCTACTAGAGTAGTTCAGTTAAATCTTATTGTGACCCCAAAAAGAAAACGAAACAGGAAAAGTGTATCATATGGGAGCTAGTGGCATTTATTAGACAGAAGGTGAAATAGTTTCCCTCTTCCTTTTTGCGTAAGTGGCCTCTAGTTTTAGAGAAGAGGTTGAGTTGCCATATTTTGTATGATCTATTTCACATGGTACCTGTTCATGGATCTTATTAAAATTGTAGAAATCTGATTTGGAGTTTTCTTCCCGCTTGCATTGTGAGAATGTTGGTTGTTAATTTCTGTACTTTTTTTTAAAAACTTTTTTGAAATTTAAAATGCTGCAGATATGGTTTCTATATATTCTATTGTGGGTGGCCTATTGCATTCCTGTATATGGTGAATCAATTTGAAATATGTGAACCCATCATGGTCGGGTAGTTTATTATCTTTTTAATACATGTATAGTTCCATAATGTTTACAGACGGTTTCAAACTCATAGTCATCTCTATAAACTAGAGTCATATAGTTTAGCAAATTTTAGGGTGATCAGGTAATGTAGTAGTCAATCTTATTGCACTGATTGGGCATAAGAAATCCATATGTAATAACTCTTGAAGTTGAATTATCATCATCGTTAGTGTCATCATTATTACCACTATTATGCTTATTATTTGATTTGAGCTACGTTTCTATCCCGTGCTTTAGTTGAATATTTTGTGGAAGTGCTTCCATCATGACTTGTGTGATCCCTTCCCCTCCCAGCTTGCAAAGAAAGGAGAACAGTTTATAGACCTTCCGTATGCTGTGAAAGGGATGGATGTGTCTTTTAGTGGAATTTTGAGCTACATTGAAGCCACTGCTGTGGAGAAGCTCAAGAATAGTGAGTGCACCCCTGCAGATCTATGCTACTCACTCCAGGTAAACTTTCGAATCAAAGCTATAGTGACGGGAAAATAGGTTTTAGCAAATGGGACTTATCAGGAAAAAAGGGCGACAAAGAATTTCCAATTAAATAACTCTCTGCAAGCAAAAGAGGAAGAATGATGACTGTAATGATGGACTACTTACATGATTTATTTAATTTTATTAATTTGGTTCAGGAAAATGTGTTTGCAATGCTTGTGGAGATAACGGAGCGTGCAATGGCACATTGTGACAAGAAAGATGTCCTTATTGTTGGCGGTGTAGGTTGCAACGAACGCTTGCAAGAGATGATGAGAACTATGTGCTCTGAACGGGGTGGAAGGTTGTTTGCAACTGATGATAGGTATTGTGTTGATAATGGTGCCATGATTGCTTATACTGGTCTTCTTGCTTTTGCTCATGGCACATCAACCCCGTTTGAGGAATCAACTTTTACGCAACGGTTCCGAACTGATGAAGTGGAAGCAATCTGGAGAATAAAAGAGGAGTCAGAAAAACTTAAACGGGTTCATGGATGAGACTACCTAAATCTTATAATTCTTGAGGTATGGTGTTTCTTGTACAGAAAGAATTGACACTTGGGAAGATATTTGCATGTGTAATTAGCTTTGAGTTTCCTACCATTGAACTATGTAAAGACTGTTTAGTATGATTGTCTATGCCTTTGCCTAAGGAATACATCATTTATATTCATTTTTATATCTTTTCCTGCTTTAAGCACCTAAGGAGTACTTATCTTGTCCATGCCTGTAATTTTTCTTCTTTTTATCAATAAAGTTTGTCTTTGTGTTTCTTTTCCCAAAAGGAAAATCCTAATTAAATAACACTTAAAAGACACAAATCAAAATAACAGTATGTCAATGTGTGAGCACGTGTTTATGTGTGTATATGCTTGTGTGTGCGTTTTCTGCGTATGTGTATGCATGTATATATGCTTCTGTCCTGCTGCTCCTGCGTCAAACTTCATATTGAAAACAGCTGGGAAGCCGGATTCGGAACTCAAATTAGTCTGTCACACAGGCCTATTTCTTCATTCCACATGAGTTGTGAAGGTGTTTACTTCACATAACTTCCTCATAGAGGATTGTTTGATGACTGAGGAAGAAAAATGGTTAGATTAGAAGACAATATTTATTTTTCTCCCTTACACTTGAAGGATAGTTTGAAGAGATCTTTCTTTTCCTTAAATGAATGTTAAAAAAAATA
This sequence comes from Prunus fruticosa, assembly GCA_018703695.1. Classification (NCBI taxonomy): domain Eukaryota; kingdom Viridiplantae; phylum Streptophyta; class Magnoliopsida; order Rosales; family Rosaceae; genus Prunus; species Prunus fruticosa. The sequence continues at coordinate 26,157,299 of CM031917.1, read as the reverse complement.
TATATGTGAAATTAAATCCTCTTTGCTTTGCTTTGCTTACTATGTTTTCATGTTTTCCAATTGACAGGTTCAAGCCTTTGATGTACCTTGGTATCGAATAAAATTATGTGTGCATCAACCTCAATTCGATCTCCATTCGGCTCTGTAAATTAATGTATTGTTTTTTATTAGCTTTATCAAGCAAGGCCTCCTTTCAAGCCTTATTGCATTGTTTTGAATGATTTTCCAAGTCCAAGAAGGCACATAATATCGTTAACTTTGAATCACTGAGATTCAGTGTATTGATACTGTTTTGTTGGGCTTTAGCTCATATTACGGTTTGTACTTTTGAATTTGAATATATTATAGATACTTTTGAATATTTTAGTTTGCAAGAATTCTTACTACAATTTCCTCTATTTTCTGCAAATTTAAGTGAAAATTAGTGACAGACGTATTATCAAATTCACCAAAATTAGATCAGTGAACTGTAAACTCTTCCAAAATGGAGCTCTAAATGTCTTCTCCTAATCGATTCTAGGTCTATACGAGAAACCTTGTGCAACGAGTCCTGTTTTTTTTGTTTGATCTCAAAATTTCATTTTTCTCACTATGTTATGTATGAGCATCCATTTGTATCTCAAAATACTTAAATCTTTCTATTTTAGCCTTTTATTATTTTCAACAGGTTAAGCGTTCATACGATCAAATTCCACTCACCAACATTGATAAAAATACTAATTTCAGGATCAGGAATGAAGAAATAATCAAAGGCATGGCATGGCATGTGCCGTGATGATGTTCAGAAAGAAAAAAATTTAACCTTCATAAAATCAGCAACCCAGAGTCTGCTTCTTGTTTTCTAACCATTTTTCTTTCAACCTGTAATCAAATGGCAAACCTCATTTAGGAGAGAGGGAGAGAGAGAGAGAGAGGTCGAATCCATACATATATATATATACGTCTTTGAGCATCAAACCCGAGTTCAATTTTCTTCGATTCGATCTCCTACGAATATATACACGTCTCTGAGAATAAATATACGATTCCGCTTTGGGTTAACAACTGAGGTGGAATTGATTGAGCTCCGGTAAGTGTGGGGCAGGGGAAGAAACCAATCGAAAGACTCAGATCAATGCTTTGTTCGGACGCAATTTAGGTCCTGTCGTATCGATAATTCGGTTAGTTAAACTCAATTTTTTTTTGTATATATATTTTTCAGCTCAAATTTTGAATTGACAAGATCTGAGCCCTGTCTGCGTTTCTATTGTCTTTAGTTAAATTTGATTTCATTTAGGGTTTCTACGGGAGCTTAGTTGGTTTTTGAAGTCTGTATATGCTTTTGGTTGTGCTCCAATTATACTGATTTTCGACTGCTTTCTCTGTTTATTTATCTGTGTCTCTCATATTCTCTGTTTTTTTTTAAAGTTTGATTTCTTAGGGTTTCTACAGGATCTTAGTTGGTTTTAGAAGTTTGCATATGATTTTGGTTGTTCTGAAGGAAAATCTGCTTCAATTATACTGATTTTTGACTGCTCTCTCTCCCTGTTTATTTGTCTGTGTCTCTCATATTCTCTGCTTTTTAATTTTTAATTTTTGGGTTTCATATTTGCAAGCGTAACAATGAGTACCTTGAGGTCACAGTCTAGGTGGTGCCCTCTGGAACAACAGCTTCTTCAGAAAAGGAATTCCCGAGAAAATTGGGACCGGTTCATACCAAACCAGTCCGCCGTGGACTTTGATTATGCATTTTACATGCTTACTCATCAAGGTAGTAGTACTAGGAAAGGTAAGGAAAACCCACCTAGATATGGAGTAGGCTATCGGAAGCAGTTGGCTGAGGCCATGAACATGAACCGCAGTAGAATTCTTGCTTTCAAGAACGAGACTCCTCCCCCTGTAGAGCTCTTCCCAAGCAACTTCTCTTTAGATAAACCTACTGAATCAAACCCCCCTAAGGCACGAAGAAGATATATTTCTCAAAGTGCAGACAGAACACTTGATGCTTCCGACCTTATGGATGATTACTACCTTAATTTGTTGGATTGGGGAAGCTCCAATGTTCTTGCAGTAGCTCCAATCTGGCGTCCATCCATTGGGCTATGGATGGACGCCAGATTGCCATTGGACTGAACAATTCCGAAGTAGAGCTATGGGATACAACTGCCAGTTCTCATGTGATAACCTTGAGAGGTTGCCATCTATCGCGAATAGGCTCACTGGCATGGAACAATCACGTTCTTACAACTGGAGGAATGGATGGCCGCATCGTTAACAATGATGTAAGAATTGGATCGCACATTGTTGTTGAGACATACAGAGGACATGAGCAAGAGGTTTGTGGGCTTAAATGGTCAGCTTCAGGCCAGTAATTAGCAAGTGGAGGAAATGATAACCTGCTCCATATATGGGACAACAGATCATATTCACGAACATAGTGGCTTCACAGGCTCCAAGATCATACAGCTGCTGTAAAATCCCTTGCTTGGTGTCCTTTCCAGAGAAATTTGCTAGCTTCTGGTGGAGGCGGGAATGATGATCGGTGCATAAAGTTCTGGAACACTCAGACAGGTGCATGCCTAAACTCTGTTGACACTGGCTCTCAGGTTTGTGCTTTGCTGTGGAATATGAATGAACGAGAGCTGCTTAGAGCGCATTGGTTTACTCAGAATCAGTTGGAAATACCCATCAATGTTTAGAATTGCAGAACTCACTGGTCATACTTCTACAGTCCTTTATATGGCTCAGAGCCCAAATGGTTGCACAGTAGCATCAGCAGCTCATGAAACACTGAAGTTATGGAATGTTTTTGGGGACCCTAAGGAGGTTAAACCAGCTCCTAAAGCTGATCCTGAGCCTTTTGCCCATTTGAATCGTATCCGCTGATCAAACTTTGCCAGTTCCATGGAAATTAAGCCACCCAGAATATATTGCAGACAAGGTTCATAAAAAGTATTTGTGAGTCGAACATTTTGGACTTTGTTTGAATTTCCTTTTGATTTACAGAGTGTGCCTTCTACAAGAATGAAGAATATGATAGCTCTAAGGTTTGAGGGTTCAGCCAACAAGATTGGTGTTGGGGTAACAACTTTGTCAAACTTGTGCAACACATACATTACCCCTCACGGCCAAGGGTTCCTTCCCACGAAACTGCACAGCGCCATCTCCAACACGTTCTCCCACTGATTAAATCTGCTTTGGAAACTGCCCAAATAACGCCCAAGGAAATTGATTGCCTTTGTTGGGTCCTGGCATGGGAGCACCATTACAAGTTGCTGCCATTGTTGTTAGGGTTCTTTCACAGCTTGGAAGAAGCCCATTGTTGCAGTTAATCATTGCAGTGCACGTATTGAGATGGGAAGGATTGTGACAGGTGCATATGATCCTGTTATGTTGTATGTCAGTGTGGGAACACACAGGTAATTGCATATGGTGAAGGGTGGTATCGAATCTTTGGAGAGACCATTGACATGCCGTTGGAAATTGCTTGGATGGATTCGCCAGGGTATTAACACTCCCCAGTGATCCAAGCCCTGGATATAACATTGTGCAGGTATTTGAATGTGGTATGTTTTGTTCCATGTTGAAATTGGGCATTCATGCTTTCTTTTCTTTCTTTCTTATTTTTATTTTTATTTTTCTGTGGAATCCTTTTAAGATGGTATCATAAAGATGCAACAATCTAAGCAACAAGAGAGATTTAACATGCAAGGTCTGAAAAATGATAATTCTAATATCTGAACTTATATGATTCGGCATTTTCTTCTACTAGAGTAGTTCAGTCAAATCTTATTGAAGGTGAAATGGTCCTCTTCCTTTTTGCCTAAGGTGGCCTCTAGTTTTAGAAAAAGGATTGAGTTGCCATATATTTCACATGGTAACTGTTCATAGATCTTATTAAAATTGAAGAAATCTGATTTGGAGTTTTCTTCCCGCTTGCATTGTGAGACTGTTAATCGTTAATTTCTGGTACTTTTTTTTAACTTTTCTGAAATTTTTAAATGCTGCCGATATGATTTCTATATATTCTGTTTTGGTCTGTATATGGTGAATTTTGAAATGTATGAATCCATGAATCCATGATGATCGGGTAGTTGATTATTTTTTTAATACATGTATAGTTCCACAGCACAAGATATAAAGTAATAATCACAGTTTCTCTAATTTGGGTTCGTTGATTGCTTTAATTTTAGTACTGATTTCAGCCAAGATGGTAGTTAAATGTTGCTTAGTTGATGACTAATCAGGTACAATTTCCTACCTTCTTCCTTTTTACAAGATTACATTTGAGCAATCTTTTCATAAAACACACTTTGGTATATGTTAACAATTTTGAACTTTAAAAGACGGTGTGTGCAGCAGCAGCTAGTTGTTTTAGCTGTATGATGAAACTTGTAGCCATTGAACCTCATTATGAAGATCACAGCCATTACCAATTTACCTGATGTAAGAAGCTTGATTCTGTTGGTCTTTAATTTACGTGATGCATCACTTCAATGAAACAATTATCGGAATACATGAAGAAATTTATTACTTGAATGCTTCTGTTGGATTTTTTTTGGGTTGAAAGTTCCTTTTATTCTTGATTTGCATGTGGTTGTTCTTGATTCACTGTCACTACTCCCCCTTCCCCATCTTAAGTTAAATATTTGAGATTAGTATATTGATCTTTATTCATTACCATTGATTTCAAACCCAACACAACCAGCAACAGAAAAATCTACTAATTAACACAAGAGTAGACAAAAGAATTTGGGAGCTGGAGGATCACGGTTTGTTCTCGTGTAAATCCTATAGACTTTTTCTTTCGGCTAACAACAACACAGAAGTTTTCCCCCCTTTTACCTCAATCTGGAAGGCGATGACTCCCCCGAAAGTCAAATTCCTTATGTGGCTGATCTCGAACGGGAAAGTTAAGACTTGTGACCGTATCCAAAGGAGGAACCCGATGATGTGCCTATCTCCTCAATGGTGCGTGCTGTGCAAGTTGAGTGCAGAGACCATTGATCATTTATTTATTCATTGCCCATACTCATTAAGTCTCTGGTGGAAGTTGTTAAGTGAAGTTGGAGCAATCTGGGTAATCCCTAAAGGCTGTTTTCAGCTTCTTAGCTTTAAAATGAAGGTGTTGGGAAAGGGAAGAGAGCTCGAATTTTATGGGACTGTCTTGTTCATTCTTTGTTCTGGAATTTATGGGGGAACGCAACGGCAGAATCTTCCAAGAGTATGTAGGAGTGTCTTATGAAGAACTTTGGATTAGAGTAAAATTTTGGGCTTCTTTATGGGCATCTGTTACCGATCAGTTTAAGGATTACCACTATCCTATTATATTGAGAGATATGAGAGCTGTGCTAAGTTGAGCATACCAACGTTGGTTTTTCCTTGCCTTTCTTAGTGAGGTGGAAATTCAGAGTCTTATTTCTGTTCTTGGTTTCTGTTTTTCTAACAGAGTTTTCTCTTGTTGTTTAGTCGAGGACTACTTGTCCTCTTGATTATCAATACAATCGTCTTTATTCAAAAAAAAAAATAGCCTAGTGATAATTCTCTTCCGAATAAAAAGAAACAAAAGAGAGAAATGGCATCAGAAAGATGACCAACAATGGCAAAACTAGACTAATTCAATATCTTGAATTTGAAGCCTTATTCCAGCATTTTATTTATGAACTATTTCAAACATTCTTCTATATAATTACCCCAACATTTAGGAAGAATAGGTAGGGATGCATGTGTTCAGACTTTCTATGTAGTAAGGGTGTCCTTATGTTTCCTATAGAATAAACTTTTCTTTTTTCATCTTCCGTATTTTTATTTTAACCTGAATGTTTGATTATTACAAGTTACTTTATACGTAGTTTAGTCTTTTACTCATTGCAAAAGTTATTGACTATCAATTTATCATTTTGGTGCCCTTTTTTCTTTGTTCTTTGTTCTTTGTACTTTTTCCTTTTTCAAGTTTCAGGTTTCTGTCTTATCTTAGAATCTGTCATGAGCTTGTTTGCTTGTTTTTTGGTTTTTTTTTTTCCTGATATTAATTTGGTTTTAGCACAATGGTTTCTGTTATGGTGGAGGGCCTTGCCCCCATATTGTATCAGGTGTCTGTAATATTTGTATTTTTCAATGAAATAAGAGTACATAATAATAGTTCATCATTTTGTTTTTTCTTTTTCCTCCATTGATCAAAGGCGATTCAAAGCCAGATCAGTGGCTCTAGAGCTAGAGGGGTTGAGTTTCTTTCCGCAATACCTACGTGATTCCAACGACAAGACGTCAACAGGAAATAGACAGAGGACATTCAGGGGAGTTGGTGGAAAGGTGAAAACAGAAACCACTCCCCATAGCCATTAAATTCCAGGAAAACAGGTTGGGTTTCCCTCCATACCCATGAAGATTTCATCAGTAAAAACATCTAATTCCAGTTTGCAAAAAGTCACAAGAGGTATTCAAGGGAGTTGATTGACAAAAGTTAAAACAGATCACCGTAATTGACTCGGGAGCATTTTTGCTTACCACTTTAACCCAAGGTGTACCCTCACCACCCATCTCAACATTTGACACGTGTTCCTCAACATAATAATGGTTGCATAAATACAAAGTAAAGAGTTAACTATGGTTATGCCAAGAGACATGTGTCAAGCGTTGAGATGGGTGATGAGGGTACACCTTGAGTTAAAGTCGTGAGCAAAAATAAACCCTAACTGACTCTTGATATGGGCTGTTCTTGTCAGAATAACTACTACTTCCTTGTTTATTGGAGCGAATACTTTTTAGCAATTATCCTCCAAATATTTAAGCAGATTTTCTATAAATACAAGAGGATGTGAACTGGAGAAAAGGACAACAAAAAAATGAAATCAGAACAAAACTCTTAGTCATACTGACAAAAATCAAGCAAGATCACATGATCTTAAAAGTCTTCAAACTCATAAGCAATCAGGCTATCTAGCTTGCAAAAGCTATCCAGCTTTCAACAAAACAGGCAGAACTTGAATCTCTGAGCTTCAACCTGGTTCCGAGAAGTAATTCACAAGGAAAACAAGATATCTCTTGTTATAAATTTGGTTTAGAATAGGTGATCCAAGCAGAATCCATGTTGTTCATAATATGAAAACCTCAACAAATTTTAAGAGACATCCTGATGTCTTAAGATCCCTAGAATAACTCAAGGTGATCCTCAGTCAAGTAGAATAGATCCTGAAGCGCAATTCCAGGCCAGCAAACTGCCAATCCAGCCCTTTTAGTCCAATCCAGATTTGGAGAAATCTTAGTTTTGCTCATTTTACAGGCCTCTCAATGGCTCAAATTAATTACAGTTATGCCAATCTCAACATTGGTATCGATTTCCAACTGATCTCTATTAGTTGAAGGTGTTGACGTGCAAATTCCAATACAGACACATCCAGTCCAGCCTGAGCCACAGACAACAATCTAAGCAGAAATTGAAGCCCAATGTTTTGATATCCTTCCAACTTGGCAGTCTCTTTCGTTTAATTGTATAATAAGCAGTGCTCTTTGAACTTGTTTGTTTTATTTTCGAACACTCATTTTGCCTAGACTTAGTTTTTACTGAGAAATTATAAAGTCCTCACCAGTCTCTAGGCAAGAAAAGAACTTTCTTGGGAAATATTCCTAACCCAAATTCACAATCACTTGATCAAAGTCAATAGTTTGGGGCGCAAGTTATTACATTTCATAGTCTGTTAGTTTTTTTAATCGTTAACAGTGGCACGCTAGCACATACAAGAAAGTTGACTTGTTGACCATCAATGATTTTCAGGTCAATGGGGAACTTTACCCTACCACCACAGGAACTACATCAAAACAGGTAAATAGAGCAAAATAACGTGGCGCAAGTGTGTGTTTCAAGTAAGCTTAAAAATGTGTTCCAAGTTTTCAAGATTACAACGAATGGATTGACCAAATGGGAGGAGCAAAATGTTAAGTTGTAATGCGATAAAGTTGGATGTGGCCCAAACTTCATGGTGGTGTTTTCCAATCAACCCTAAAAGTTACATGCAAAATATGAAAAGGTTTCACTGTGTTTGTACGTGGTTACAATCCCCAGCGGCCCAGGAAGTCGCGCACCTCCCGTCGAATTGAGAGCTCGCAGCAGCCGAGACCCAGCGGCTGCTGAAATCAACACACAAATATTACTTTTGGTCTCGCAGTTTTCTTTTTCTAGGCCAGATTTTTACTTTTCGGTTAGTGTAAGTTTAATTTTTTACAATTTAAATTATATCATTTTTACATTCAACTTTAGATTATTTTGTTATTGAATTTGGTTAAGTTTAATTTGAAGTTCATTTTATTTTATTGTTTTCGTCATTCTCATTCTGTTGTTCGTTTACATTTGTTTATTGCTTATATTTTATCGCATTTTACTTCTTGTCATTTAGTTTAATCAAGTTTTAATTAAATCAAACCATTATCATTCAAAACCTAAAATCACAAAAATACATATACGAAGCTTAACCATCCTTAATCTTGAGAAAGTGAAAGAACCTAGGCTAAGAGGAAGTTTCTTGCTTAGTCGATTAATCGGCTAATTAGAAGTCAAGCGCAAACACATCAATATGAAAATTTTCATCCAAGCCATTCAGTAGCTTGGTGGTAGAATGCCTACGCATCTTAAAGAAGAAGGACCAAAAGTTCATTCCGTTGGTCATCTTGGCCGAAAAGGAGGAAACATATTGAAATGAAATTTCTTTTATATGAGCATTTAAGAGCAACTAAAGTTAACTTGGCACAAATTATATGGCATATGCATCATTGACACAAATCTTACAAAATGTGCTTGAGACATCACCATGGTAGCTTGATAGCTTACTCTCTTGGTTTTGGTCTTGATTAGCTGAACCAATGTCAAGTTTAGTAGGAGTGGTGTAAAAAAAGAAAAACAATACCTTAAGGTTAGCACCATATTGCGCTACATGCATTGTATCTTTACAAAAAAAAGTTGAGGTTGTGTTCTGTTCTGTTCTTTGATGTCTCGTGATGTGGCATTTCTTTGTCCCTAGGTTTGTCAAAATGTTACCTTGTTTGATATGTTGGTTGATTTTAACTTTTAAGAAGCATGGTGTCTCATGGTAGTTCATTTGCACTACCATGTGAGTTCTACCCTTTATTTCTCCTATTATTGCTCCTATTATTGAGGATGAGGTCAATTGATGAGAAAGTGATTTTTGCTAGTTACTAAATGTTCAGTGGTATATTGGATTTTAGATCTCTTACAGGTACCTTTACATGCTCCTTATATGAAGAGAAACAAAAAAAAAAAAAAACTTCCTCGTGGCTAGAGAACCTATAATTAGGGAAACTTTTTCTTCCTTCTTTTGTTCAGATTCCGCTGACACTTCACATGAGGCAGTTAAGGTGTACAAAGGGAAGAGAGTAATTGCATCCAAGGGAGAAGCATATGCAAACTGGAGAGTGTACAAGCTTGTGTCTTATTGTCCTTGTGGAAAAATGTGCAAGAAGGCAGCTAACTCACACACCCAATTGGGTGGCACAAATGCTTTGTCACAAGAATTACGAAGGAAATATCAAGATATTGGGCATGCAATGCCCATAGTCAAAACATGCAAAAAAACAACTACAATACATGAGAGATAATGGATTTGAAGTCTTACTTGATCAAGTGTCTACTTTTTGTGACAAACATGGAATTGAGGTTCCAAACATGGATGATGCATATGTAGCTCAGTGGAGACACATCTTAAAGCCCTTATAATCACACTCCTTTATCATTATTGTGTGGACCTCTTTATTCACATAATTGATAAGCAACTTGTGGAATTAAATCATCGTTTTGGTGCACGGTTGTTCCAACTGCGGGGCCATGCAAGGTAGTGGGGCCATGATGCGATGTGACGGCAGCCGGGGCTGGAGCGATGGTCTCAACTGTGGGGCTGGTAGGAAGAATAGTGGCAGCAGTTTGGACTGTGCCGGAAGCCACGATGTTGCTGGAAAATATGGTCGTGGCCTCGGCGGCAGTTGCCGTGGTGCGCAGTGTCGTGAAGGTTTGGATCCGTCGCAGTTGGGCCATCACGGTAGTCTTGCTCCTTGTGTGCTTCTTTTGGCTATGGTTGTTCGGAAGGCTTTGATTGAACGAAAAGATGGAGGAAATAAATTCCTTTTATTCAAGAGCACGTGTTGAGTATAACTCATGCTCTCAATGAAAGCACCAAATGTTTGTGCAAAAATTCTTATGGGAGAATATTCGCATGCGGATTCTTCAATCTTTGATCTTCCTTCTCTCTCTTCCTCGGTTCTTGTAAAAAAGACCGGTGTAAATATACTATACCCAGGGGGTGTTGGCCAAAAGCCCTCCAATGCCTAAGTTCAATTAAATATAGGTGAAACAATGACTAAAAAAGGGTACGGAGATTTCTCCAGGGTGAGAACTAGGTGGCTGAAGTCATGTGTGGTGGCTGGAGCCGTGTAGAGAATATATGGAGAAAGGAGAGTGGAGAGGCCAGCAGCAATGGTGTTGCTGGCTAGGAGAGAGGGAGAGTGGAGCTTTGGGTATTTTTCTAGGGTTTTAAGAAGTACCTTGAGTATTTGGTGTAGCCTTGTATTTATAGGGTCCTCCTGTGCTAGGGTTTTGTAAAGAATAAACTCTTATTAGGAATGAGTTTATTCTTTCCCCAAATTGTAGAGGTTGAGTCCATTAGGGATTTGATTGTGATCAAATCTCCTAATTTGATGATGATATCTTCAAATAAGGATAATATCTTAATTAGTGAATTTTTTTTTTTGTTGTTGTTGTTGTAAATAAAGATAATATCCCATAACAAAGATAATATCCTTATTTTTGGTGTCAATTATCTTGCGAAATACATGACTTAATTAATTGACATAGAGGATATTCTTCTTCATGTGGCGTTTCGTGATTGGAGGCTAAAATATTTGCTCCCACATATCTTTTAAGGAATACTCGGTCATTTTACAAGGAAAGTACTTGCACATATGCTTTCATAATATGTCTTGCATTAAAAAGGAGGAAAAAAGAGTCGGCCAGACGAGGCATAATCAAAGCCAGCCCAAATCTGAGATAAGATCTGCCAAAAGAAGAGTAGATCAACATAGGTCCACCAAAACCTGAAGAACGTTGAAGATCCGATGGGCATGGGCGGAACTATAGCCACAGTTGTGGCACCCCCAACTCAATTTAACCATTTTATTCAATTGGATTCAATTGTGAAATTATTATTTTGCCCTTAGAGTAAGGTCATGTTAGCCACTTTTCGATATGTAAGTATTTTTGGGATTTGAGTGGCACCATTGCGTAGGGCTCGTCGATACGAGTTAGGGATGACAAAAATCCCCATGGGGGCCGGTCCCGTTGGGTCTCTGACCCTAATAGGGGGAGATTTCGAGGCTAAACGGGTATCGGGTACGGGATCCTGAACTTGAAAAATCCCTGACGGGTATGGGGAAGGGATGGTATTGGCATCCCCATCCTTTAAACCCGACCTGAATATATATATGTTTATATTTAAATAAATAAATATATAATTATAATAATTAAGTTTAATCCTAAGTTAACCTCCCCCTCCTAATTCTTCCTAATCTTTTCTGGAATTTCATATTGATGTGATTTTGAATAGTTGAGTTGAACTTTATAGTTAATTTGAATGTGTTGAATGATAATTTAATATGAAACTTAATGTTAAAATGTATGATAATATTTTTTTATGCAACAAAAATCGGGGATTCGGGGCAGGTATAGGGGATAGTCTCACAACGGCATGGGGATGGGGATTCCCTAAAACCTATTAAACGGGGATGGGTTCGGGGATGGGGGTGGGGATGGAGAGAAAGAATGGGGATGATATTGTCATACCCGGGCCTTACCTGAGCCATTGCCATCCCTAATACGAGTTCGTAGACACGTAGTGGGCCCAAACTGGAGTTTTAACGAAGAAGTTACCAGCCCCATTCGAACCAGCCCAGCCTCTTTTTTCCCTCCCCCACCTTCTCCGATGAAACCAAGACCTCCAGGACCGACGAGAGCTCGAGAAAGCTCTGATTCCTTCAAAAATTTTCGTCGTCGTTTCCAATGATTCCGACCACCATTTTTGTCGATCTAGGTAAGCTTCTCCACCTACTCAACGAGCTCTAGCTATCTATTCAGGTGGTTTGGGTCAATTTTGGGTTTTTGAAGCTCAATCTAGAACATAGGTTTTAACCAGTTTTTGGGTTGATTTTCCGGCAAGCTCCGGCCACTTTTTGGCCGTTGTCTAAGAACCAAAAATGCTAACCTTATTAGTCTAAATCGTTTGGCATAGGTTTTGTTGGGTGATTTGGGAAATTTCCATTGCTGGAAATTTCTCAAGCAACCCACGTGCTGCCGATGTGTGTGGGAGCGTGTGGGCCATGGTGTGGTCGCCAATTTAGTTCTAAAATGTTCCCCATATCGTCTCGAGCACGACGGTATAGTCGGATTTGAATTTGGTTATCGTTTGACAGTTGAATGGATTTACGCATATTAGGCGATATCCGGGTTCGATATATTCGGACTGTTGGATCGGCTCCATTTCCAAGTATGTTGTTCTATGTACCTCTAGGATCATGTAGGAACTCACAGATTGAGAATCGGAGTACCGGATACTCCAAATCAATGATTCAAAGATTACGTAAATCGTTGATAATCCGATTCGTGCATCGAGAGTGATCTGACCTCTCGATGGAGACCAAACATGTAGAATGTGTTTAGTAGACTTTGTTGAACCTGTAGGAACTTTTGGATCGGAAATCGAAGATCATGGGCCCTGCGGGCCTGGTTGACCAAACTTGGGAAGTTTGACCACTAGGTTGATTGAGAGTCTTCTAAGGTTATTCCACCTTTTGAAATCCCGTAGTTGGACCTTAAAAACTACCCATTCGTCATACACACACTTGATTCTCGAGAAAATTAGGAGTTTATTTTAAAGTTCTCATTCGAAGTGCTTTATTTAATCTAGTCCTCGTGTTCTTCAATAGGTATTCAGGCTCTTGCGTGCTCAGGAAGTCACAGGATCTTCTCAGGGTCACGTAGCTTCAGACTTTTTGTGAGTGGCCTTTGTTTTGCATGGGCATTATTTTCAAAGATTAGATTTCCATGCATTTACATTGGATTGTTTTGACTATGGAGTTTATATATTGTTTAATTTATGGAATTAGCAGTTGTTTGATATTAAAAGTTTATGATTATTTTGGAAATGGTCTATATGCTTTGAGAAGTAGTTATTTACATTATGATTAAATAACTAGGCAAGTGGTTTATGAGAGTTGGGTACTTTGTTGATTTGATATGTAAGTTTCGTAGTTGTACCATGATAAGTACCTTCCCCTGGTTACTTTACCCACACGTGGGGTCTGTGTTGTAGAGTGGTAGTCCCCCAGTTGGACAGCTCATCCCTAGATGCAGGGTAGAAAGTTGAAACCCTACGGGCTAGTCAAACAATCCCTGTGTTGGATTGTTTTCCCCTGGTACTCGTGATGGTGTGAGATTGTCATATATAGATAATATATGTATATTTATGAATTTTGGGGCATATATCTATACAGTCATGAGAGTTTTCGTGGTCTATATGTATATAATTATATATATGTATACGCTTAACTATTTTAAAAGCTTTCCTTACATATTACGTTTTGTAAACCTATATCTCGGGAAAGGGTTTGGTTAGAGTCAAAAGATTTGAACTTGGATAGTACTATACTATATTGGGAGTACAAGAGTATCTCAATTTCAAATTTATTTCATAGGAATGGTTTCAATTGCATGTTTTGAGCATTGTTTTCCGAATGGTGGGGTTAGTATGTTGTTTTCAATTACTATAAAACTTTGTTTTTGTCTACTCACAATTTTTTTATTTTGTGCCCCCCAAGCAATAGCTTGATCTGAGCCAAGCAGCAGAGCCAAGACTTGTACTTTCGAGCCCCAAACTTCTGTAGGGCATGCAACCTTTATTTGTCTTTATTTCCGTTAAATGTTTATTTTCGGTTGTAAATTGAACTTTCTTAGAATTGCTCCGTTATCGCCCATGTTAGGTTTGGATGTAAGGCTGGAGGCTTATGCTGTAAATTGTGTGCTTTTGTATTGTGCGTGCTGCTGGTTGGGATTGTTTTACTGTGTTTTGACAGGTTAAAATTTGGGAAAAAGTCCATTTTTCAGGGGAGACTTTGCTGAAATTTCTGCAGAAAGCCTCAACCTTTTTTTCCTTTGTTTTTAAAGAAGAGGATCATGTTGTAAGTGGGCCCGACATCGGGTGGATGTCTGAAAAATCACAAGGTTCGTCCGCGAATTCCGAGGAATTCGGGGCGGGTCCTGAACAACTGCTGTGGTGGGTTGTAGCCTAAGAAAGCTTTGAAGAAAAAGATATTAAACCTATATCTATAGGCCCCCCAAGTTTGCTGCCTTTTGTTTTGAGCGAATTCTCCAATCAAATTGAGCGAATCGTGGAATTGCTTAGCAGCTTTTGTTTTGTTTTTTTCCTCAAAGCATGTGCCTTTTGCTTTTTAACATTGAGCTGAACAAAACCCTCACAAGTCCTTTAACCCATAATTACAGACCGTAGTACGTAATTGAAACTTATAGATGGGAAGAGGCTTTCAAAAATGTAACAGTAACCTAATTATATTCTTCTTGTGTTTACAACTAATATATATGTGAAACTTAATTATTTATATTTTTTCACTTTGCATTTGTGAAGGTTAATCAGTTGATGCTAATAAACAAGAAACTTGAATAGATACACTTTCAATTATTTTGTTAAGCATATATTAATTTTGATAATATTTATTTTTTTATTACATTTAATATATATTTGTCTTATAAAGTTTATTGAAAATTAGTCAATGAAAAAAAAAATCATTAGAGTTTAAGCTAAAAATTTTAGCTAACCCACCAATCGAAAAATTCCTGATTCCACCCTTGTCAATGGGATTCGGGGCCTCATATCTGAAGCATTTTCTCACTTTTTCTTTCTCTCTCTTAACGGCTAGGTTTGTTTTTTTTTTTTGGCCGTATGTTTTGATAGTTGCACATTTCTTTAAAGCAATCTGAACTGATTACTCACAACAATATTAAGCTTTTCACATAAATATATGATGTATACCATATAGCGCTTGATGAATATATTTATTATAGAAAATTAAAAGGCACTATTTGTGATCTCATCCAAAATTCATATTCGCATAAGTAATATTAATGTTGAGCACATTAACAAAGATGTTTAAATAGAGAATTACGCCTTTGGGTGGTGAGCCATAAATTTACTTAACAAAATAAATCACGTTTCGCGTGTCTAGAGAGACTTTAGAATTTAGAAGAAGCTTGCTGTTTGTGCCTAATAAATCATGGTCGTAAACTGACCGAAGGAACTTCCTCTCAGCTCTAGCACTTAGTCATGTTCGTCAGGCGTTTTGCCTTCCTAAACACGAAAGGAAAGCTGCAAAGGCATAATCATCTCGGCCTTGCAACTGCGGTATCACAGGTCGAGGCCGAAGGACGAAAGAGACATGACCGAAGATATTAAAGTCAAAATCGCCAAGTGGTAACTGGGTCCCGCGCTTCATGTAATGAGGTAATGCCCCTGACTAGCAAATCCACTAGGCACAAAGAAGCATTTAATGCACGAGGAGAAGGGGGGAAATGATTGGGGTCAAGGTCTGGTGACAGAAATCAGAGTGATTAGGCTCAAACTCACAACTTGAGGGGTTAGTTCACCAACCATCAGACCAGAACATGAAATGCGTCCCCACGGCCAAAGGCACAGAACCCACGGTAAAGGTGGCGGCCGGGATTTATGGGGTCACACCACCATGCTTCACGATCCCAAATGCCGATTTGACTACGCACTTGCTCTAATCAGACCCATCATGCAGATTTTCAGCCTCGATTATCCCCCCAGAGCCCCTCGTATAAATACCAAGCTCAAACTACATTCAAAGGGTTCAACACCAAATACGAGCTTCCCACAGAGCAGATTATATTTCCCTGTCATTTACTTCTTGTCATTTACTTCCTTGCAATGCATTTTCAATACCTCTGCTTGTTTTCATAGGAGTAGTGATAGCTTGTAAGGAAAATCCATTCATCAATATATCATACGACCCTTGATTTTCAAGGCGCCGGAGCACCATCCTTGTTACTCTCTCATTCACTCCATATATCATACGACCGTCGCCACCCGGTGACGCGCTGGAGCACCATCAGCACCACCACCAAACGGCCTTGTAGCTCAGGCCGTGAACCTAACGGCCGAGATCAGTTCCTCTCTCGGCCACAATCGTTCGATTAGAAGTCAAACTCAAACAGGCGCACCACTTAACTATTCATCCAAACACATCACCCTCTCAACGCACGGTAGACCGTGCTGGCACGCCCGCGCATAAACGCACCTTATCCAAAAGAAGGACGTCACGTGTTGACGCAGATCCACTCGGCCCACACCAGGAGGCCGTGAGATTTTGCGAGCCCAACACTTGCATAGAACTCAAAGATGTACATAAATGTTTCAGCTTCCCTCTAGTCGACAACATAAAATAATAAAAGTTTAGATCCATGCAGCCTATATACGTGCAACTTCTCATCTTCTCCCA
Source organism: Prunus fruticosa (assembly GCA_018703695.1). NCBI lineage: Eukaryota > Viridiplantae > Streptophyta > Magnoliopsida > Rosales > Rosaceae > Prunus > Prunus fruticosa. The sequence goes on along the minus strand of CM031917.1, from coordinate 26,140,733 downwards.
CATCAAAATGAATAGCCCACTTAATACTCCACTTAAATTGAATATAATAATGATGCGTCCAAATTCATGACCACTTGGAGGTGAACACTGAATAGTGACAAATAACAATATCATTATTCATGCATGCAACGACTGCTATATATACAAAGGGCACATTACTTAATTTTCAAGTAAGATCACAAAGTACTTCAAATAAAATACAACAATATATTTTCTATGGCGAAGATCGGAGGCGTAATCATGGAGAAAATTGGTGAAGCTTTTCAATGGATCGCATCCAAAATCAAGGATTTTCTTCAGTATTTGTCAAACAAGGCAACAGAGTTCGTGACAGTAGCAAGGCAGTTTTTCGACAAATTTTCGGAGGAATTTAAAGAAGCCCTTGTGATAGCGAAAGCAACGGAGGTTATGAGTAATTGGACGGATGCGGCCTGTAATTCCATCGTTCAATTGAAGAATTTGGTAGCTTCAATGCTGAAGCTGATGCTAGACTTTCTTCATAGTGGCATGAAGAGATTTCTCAGTTTGATGAAAGAATTTGTGAGAAAAACAAAAAACAAGTGTGTGTTGTTTACAGCGAGAGGGAAGTTAAGAGACCTATGTTGTCTGATAGAAGGGCTTTTTGAGTTGCTTAACATCATGTTGGTTAAGCCAATTGATTTAGCTTGTGTTGTCTCTGAAGCTATTGTGCTCTACAAAAGGAACCCTCAAATGACCATTGCTGAAATGAAGTATGGGAATATATTCAAGAATTTGCCAGAGGACCAAAAGAAGGCTACTGTTTTTGTTTATAGTTTGATCAAAGTCATCTTTAGCTTTTGATCCAAAAAAATAAGAAGAAGTCATCTTCAGCTTTTTACTCTAATATGAGGTGTTTTTGAGAAAAATATTTAAGTTATAAAATAATGGGTTCTTAGTCTAAGTTGGTTTAAGGAATGGATTATAGTTTTAAGCTTCTTTTTTTGGGGTATTATTTCTAGCTAGGTAGGATCTAACTGAAATAAAATAATTTATCTAAGAATGGATTTTTATTTTTTATTTATTTTTTCTTACAGAGTTTTTGTAGTTAATGATAGACTGATTTATAAAATAGAAAGTAAATATTAAAAATAATTTTAATAATTTTAAATTTTCATTTATCAATTATCTACTAGTGACTCTGTATCATAAACATACTAAAAGTACATACACCTACCGACGTGGTTACTTTGGGGTTTTGAAAATGACGTTGTACACGACAAAAGTTTACTTTGCATAAGTGGAATTACATGTTACCCCTTATGCATAATCGACGTTGTTGATTTTAAAAGTCATTGGCTTTAGTTTACCAGATGACGTGGTTAATTATATTTATACGTCTCCAATTGTTAAAAAACGACGTTGATTAGCATGACGTCGCTATTTGTAATAGAACCGACGTAGATATTTACGATAATTTGTTTAAATATGATTTTTTTCACTGAGTTTTTAAACTCTCAGTTTTCAATTAGGGTATCTGAAAGACAAATGTGGACACTTTAGCTGCTTATCCATTTGAAATTCAAAGTGTTCCACCTCCTTATGATAAGATAAAGAGGATGGTCATTCCTGATGCTCTCAAGTGAGCTTTTCAAAAGTACTGTTTGTTGGGCAAGCTTTCATATGATCAGTAGAGATTTACCTTTTAAGAAGAAAATGTTGTTGAGGATTGACTTGAGAATTAAATTTTGTTTTCTGTTAAGATACTTGGTTGTTCCTTGTGATGGTTTTAAGTATTTTGGCAGTAGTTCTTTCTGATAGATATTAAGAAAGATATTACCAAAATAAAAAAATATTAATTAATTTTAAAAAGCAATAAAAATAAGACGGCGGTTTAGCAGAGAAGGCAGACTTATAAATAGAAAAAATACGACGATAATTTGAACTTAGGACGTGGTAAATAAATACGACAGTAGTGTTGTAGGTACCGTCGTAGTACACTCCAAAATAATAAGTCGATAAATTAATCTCTCACGTCATGGTACATTGATTTAACACATCGTTGTTTTGTAATATACCGACATGGATTCCATTATATTATACGACGTGGATTCCATTAAATTAAATAGTCGTTGAATGTTGAAGGACAACGTCAGTTTAGATAAACAAGCGCCGTCATAACTACGTCGGAATTCCAAAAGTCGTTTGGCTGTAGTGATAACCACGTCAGTTCCTACTTATTTCCGTCGTTATAACTAAATACTAGGGCGGTTTTTAATAAAACCGTCGTTGTATTGAACTATGGGAAAATATCTCTCACCGAACCTAATGTTCTACGTTCTCTCTCACCGATAAAATATCTCAGTTTCCCTCTCATTTCCCAAAAGCAACTTCGTAATCATCATCGTCTGAATCTCGTCATCGTCTTCGTCTTCGTCTCCAAATCACCATTTTCTTACGTCGGAAGGAACTTTCTTTGCACGCCAAAGGTTTTTTCTCAATGTCTTCCCTTTTTTTACTTTTCATTTGAAAGAACGAGTCTAGAAACAAGATTCTGTCAAATTGAGGAAATCTTTCACTGGTTTTGATTAAATTCATTAGTCCATCACTCTCACAATGTCAAAAGACGACAGTTCTATCTTGTTTGCGACGAATAGAATCGACACACCACGACGGTTGTTAAATCCGACCTAATGCAAACTGCACGACAGTGGTTAATACATCGGAAACAATATAAAACTGTCATCTCGTGGGAGAAAGAACTGTCGTTTTTTCCTGTATCACATCTCAGGAAGATGACGGTTGTATTTTGTGTTTGATGATGTAATTTTTAAACCACGTCGGTTCTTAGGCTAAATAACCAACGTGGTGTATACACATTTACGTCATGAACGAGATAAAACCGTCGTCTTACTTCCATACATGGTTTGAAAGACTGTTTAATAGGACGTTGCTGTTTTCGTGTTACTGTCGTGGTGTTGTATTTATGACGACGGTGTTGTTTTACAACCGTCATCCTAAATTAATATCACGGCTGTATTTATTCGGACGTCGTTTCTTTATTATTACGTCGTTCTTTTTAAATAATCGACGTTGTTTTTCTTGCAGATTAATTAAAAATGGTTTCAAAATTCAAAACAAGGAAGCTTAAGTGTCAGAGGCTCAAAGGGATGAAGCCAAATCAGTTTCGAAGGCTGAAATGGATGAAAGCAAATCAGTTCAAAGCAAATCCTCGAAGAGGATGAGATTTTCTTCAACTTTCGATAAAGACCCCAGCACAGCCACATTTGTTGAGGAGCCAAAGTCCACCCGCGGTATCAACACAATGAGCCGTGTTGTGAAGAGGAAAATTCATAAGATTAAGCCTGTGGTTGAGTTCAATAAAAGGGGCAGACCACATGGCAAGGCTGCTATTGAGATGCAGTCTTACATTAGTGTTTTGGCACGTACCAGAGTCCCTCTTGTGGACAAGAAATGGACTCAATTGCCCAAGGACCTGAAGGAGCAGATTTGGGAAGCTATTCAAATGGCTTATGTTATTGGGGAATGGTGTAAGAAGATGGTCCTGCCGCCCTGCCAAAAAATGGAAGGATTTCAAGTATAACGTAACTAGGTAGTATATTTTTCCATTCGCACATGACAAGGAGAAGTTAAAAGAATCCCCTGAGCAGTATAAGTTCATAGAGAAATCACAATGGGATGCTTTTGTAGCTTCAAGATTATTCCCAGATTTTGAGGCTGTGCATTCTGGGCAGAAACAAAGGAGGGAGAAATTGGAGTACAACCATAGGTTGTCTCGAAAAGGATATGTAGGTTTGGAGGATGAATTAGAAGAAAACATGCCCAAGTGAAGAAATCGATTCGAGCTCTTCTGGAAGAAGGCAAGAGAAGATAAAACAGGAAACATCCCTGATCCAAAGGTTGCAGAGAAGGCAAAATTAATCGTAAGTCTCACTAACTCTATTCAAAATTTGAAAAACAGAGTGTTTTATTTTGGTATAGACGTTGCACGTTTAAATAATCGACGTTATAAAATAAACACCACGGCGGTTTTTATTTACCGCCGTTTCAAAATGAATAGCATGTCAGTTTTTGAATAAATCAGACGTCTAGGTAGAATTAATACGACGGCTTAAATTCCGAAGACGGCTGTTTTGTTTTAAGTTTACTCACGCACACACTCTCCCTCTCTCTCTCTATTTCACTGAAATTTGTGGTGCACAATTTCTGAAAAAGAATGCATATTTCAGTTCGAGTTTTTTCACTTCTTCATTAAAATTTATGACGATTTTATCTCATCTAGACGTTAGAATGTTTATATAACGACAGGTACTTTTATGCAGCCGTATGAAATTAAGTCCTACGTCTGTTTGTTCAATAGTCCGTCGTCTTACTTTAAATACTACGACGGTCTTTGATTTATGTTTTAATTTGTTTGATTTTGAATATACAACGGGTTTTTTCTCCCGACGTTGTAAATTATAAACAACGGCGGTATTTAAATACCGACGTGTTAAATTAATACTACGTCAGTTATTTAAGAAAACCGTCGTTGTAAATGATATATTACGTCGGTTTATTTATCTGTTTTACACTCTCTCGGTTTCTAACAATCTCTCTTTCTCTCTTTTAGGATGATTTGCAAAAGCAAGTCTCCGAAGGCACTCTGACTGTCTCGGGAGCAATGATATCCTGACTCTTGCTCTGGAAACCCCCGAGCATGGTGGGAGAGTCAGAGGGAACTGGTGCCTGGCGTTTCCCCAACTCAGTTCTTCAATTTTCCGAGACAGCAGAAAGTGAAATTTGGTGACAAATTGAAGGAAAGTTTGATGGAGGCAGTCAGAGAAGAGACCTTGAGGATTGAGGCGAGGTCAAGGGAATGTATAATGGAAGTAGTCAGAGCAGAGATGGAGGTTTTGTTGGCACAATTCCATCAACTAGTTCCTAATTTTGATCCCAACATGATCAAAACCCCAATTTCTCCAATTCCTTTACCCCCTCAAGATCAAAGCCCAAAAAATCCAATGTCTGAGTTAAATACCACGACGCTTTTACTTGTTTTGCAAATTATTGAGCATTAAAAATAACGACTGTCTTTTTTTCCGTCGTCTAATTCTTTTATAAACCGTCGTCTATTTCATGATAGCATTAACTGCCTTTTAATTAGACGACCTTTCTTTAGTGTAGTGACGTTATAAAGTTTACTCAACGACGTTTATGTATTTACCGACGTCTATAACCTTTCCTCCGTCAGGATGTACTAGAAACCGTCGTTTATATTATATACCACGTCTGTTTTTTGGGTTTAGTTAGAGTCGTTTATTTTAGTTCACACACAAATTAACTTATATTTCTTTTAACAGGATCTCTCAAAGCTAGACATGCCACCTCCTCTGTTAGCCTTATCCCAACTTGTCCAGACCAAGTTGTTGCCTACTAACGAGACTCTAACAGTTCACATGCCCAAGGAAGTGTTTGGCTTTGAGCATGATACCTACCTCTTCCCTGAAGATATTTAGCAGTTTGGTTCCATGGTTGAGATTGGAACCATAGTGATATCAGTATACATGAGGTAATTCTAGAAATCCCATTTTGTTTTACATTTCCCTTTCTTTTAAATTAAAATCTCATTTAATTGACTTTCATATATTTAGGTACCTATTTGACTATTTAAAAATGGCAAATATGGTAAACCTTATTGGCCTCGTGGACCCTGGGCTAGTTATCTCTCTATCTAGATCTCTCTTAGACCGAACAAAACAACTGTCAAACCACCTGAAAATAGCAGATGAGAATCAATTTTTCTTGGTCCCTTATAATCCAGGGTTAGTACCTTAACTATTTAAAGTATTTTCCTTGTAATATTTTTCTTTGTAGTACTATTTAACCTATATGGATCATTATGTGTAGGGGTTATTGGGTGATGGTAATTGTGAGACTAGCAACGGAGACTGCCTATTACATGAATTCACTGCCAAAACGTTCCGTTGACGATGACATGAAAAGTATAGTGAATACGTAAGTTGATTTCTTCTGATCTAAGATTTTTTTTTTCCTTTAAAGTATTGGAAGTATATGACGGGTTTTTATAATCCCGACGTTTATAATGACAATACAACGACGGTAAGTTATTACCGACGTTTTAAATAATCTATTACGTCAGTATTGTCTAAAAACATCGTGTTAATTTAATTATCACGTCGTTTGGGTTTTATTTAAGAACGTTTTAATTTTTTCTGTTCAATTTTTTGTTATACGACGTTTTTCCTCTTACCGACGTTATAATGTTACACAACGACGGTAGTTTTTTACCGCCGTTTGAAACAAAATACCACGTCATTTGTTTTAAAACTCCGTCGTTTTGACTGATTTACCACGACGGTTACTATTTGTATTTAAAATTTTCATTTTGTCATTAACACTCTTTGTTTTCTTGTAACAGGTGAATTTAAATGTTTAACATTCATATAAACAAAAATTCATCACGTAAACAGGCCATTTGGAAAAATCTACACGACACTCCTGAACAACCAACAAGTGTAGAGTGTGGCTATTACGTGATGCGATTCATGAGAGATATAATTCATGATTCAGACCTAGATTTCGAGAAGAAGGTAAAAGGAAAAATTTTAGATATACTTTCTTTATTTTACAACGTCAAATTTTTCTTTAAAACCGTCAGTTTGTTCTTTATAACACTTTTTTTTTTTTTTTTTAAAAATTTTCTTTTTTCTTTTTACTTTTTACTTTTTTCCTAAAATCTTTTAAATTTTCATTAATTATAATTCATAAAAATTTAATTTAATTCCCAAAACGTCTGATTATAAACAAACACCTTGTCACCATATCGCAATAATATACAAAGGCGGTTATAAAAATTAAACGCGTATAGATAAACAACACCTTGTCCGTTAAGGCCTGAAAAATATAATTTTAGTTTTCAAAGTTCAAATGATAACAAAATTCAAACAAATTTAGAGACAAAGCACGGTACTCCTTATACTTTACATAACATAACCCTAAAGTTTATGTGATCCATTAGTTCCCATAAATTCAAAATGATGAAATCCATATTTTAGCCTACTATTATTGAAGGCATTGTTGTAAGGAGTCCGTAGCAATTTTTGGTTCATTTTTCTCATACTTGTGTATTTTTTTATAATTATTGTAAAATTTAGGGTTTATTGAAACGACACCGGTTTTCTCCCGCTGTTTTTGGTCAACTACGCGTTCGACTCCCAGGGAATGAAAACCAAGACTAATTATATCATATTTATGATGTCGGTTATTAAGTGGTGACGTATGTTCTGTTTACAACGGTGGTTTTGTGTGGAAACCGTCGTCGTAAGTGCGTATTAGACGTCCATATATAAGTAATAATTGTCGTCGATGAAAAACGCAGTACTTTAAATTTTTTGACCGCAATCTAAATTTTTTCAAAATTTCCCTTTAACCCTAAAATAATTCATTCTCTCTCTTCAACATAAATTTGTCTTAAAGTTTTCGCTCTCTCTCAAAGCATTGGGTATATTCTCCCAGCTCTCTCTCAAGCTTTTGTTATATTCTCTCAGCTTTCTCTAAAGCATTGGTTATCTGAAGCATTGGTTATCTTAAAGTTTTCGCTCTCTCTCAAAGACGGTAGATGTTTCCAAGATAGATAAGTTGGAAGAAGATGTAGTAGTTACTTTGTGTTTGCTTGAGAAGTACTTTCCCCCTTCATTCTTTGATATCATGGTTCATCTAGTTGTACATCTTGTCAGAGAAGTTCGTCTATGTGGGCCAGTATATTTTAGATGGATGTTCAAAATTGTACTTGTCCCGAAGGTTGCATTGCTAAGCAGGTATAGCGCTGAAGAAGCTGTAGAGTTTTGTTCTGAGCATTTATCTAATGTTAGTACAGTTGGAGTGCCTTCAAGCCAAAAGATGGGAGTTTCAAAGCCATTATCCGGTTGCACAGTGAGCTTAGTTGATCTGGACTTGTTGAACCAGGCACATCTATATGTTTTGGAGAATACGGAGGAAGTCCTACCTTATATATCGAGTACGTATGAGTTTAATTTTTCATATGTAGCCATTTTAAATATTATTACTCCCTATGTTTATCTTATATACAAGGGACGTTATGCGTGATTTTTTCGTGTCAATTTTAGGGAACATATATATGATCCACATCAAGACCACTTATCCAAAATTTAGAAAGAGAACAAAGTGGCTACAAGATAAGTACAATAGCACTTTCATTCAATGGCTACGCTTTAAGGTATATATGTTATTGAATGACATATTTAACTTTTAATTTTCTTTCTTTCTATATGTTAGATTGAATTAAGATATATGTTATTAATTTGCAGGTTCAAAGTAAACTTAATGGGGAAGACAATAATGGCGTATCAGAAAATTTGAGGTGGTTAGCAACTGGTCCAATCATGGCAGTGCCATCATATAGGAGCCATCTTATTAATGGTGTCAAATTTAACATCAAGGCACAAGCTGATGTGCGAACTATCCAAAATAGTGGAGTTTATTTACTTACACATACTATACAAGTTGCTAGTGCCAAGGATAAAAACCCTATTGTCTCTAATATGGGTTTTTATCGGGTTATTCAAGAAATTTGGGACATTGACTACCAAAAGTTTAGAATCCCAGTCTTGAGGTGTGATTGGATACATAACACTTCGGGCCTTGTAGTCGACGAACTTGGATTTACCCTTGTAGATCTGAGTAAAATTGGACATAGGAATTACCAATTTGTTATGGCTTCTCAAGTCAAACAAGTATTTTATGTTGACTACCCAATGCATCGTGGTTGATCGGTAGTGTTATCAATGCCTAATAGAGAATATAATGATGTTATTGGTGATGATGTGCTAGGTGATATTAGAATTGAGTGTGAGCCATTTACTAGAGGGATACCAAATGTTGACATATTTGATGACCTAATGGGTGAGTTTGGGAGTGAGAATATTAGAGATGGGTGTGAAGATATATGGATTGATTGATTGTTGTAATGTATGACATTAGTTATGCAGTTAATTGTATGACATTAATTAATAGCTTTGTATATCATTTTAATTCCGATCACATTTTCATTATGCAGGCTTTGGGCACGACAAATCAAAAATTAAAAATAATGGGTTAAAATAACCAAAAAAATCGTAAGTTAAAAAAATCGCAAAAAGAGACGTCTAAAAAATAACCAACGTCGGGTTTTCACAAACGACGTGGAATGCCAACGCAAAAATGAAAGAAGAACATCCATTTGAAAAAGAAAACATGTCAGTTAATTAAAATTAATTTAAACACGGTTAATAAATATTAACAACAACGACGGTAAAGAAAATAATCCACGACGTACAGTAAAGAATAACCCGACGGAAGAGAGCTCAAATCGACGAATTTAAGGATACTATCGATTGATGATTACCATCGTAAAAACAATGTTGCACGTTAGGTATAATAAAACAATTGACGTCTCGGAGAATACACACGTCAAAAAAGGTTATAAAAGGGACTTAACAAAGACTAGCCACGTCATGGAATAAACAAATCACCGACGTAGTAAGTTGTATAACAACGTCGAAGAATTGGATTCTTGGGACATAGTAAAGTTCTAACCACGACCTTTATTTTACAATAATTGACGTCAAATCCATAATTGAAGGCGTTTCCTTACTTCTTAACGACGGTTAGGCTAAAAGTAATGACGTCTCAGAGATTACACATGCCTAAGTGGCTCACAAAAGAGACTTTTAAAATGCCAACCACGTCAAGGCCTATAAAAACCGACGTTGTAAATAATTAACCACGTCCCAAAATGTGACTCCTAGGCCATAGTAAATGGATTAAACATGACAAATATTTTATTTAAGCGACGTGAAATATTAAATCCACGTAGTTTATTTCTATGTTCAAGCCGTCAAAATCATTTTCAACGTCTGTGGTGACCTAAAAAGTCGTGGTTATTTGTTTGTTACGTCAGTCCAAGTAAATATGTGCCATGTTAAAGTTTTCAAACGTCACTTTTTTTGACAAAAGTGATGTCTAATTTACCATGTTATATGTTTTAGACGTCAGTTTTTTTATTTAGTGAATGTAGTATATATTAACTACGACGGTTTCTACGTTTTACACGGTAGTTTCTTTCAATTAGAGACGTTGATAATCATTTTTAAGTCGGCTTTGTAGTTGTTCTTGACATTTAACATTATTTAAACGTCTATGTTTTACTAAAATCGTCGTCTAATATAGTCGAAGTTGTCTTTTTAAGCTATTTATGTATGAATTAGACGTCGGTTTTAGTTGTTTTGTGACGTGTAATATATTAATGACGTCGGTTATTTTCCGTCGTTATTTTTGTAGTTGTTCTTGACATTTAACATTATTTAAACGTCTGTGTTTTACTAAAACCGTTGTCTAATATAGTCGAAGTTGTCTTTTTTAGCTATTTATGCATGAATTAGACGTCGGTTTTAGTTGCTTTGTGACGTGTAATATTTAACGACGTCGGTTATTTTATGTATTAAAAGATGGTGGTCGATTTCACGTCGGTTTTAAAACATGCTACACGACGGTGGATTCCCGTCGTCTATTTCAATTTCTGTAGTGGTGATTTAATATCTTGACCATCATGATTTCTATGTTTTTTTTGACTCGTATACCAATTTGTCTGTCATGATTTCTTGACCAACGTTTTTTATTATACAACAGACAATTGTTCATTTATTTTCGTAGTTTTTTTTTCTTTGTTTCTTCTTTTAGAAATATTATTCTATGGTTTTTATGATTCTTATTATTATTGTTTTCACTGTAATCGTATCATGAAGATGGATTACATGGCCCAAGAATTAGATGGTCATTCTTAAGGGGTTGGGCAATATAGATTAAATTCAGATTATGATTCGTGTGACAAAATCTACATACCACAACTAAGAGATGACCACAAGCCAAAATCAGGCCAAGGAAGCTGGTTTCAGTGTCAGAATCAATTCTAGTAGGAAGAATAAGGAAACTAATGAAATCCTACGGAAGGAGTATGTGTTTTCTAAAGAAGGAGTGCCTGCTAAAGAAGTTGGTGAGAAAAAAAGGCATAGAGGTATTACTCGAGAGGGTTGTAAGGCAAAGCTAGCTGCGGTGAAGTCGAAATCAGGAACCTATGTAGTCAGCCTATTTGTGGAGGGTCACAACCACCCATTAACAAGTCCTAAAAGAGTACACTTGTTAAGGTCTCATCGTACAGTTTCAAATTCTCATAAGTGTATAACCCAACTATTTTCAACAGCAAATATACCTACACATCAACAATCTAGCCTTCTTGAAATGCAAGTTGGGGAGATAGAAAATGTTGGATGTCTAGAGAAGGATATTTACAATAATGAAAGGAATTTGTGTAATGGGTTGAAGGGACATGATGCAGATATGTTGTATGAGCATTTCCAGCTAGAGCACGAAAAGAATCCGTCCTTCACTTTTAAGATTGAGGCAGATGAAGAAGATAGAATTACTCATTGTTTTTGGACTGACACAAAATCAAGAAAGGCGTACATGTTTTTTTGGAGATGTGGTTGTGTTTGATAGTACTTATAACACTAATCAGTATGGTATGATATTTGCACCATTTGTAGGGGTCAATAATCATGGTCAAGCAACAGTGTTTGCTGGTTCATTCTTAAGTGATGAGACAACTAATTCTTTTCTATGGGGCTATTTGAACAATTTAAGAAAACCATGCCTGGAGGTTCCCCTAAAATGATTATTATTGATTAAGATCCAGCAATGACAAAAGCCATTGTACAAGCTTTTCCAAATATAACTCACAGGTATTGCAGTTGACACATATTAGATAAATTCTCAGAAAGGTTAGGTGGGGTTAATTATAGAGATTATTTTGAAGATTTTAGAAAATGCATATGGGAATTAGAAAGCACTGAAGAGTTTGACTCAAAGTGGATGAAGATTGTGGAAAAAAGTGAGTCACAAGATAATGATTGGTTACGGTCATTGTATGAAATTAGTTCAAGTTGGATTCCTGCATATGTGAATCATGTTTTTTCAGCCAGAATGACAAGTAACCAATGACTAGAAAGTTGCCATGCATTCTTCAAGAGATATGTTTCCAAAAATAATTCTTTAACTGACTTTATAACACGGTTAAGTAGGGCACTTGTACGACAACGTCATCAGGAGTTAAGTGCTGATCATATTGATAAGAATGAGAAACCTATGTTGAAATTGCCATTAGAGATGGAAAAGCAAATGGTTGGGACTTACACACGTAAATTTTCTATGAATTTCAAGATGAATCATGGTGTAGTTTGTTATCTATGGCTGAGTTGACAAGTGAGACTGCCAATTATTGTGTGTAAAAATTTAAGAGGAGAAACAATGACCATGGTTCCAGAGTGCAAGAAATTGTTCATGAAAAAGAATTGGATTTTGCTTCATGTAGTTGCAAAAAACTTGAGAGTCAAGGAATCACATGTAGACACATTTTAGCATTTTTGAATACTATGCGGTTCACTTATTTGTCACATCAATTCATCTTGAAGAGATGGACTAAAACAAAAAATTTAGAGAGAGTTTTTGATGATGACAGTCTAGAATTAAATGATTTTTCTGAAAAATCATTTCTTGTGAGACGAACTAGATTGTTTCAACTTGCTTCAGATGTAATTGATAAAGCTATGACAAAGGAAGAAGCAAGTGACATCGTAGCAAAAAAATTACAAAATGTGCTTGAGGAGATCAAACCTATAGTTTATGCTACAAGTGGAGTTCCTGAAAAATGTAGTGCTACTCGAGCACACAAGTTTAATGAACCACTTCCTGTTAGAGCAAAAGGTTGTGGAAAAAGGCTAAAAAGAGGAAAAGAGAAGGGAAAGAGTAAGAGTAGGCGCTGTCATGGATGCGAAAAAATTGGACAATCACATGATAAAAGAAATTGTCCAATGCTAAAAAATGGGTGAGTGTGTAATTATTATTCAAATTTTTTATATATGAATATTGCATCAATCGTCTTAATTATTGTTTTCCTTTGATGTAGATGCGATGATGCAAATTCAAATTTATCTGATACAGATGAGAGTTCCTTCTCCATAGGTAATATTGATGTATTTATTGACAGGAAAATTGAAGTAACACATGCTGATATTCATTTTTCCTTTAATAAGCTAAAAATTACCTGGAAGTGCAAATGTGGGCTTCATACTAGAGTCATGAATATGGAACATCTTGTACTTGAGTCTAGACTATGCGAGTAAACACGAGGACATGTGAATCTTTTAGGTTTTTTATATATATAATTTTTCTTACAAAGATGAATTTGAACCAAAGAGATGCTTCAAGGACAAGTAATTTGTAGAACTTTTATATTTCAAGAGTTCTTTTAAATTTTTCTTAATAATAAGGTATTATTTGCTTAAAGTATTTTTTCTTATTGGAGCATGTCAATTATAAAGAAAACATAGGTAAAAACAAACAGTGACAATTGGTTTCAAAGAGAGAAAAATGACAGAAAAAAAGAGTAGAAAGAAAAATTGAGAAAAAGTGAGAGAAGGAAAAAAGAAAAAAGAAAAGTGAATGAAACAATTGTGAGAGAAGTATGAGAGTGAGAATGAAAAAATGAAACAGGAGAGAGAATGAAACAATTGTGTCAGTATTTGTATTTGGTTTCAAAGTGAGAAAGAACGGACAAAAAAACAAAAACAACGAATGGAAAGGCAAAAACGAGAGGAGGAATGTATCCACCCTTTTATTTTTTCATTCTTCTCTCTTTTGTTCTCTCGGTTGCCTTGCGCTCTCTCTTCTTCTTCTCTCTCTCTCTCCCTCTCTTTCTTTTTTTAATTTTCTTTCTCTTTCTTCTTCTACTTCTCTCTCTTTTCTTCTTCTTCTTCTTCTTCTTCTTTTTCTCAGTCTCTATACCTCTCTTTGTAAATTTGGTTAAATGCTAGATGCCAAATACTAGAGAGAGAAACAAAGAAACAGCCATCGCAGAAAGGTTCACAACCCCCAATTAAATTTGTCAATTAATTTCTAGGTTATGATTGCATATGTACCGCCATTAAGGGGTGTGTTTTCCAGAAGATTGTTGACTTGTAGAGAAAAACAAAGAAACACCCATCGCAATCCACAAATTATCAAAATCCATTGTCCGTTTGATTTGGATAAATGTTTACAAGTCTCATTGTTCTCATAGCTTTTTGACTCAAGGAAAAATAACAGGCTTAATAAAATGTCTATGGAAATCTAGAAATTAAAGAGGCATGTCATGCATTTTCCACAAGCTTTTTGACTCAAGGGAAAAACAACAGGCTTAATGAAACCATTGTTCTCTGGGCTTAACCCCCCTTTGTTAAGAAGGAGAAGAAGCAGAGAAGAGGGAGAGAGAGACATACGAAGAGAAGTTGCAAAAAGAGAGAGAGAGAGAGAGAGAGAGAGAGAGAAATAGAAGAAGAGAGAGAAAGAAAATTAAAAAAAGAAAGAGAGGGTGAGAGAGAGAGAAGAAGAAGAGAGAGAAGGGAAAGTGTGAGGTAATCGAGAGAAAGAAAGAGAGAGAAAGGTATGATAGTTTGATATAATATGAAATTAGTTCAATAATCAATAAAGTGGCTGCCAGTTGCGCGTGAAAAAAAAACACCAAAGAGTTGATCTACGCTTTATTTTAAGTTTTGTCAATTAATACATATCAAAGCTGGAGAACCATTGGATTGATCTAACGTTTCACCTTTAGTGTCCGCATTTTAATAAAAATCCAGTCATCCTGATGTGAGCAAAATTGTATATATATATATATATATGTGCCGAGTGTTATTTAGTCCAAGTATTTCCTCATTCAAACACACCATTCTTAATTTACATCATTTACGAATGCCTTAGTACTTTTAAAATTTTCTCATCCAAACACATACTTATTGTTATAGCTTTTTTCTTTATAGCCACTCAAGTATATATTAAGGGGGTCCTTCTCCATTATGGAGTTGAAGTCTGCGAATCCATTATGGATTTGTGTTTTAACTGTCGGATGTGCACCAATTGCCGTTTGTTTAATATCTCACCCTCTTTTAAAAAAAAAAAAAAAATCTATTTCCTCTTCTCTCTTTTCTTTCTTTTTGCTCCCTCTCTTTTTTATTATTTTTCCTCGTCTTTCTCTCTTTCTTTATTATTTTTCCTTCTTCTTCCTCTTTGGTCTCTCCTCTGCTTAATATCTCTCTCTCTCTCTCTCTCTCTCTTCTTTCTTCTCAGCTCTGTTCTCTCTTCCCTGCTCCCTCAATCCAAGCGTTTTTTTGCTCCTCCCCCCACCCACAAACCCATACCCATTCGACCCCAAAAAAAAAAAAAACCAGACCTATCATTCAACAAAATGTTCCATTGAGAGCCATGGCTATGGAAATTGTGAATTCAAATTGTTCTCCGACTCCTGGAGCTTTGGGTTTCTTTAAAAGATGTTTAGGTAGTGCAAAGTTGGTTCAAGAAGCAAAATTTTTGTTTGATCAAGTTAAAGTGAAGGGTCTTTGTGTTCCAAATAGTTATAGCTATAAATGTTTGTTGGAGGTTCAATTGAATTTCTTGAAATGAGATTGCAAGAAATGTGAGATTCTGGGTGGGGACACGCTGACTTCAGCGTTGCAGGTTTATTGCAATACAGGAAAGTTCGAAAAGGCTTTAAATGTTTTCACTGAAATGTATGAGAAGGGGTGGGTTGATGCCCATGTCATGTCTATCTTGGTGTTGCCCTTTAGAAGAGGGAGCAAAAAACAAACCTGGACTTGAGGGACCAGGAAAGAAAGAAGAGAGAGAGAGATTAAGTAGACGAGGAGAGAAGAAAGAAAGAAAAGTAATAAAAAAGAGAGAGGGAACAAACGGAAAGAAAGAGGGAGAAGAGGAAATAGAAAAAGAAAAAAAAGAAAAAAAAAAGAGGGTGAGATATTAAAAGAAGGCAATTGGTATAGCATTTACGGTTAACGCACAAATGCATAATGGATTCGCATACTTCAACTCCGTAATGGAGAAGGACCCTAAGGGGGACTAATTATTCATACATATTGTAACATCCTGGCCCAGAATAACTTTATTTTGGAAATAAAGTTTGAAAGTCCAATGTTGCCCTTGGGAATAGGGGCACTTTAGTAATTTTATTTAAAATTTTTTAGGGCATCCAGAAGCACCGTTGCATAGAGCTTGTCGATACGAGTCCCTAGACAGGTGACACACTTATATTTCCAAGTTATAATGAATGAGAAAAGGTCTAAACAAGATAAGGACATAATGGGAATTTTCAAAAAGCAAATTTTCTGCGTGCTACGGTATCTGCTACAGTGCATCGCAATAGTGACTATTTGACTTTCTAACCACTAATCGACGCCGTTGTGCACAGGTTGCCTAGGCCGCCTTCACGAAAAATTTTCCTCTCTCCCTCCTATAGCCCAATGGTTAATTGGCGTTAACAATTAAGGATTTCTCTTATTTAAGGAAAAAGAACTCCGACAGTTTCTTGGTGTTTTCCGGCAACTCTGGCCACCTTTTATGTCAATCGAGATATGAAACTTCATCCTCTCTTCGTGCTCTAGATATTTGTATAGGTTTTTGGGCTTGATTTTCCAGTTTGACAGTTTGATTTATACACCCACATAGTCCGCCAATTTCGGGTGGTTCTGCTGCCAATTCCGGCAGCTCTTGCCTTCGTGTCAAGTATAAAAGTTAGTCCCCATGTTAATCTGAATGTTTTGGTGTAGGTATTACCCATCGATGTTGAAATTTTTCAGTTGTCAGAAACCGCCCCGAACCACCACTATTGCCAGCGGCACGAGGCAGCTCGTGGTGAAAGGACTCGTCTTGAATTCAACCTTGAAATTCGTGACAAACCTTAAACATGTTTGACATTTGGTCAATGTATGACTATCTTTTCAACCTGCAAAAAAACAAAATAATGTTTTCCCCAACATTCAGCATACAATTTTCTTTCATACACAATTCAAAATGGTGTTAATGGGCCTCATGCCCGTACAACAACCTAACCAATGCATTGAAATTCATCTTGTTGTAAATGAGGATTAAACAAGTATTTAGTCTTGCCCAATTAACAAACGGGCTTTCAAACTCTAATCAAAATTCAATCATAAACTTGGAAGGGTCGTGATCTAGTGAGAACGCCTATGTGAGAACATAGCATAAGAACACCGTTGGATCTAATCTAACGGCTGTATGAAAAGCAATTGTAAGCGTAAGTGTTGTATTAGAACGAGGCCTTATTCTGTCTTCTCCCTCCAAAACGTCCCCTCCAAAACAGAAGTCCCCTCCAAACCAGCTGTTAGCTCAGGTTGAATGAGAAGGCCATTTTTTTATCAGCTTTGATTGAGGAAGAACTGGAACACTGAAGAGAGAGCACCCCTGTTAATCGTTTTTCGGTTTGAGGAAGAACACATAAACGGTACCCTAATTTTTATGGGTTTCCCATTCAGGCGAAACAAAGGAATCTTGGATTTTATAATTTCATCTTTGTGGTTGGGTTTTTGGGGTCGGAACATACGTCAATCCTTGAGCAACGTCAAAACTGGCGTTGAGTTGGAAAGTGCCTGATCGTCCCGTTGTGGTTATGCTCTGTTGGTTTTGAAATCGATGAGCGCGGGCGAAAAAGGGGGTTGAGGAAGATGAAAAGTGATTGGGGTTGACGTCCAGATCTAAAAGGGCTACGTTACGTTGTCATATTTGTTGAAATTTTGAAGTTGTAAATCAGTTACGAGGTAAGCCATATACCTGGATTTGTCAATTTCATTATTGGGCATCAGAATGAGTCACTTTAGGTTGTATGTATGACTTTAATGTTTCAGCAGAGAGTGATTTGCATGTCATATATATTTTAAAGCTGTTTGAAAGCATGTGCCAAATATTGGGCATCAGCATGAGTTAGATTAGGTTGTATGTATGTCTTTAATGTTTCACCAGAGTCATTTTGATGTCATATGTTAGTTGATATATATTTTAAAGATGTTTGAAAGCACGTGCCAAATATTGGGCATCAGGACTTAGTTTCGCTAGTGTGTATGTAAGTCTTTAATGTTTCACAGATAGTGATTTTAATGTCATATATGATGGTGGTGATGTGATATTCAGGGTTAAATTGCAAGAACTGTGAAATGGAGTGCGAAGGACAGGTGACATCGGAAGTTAGTTCGGACTTGAAACCAAAATTGGGACTTGAATTTGATTGCTGTGAGGATGTGTTCAATTTCTATAATATGTATGCTGCGAAAGCCGGATTCGGCATTCGGTGTTCTACAACAAGAACGAGCACATTCACAGGAGAGGTAACAAGGAAAGAATATGTATGCTGTAAACAAGGGTATTCATTGACAAGCACTGTTAGTCGTAAGAGAAGACAGCGAGGTTGTACTTGAACTGGGTGCAAGGCTAAACTTGCGATTTTGAAGGTACAAGAGAAGAATAAGAACACTGTTGTTGTAGGATTCAATGAGGTGCACAACCATGAGATGACCACAGTGGATAAAGTCCATCTATTGAGATATCACCGTAACTTAACAGAGTCTATAAAGGCCTATAGTGCACATATGAGCAAAGTTAATATCCCTATACATAAACAGGTAAGCCTTCTTGAGGTGCAAGTAGGGGGATTGGAAAATGTTGGGTTTGTTAGAAGAGATGTCTATAATTATGCAAGGGACGTGCGTGGGGAGGTGATTGGGCATGATGCAGAGCTGCTGAAGGAGCATTTTTTGTCTGAGCAAGGAAAAAATGATTCATTTTATTTCAATCTGGAGGTAGATTCGGAAGGAAGGATGAGAAATGTTTTCTGGGCAGATGCAAGGTCAAGACGAGCTTATGGGTTTTTTGGGGATGTGGTCGTATTTGATATGACGTTCAACACAAACTGCTATGGGATGGTCTTTGCGCCTTTGTTAGGCGTTAATTACCATAGGCAAACAATGTTGTTTGGTTGTGCATTCCTAACTAGTGAAACCACGGATTCATTTGTATGGTTGTTCGAAGAATTCAAGAAAGCCATGCCAGGTGAGCCACCCAAAATGATCATCACTGATCAAGATGCAGCCATGTCAAAAGCAATTGCTTTAACTCTCCCAACAACATTCCATAGATATTGCATATGGCATATCTTGAATAAGTTTATGGAGAAACCCGGCATTGGGGAATGTTTTTCGGAAATGTGCAAATGCATATGGGGTATGGACACGAAAGAAGAATTTGATGCGAAATGGGATGAAATCATCACAAGCAATGGGCTGAAAGACCATCCGTGGCTGAGCTCGATTCATGCTTTGCGAGAGAATTGGGTTCCATCATATGTAAAACATGTGTTTTCGAAACTTGGATGTCAAGTAGTCAACGGGCTGAAAGCTGTCATGCATTTTTCAAACAATATATTAGCCGGAAAAATACATTGATGGAATTCATTGTACATTTTGAAAGAGCTCTTGGTCGCAGAGAGGCACAAGGAGTTAATGGCTGATCATGTTGATACCAATGAAAAACCTCCGCTGCCATTTCAAACACCAATGCAACATCAAATGGCATGCCTTTACACTCGGGAAATTCTTGAAATGTTTGAGAGGGAAGACTTCAGAAGCCTTTTATGCTTGTTCGAACTCGTAGAGCAAGATGAGACCCAGGTGCAGGTACAAAGTAAGTGAGCGGGTAAATCCGGGGTGACACGGATGAAGGAGCTTGTGCATGATAAAGATGCCGATAAAGCTTATTGCAGCTGCAAAGGATTTGAATTTTGGGGTATTCCGTGCCGACAAATCCTATCATTTTTAAGAATGAAGCAGGTGGAGCACTTGCCAGACAATTACATATTGAAACGATGGCTTCGAAGTGCAAAGTGCGGTGTAGTATATGATAAGAATGACAAAGAAGTTAAAGATTGCGTGGATAGTTTGGTTTTGGTTAAGAGATCGAAACTTGGCAAAGTCGCAGGTGATTTGATAGATTCTGCTTTGTTGTGTGATGAAGGTTTTGAGTTGCTGGAAAATTCATTTGACGATATTCGTGAGAAGCTTACAAGGTTGTTGTCATCAAGAGCTCGTGTCGAAGAAGAACCCAATGAAGAGGTCGGGACTAGTTCTCCCCAAGTGAGAATGAAAGATCCCCATCTAGTAAAAGCAAAAGGGCGTGCGAGAAGAGTGAAAGGACAAAAAGAGAAGGCAGCGAAAGGACATAAACGGCGGTGCAGTGAATGTAGGAAGACTGATCATGATAGACGGACTTATCCAAAACTTGTGAGCCCGTAAGTGAATATGTAATTGTGTGGGTTTGAATTTTATACAAAAAATGCTGTTGAATTGTTTATTTATTTCGATATTGCAGCTCTTCATCTTCCGACGCAGAAGTTGGTGCTGCAGTTGATGAGAATTTGCAGCCCAGTCAGAGCACGCAAGACAGGGAACCTACTATGACAGAGTCATTTATGCAAGAGTTGGATTTCATTTACGGTCCCGGAGAGTGAATATTTGTTGATACAAATTTGCGTCATTTTGGAAACCATATGGAACCTTTAGTGAATCTTATGTAAGTGCCTCATGTTGATACCTGAACTAAGGTTTGTGAACAGCAACAGTGAAACTGCCCAAAAACAAAGTAACTTTTGTATTCGATAATTATTAAGTGTCACACACATATCGCATGACTTACATTCGGACATAGAAAAATAAAATTCAAAAAACTACATTAAAGTCCACAATAAGTTATTTGAAGATCCACTTAGTTATCAGCATTAGAGTCATCACTTGACTCGAAGTGGCCACGATTCCTCCCAATCTAGAATGCGTTTGTCATTGTAGCAATCCTGGCACCACTCTAAATTTGGGGGTTTACACATGAAAACAATGGGAGATGGGGGCTTTGGGGGAGAAGGGGTTGGGGACCTATAGTATTGAATATTGTCTGGACCTACCGTGAATAGATCCCTGCACGTCCCACAAGGATGGTCGTGAACGTCACCATGCTTGCAATAATTATGCGTAACTCGAACTTTCGGATCCATCTTTGATTGAAGGTGGATGTCCATCCTGGGGCTTGGTGTTTTCAGAACGTGAAGCCAGTGTTTGAAAGGATTCGTTTGGGATTTATGCAATGTGGGTTTTATACACCTTTGCAACGGTTGCAAGGAAAATGAAATATGTAGGTAAGGGAATCTTGAAATCATCATTGTGTGTCAACAAGGGAATTTTGAAACCATCACTATGTGCCAATAATGTGTCAAAGAATCCGAATATCTGTGTCAGATAATCTTGAAAAAATTTATCAACCCACCGACAATTTTTGAAACCAAAAATTTGAGCACTATTAGTAACTGAACTCT
Source organism: Prunus fruticosa (assembly GCA_018703695.1). Lineage (NCBI taxonomy): Eukaryota > Viridiplantae > Streptophyta > Magnoliopsida > Rosales > Rosaceae > Prunus > Prunus fruticosa. The sequence goes on along the minus strand of CM031917.1, from coordinate 26,119,444 downwards.
ACTAATCTAGTAGTTAGTGATCGAAGAAATAAGATTGAACTTTAGTAAGAACATAGAACCCAAGGCTGTGATAGCAGATTAAACCCGAATAAGCTGCACGTAAGTTAGATCGGGCATATACATGTAAACACAAACCCAGATATGGCATTAACAAAAAACAAACAAGTGAATAACGATTGCCTAGCGATTGATATGGCTACCAGCCGTCATTATCGTTGGCTTTTGCTGGTTGGTGGCCTAGCTTTGGTGGGTGTACACCGCCGGAGATGATTTGCTGTGCAGGAGACGGAGTTATGGCATTCCAGTCAATATGTTTGTGGACATCTGCAGCGAACCGTCGGAATTGCTCAAAACCTTCGTTGAAAGCCACAAACATTGGCTGCCCATGCTTGTCGCCTCCTTTGTGGATGCTCAAAGATTCGTACGTAGAATCGTCCTGAGTCATTTGCAAATCCTCTGCTTTGTGCTTTCTTCTTTGGCCACGAATTCTGTGCTTCTCTTTTCTGTAACGCGCTTTGTTCACTTGGCGCGTCAAATACGCCAACTGCCCGCTCAGCTTCGACACACTTTTGAGTCCAATAATGCACCAAGGAGGAATCGTGTTCCAGTTTGTTCTTCATATCATTTATTCCCAGGAGGGATCATCAGAGTCACCCTCGCTTGCCGAGGAGGTTGGAAGTGGCAGCGGTGGTAGAGGGGACCTTGGATAATCGGGGGCATATTCCCATGACCCATCGGAGTCCCCCTGATTTGCATTGCCGTCTGAACTGGTTGACATGTTGACAAATCTTCAGTTTCTTCAGATTGGGGGATTCGTTGTATGCACAAAACACAACTCCAAAGAAGAGTCAGGAAGAAAACAAGATGTTGATCTACGGTAATAAGTATCCCATAGCCATACGACACCGTTTATATATGATGTCCTGGAGTATTCCGCAGTTTTTTTATCTGTTTTTTCCCATCTGTCACATCAGTTTTGCTTTTTTGTTCAGTTATGAGAGTATTTGATTTAGGTTGAATTCGGATTAAAGCCTCGTATTAATCACAGAAAGCAGACACATGAATTTTGAATTTTCAACTTTCAATGAGGTGGTAGCATTTGTCGAATTATTATCCCGATTTTTGCAAAGGAAGGGTGAGACAATGGTCACTGACGTGCACGTGTGCACCTACCCAAGGTTGATGCGGTCAGGTCCAGCCATGTGTTGTATTTCGTTATTTTCATTACACAACTGGGGGAAAATTATTGAAGACATGGTAATAACAAGGAGAAAAATAGGAAAAAATGCCCCAAAATTGATTCCAGCTCCTTGTGGCATTACACAACTGGGGGAAGCTATAAATCGTCGAAAGTGTTTTTTCAACTCACTTTCGTACTCAATTTCATAAGATGTGATAATACAGAGTGTACACTTCATCTTCGGAATATGGTTTGAACTCGCTTTCGTTTCAACCGTAACATTATGTTTTGCAAACCTTTTCCGTCTATTTCCTTCATGTTCATTATCTAATTTAAAATAACACAACTATCGGTTACATTTGCTTCGTATCTAATTATTGGGAAAAATTAGTCTTATTTTCTCCTTTCAAATGACACACAGAATATTATTATTGTTATTTCATTGGTCATATATTATATATTTCACACGAATAAGCAAACCTCATATTACCATTTTTTGAACAACAACTCCATATAAGAGATCCAATCAATGCTAAAAACTATCCCATTCCTTTTAGGCATTTTGTAAAGAGAAATTAAATATGTTGACAGAAAATAATGTAAATATACTTCAATTAAAGCATACCCATTTAGCTTTACAAAAGTACGCATAATAAACCAAAAGCAGTTTCCCATATTTTTCACTCGCTCTTTCTTCACGTCTTACAGCTTGACTACATACAAGATACCATCTGAAGTGTCCAAAGCAAAATGGTTACACCTTCAGGAGCGCACACAAAGTTGGAACAAACGCAGTCAAAATGAACTTTTAGGCATTTTTTCCAAACAAACTTACTAAAAATAACCAAAATGAACGTTGTCTAGCGACGGTTTACTCCATGGTGATTCCGTCCCAGTTGTAGCTTGGGACAACACATTTTTCATACTCTCGGAACAGGTCAAACCCTTTACGTGCTTCTGCTTCCCTCATCTGCACTGCCTCATTCGACCCCTGAACCTTCGACAACCTTTTCCTTTCGCAAGCCTAACCCTCAGTTTCATTAGTTTGACTGATCGAAGATGTAATTTCGCTTGACTTTTCTCCTTCTCCAATGTTTCTTCATACCATCTTAGACGTATCTTCTGACGTTTTATTTTAGTCTTCAACGCATCATACCGCATCTGGCCGATACGACCTGCATCATCGTGGTGGAGTTGTTATAAGTATGGGGGTGATTTTCGTAGGAGACCCCATGGTGAGTTGAGGGTTGTTTGTAGGGGTGGACATCAATCCGGCCGAACCAAATCGGCCGAACCAAATGAATTACTGGTTTGGTTTGGTTTTGACCAAGAAAAAGTCAAAGGGTTTTGAAAACCAAACCGGACCGTATATGGTTTGGTTTGATTTGGTTTTGAACTTTTGTAAACCAGCTTAAACCAAACCGGACCGTTTATGTGTATATTTATTTATTTATATTTTATTTGATATGTGTAATACTCTAATTAGTTAATAACTATATATGAATATTTGAATTGAGCTATATTAGTTAATGAAATATGAAGTTTTATGACCTTTTGAGCTTTACGTTGGTTTTGTACTCTAGAAAATGATTTATGTCAGAAGTAAGTTGTGAATTTGTTGGTTATAATTGAGCTAATAATGTTGAAAAAATGCAAAAGAAAGAGAATTGGGCTTAGGCCCAAACCGGCCGAACCAAACTGAACCAAACCGTCTTAAATTGGTTTGGATTGGTTCGGTTTTTCCTTATAACTTTTATCCAAACCGAACCAAACCAAACCGTTATATTTTAATTGGTTCGGCCGTTATATCACTTTGTTATTTACACAGCAATCCCCTTACTAATTTTACCCGCCAAAATTAATTTGTTCACTTTGATTGAGGAGCGACCACTTTAGATACCTACTTTCTGTGGTGATGTCATATTTGCATTATTAGTATCGCGTACAGTAGTTTCATTTTCTTTACAGGTGATAATCAGACAAATTAAGTATAATATTTGCGGAGATTTAATTGTTCACGCGGCGCGGTTGAAATGTAAGTTATATTCAGAACGTGTGCTATCATATTTGCATTATCAGTATCATAAACACAGTTTTCTTTTTTTCTGTAGGTGATATGCGTTCATATTTAGTTCCATATTTGGCAAGAAGTAACTGCTTAGTTGTTAATGTTAAAATGCAAGTTACCTCCACTCACTCTGATGTCATTTTTGCATTATTAGTATCATATACACTGTGATCATTTACTTTACTATTAATGATGCGTTGATATTTAGTTTCAAGGTTGGCAAAATGAAACTGATTACTTGGTCATGTTCAAATGTCACTAAGTCATTTGCTTCATAAGTGGTGATGTGATTTTAGCATAATAATTATCACGAAAAGCATTTATAATTTTGTGACTGCTGCCGGTGACAAGTGGTATCATAAATGCTCTCAATATGGGAGCGTGCGAAACAATTCAGTCCCTCCACCTTCAGTGATGATTGTCAATTGTCGTTTCACTCACATCACTTGGGAAACGAACTATTAAGTACCTGATCTAAACCCTTGTCTTCGTTCATTGTCAAGTGGGTCACGCCGGTTGGGTTTATATGCGGCACTTTCTTCTTCGTCCCCAAACGACACCTTGATTACTAAAACCTCCACAGACCCATTTCAGTCCCTCTTCTCCACAGACCCTTTTCAGTCCTCTATTTTCAGTCCACTTCTCCACAGACCCTTTTTAGTCCTCTTCTCCAACAACCAAGATGGATATTCCACATTTGGCATGGTTTAAGGTGATGCTCGTGGTTGCAAAGCAGTCCTCTGGAGATCTTTACAGCATGGTGGGAACCTGCAAGTTATTTAAAGAAATGCTCAATCCTGGGGCTTGGACAACCGTGTCAGTAGATAAGTACCAGTGGCATGAGGACTGGTATGGTGAAGATGAAGGCAAAATTGTTGAGTTCTTGCAAAAGTGCAAAGAATATAACAATCCAGAAATGATTTACAGACACGCTATTCATGACTTCTTCCTGAAGAATGATGATGAGGCGCTGAAGAACCTGCGGGTGGCAGCTATGGCAGGGCATAAGGAAGCCCCCTACCTTGTTGGCTTGCTAGGGCTGTTGAACCCCAGCGAGGGCAAGGAGAATGCGATGGAGTTTTTGTGCCATCTCAGCAAAATGAAGAAACTGAACATGCAAGCTTGCAGGGATTCAATAAGCATTCGAACTTGGGTCGGATACAATGTCTGGCACCAAAACTCCTCCTCTGCTTGGAAAGTTTACTACAGACGAACATTTTTTTCAGACTGCATTCACTGTGAGGGTAATCGGGAGTGGTATCAGTTCTAGGACCGCAGTGCCGAAGACTGGGGCAACGTAGATGCTTGGAACTGCTTGTGAACCCTGCAAATGGAAGAGGGAGCTGTGCTGCATCCAGCGCGAACTCAACTTGATGACTGTGTATGATTATTAAGTCTATATACATGTTATGATAGGTGTTTTATTAATAAATTGTTGTTTTGGTTTTTAGTGTTTTTATGTAAAGGTGACACACTGTGAACTTTGTATTGTTTTTATTTGAAGTCTGTTTATGGTTTTGGGTCCTATATCGTTTCAGTAAGTGGTCTCACATGGGGAATTGCTGGTTCATATCCCCCAAACAGTCATTCGTTAAAGATGACAGACAACCGTATGGCTCCCAGTTGCGTGTTGTCAACCCGAAAAGGGATTATCCTTTCAGTCACTTCGTTGACAAGTGGATGTCTGACACATCCTTGATCTTCTAAGATACTTTGATGTTCCCATAAATACCCCAAAAAAATCCCCCTAATTTCTTGATTTGTCCTCCAGTTGAAACTATATTTGCAACAAAACAGAAAGTGTAATTAAGTAATCCGGTAATCCCTTTTCACTAACATAATTATTTAAATATCGCAATGTGGATCTACGAATTAAGTGGAGGGTTTTTCCCAATTTGATTATAACCATCTACGACATTTCCCCATTATTTTCGAATTTGTCCAGCAATTTGTAGGATTTCTGCACCAAACAAAACAAAATTGAATCCTATTGTACGGAAATCCCTTTTCACTAACATAAAGAATTACATATCTCAGACCAAAAAAGAAAAAAAAAATTACATATCAATTTCCACAAAAAACATTCCTGGAAATTTTGAATTTGCCGCTCACAGTCATTGATTGTTACGACCAAAATAGGACAATTCAAACTTGAAACTCCATTTAGTTCTCCCCAAAAAATAAAACACCATTTCTTTTCAGATTTTAAGGACAATTATTTGGGGGGTTTTGAGCAAATTTTTGGAAGGGTTGTCATCTTCTGTTATCTTCATTTTCCCTTATGGGTAAAGCCATGTCGAATTCTTCAACAAACACTCAAGGAAAGAGATGTCGGCACTGCAATGCTGAGATGGTTATGCTAATTTCCAAATCTGAAAGGAATATCGGCAGACCGTATTGGAAGTGCTTCACAACATATCTAAGTATTATCTTCCCTAAGCCAATAACACTAACTCAGATCAGCCATTGCCTAAGCCAACGAAAACAGCTCCAGAGTAGAAGAATTGGGTCTAACATTGTAATCCGAAAATGAAAAATGTAACTTTCTTATGTTTTTTTAGGGAGCTACAAGGTGTAGTGGCTATGAATGGGTGACTGGAGGCAACATGCCAACTGAATCTCAAATTGAAAACCAGCTGGATGTGAAGGAACTTAATGCATATGCTAAAGTCATCCGTATAGTGAAGGGCATTAAAAATATCCTCCTACCTGTTGTTAGTTCTATCATTTCTGAATTTGGCAGTTCAAGTGATGAAGAAGTAAGAAACTTTTTGCGTCTGGAAATCTTCAAGCAATTTCAAGTATATATTTTTAAATTGTGTTTTCTTTTGGCTTTTCAAGTATATATTTTGTAATTTTCTAATCCGGACAGCTATGAAATATGAAGAAGTGTTTGCAAATCTACTATTATGAATTAATCATTGAGCATAATTAGGAAATGAATTTTTGAACGTTTGATATGCCTGCATCTTCAACTTCACAATCTTGTTTGCCGTAAACAAGAAACATTCCTATTTATTCCACATTTAAAAACACAGTGTGGCAACATTTACGATTTATGGTTCACCATAGTATCAACAACATGTGTTCTCGGTTTCGTAATAGGTTGTATTTCAACCCGATAAAATAACTTATTCTTTAATTTTAAGTCAAAAGGGGGAGTTGTATCATAAACAAGAGTTTGTTCATTGGCAAAAATAAATTATGCTTCGTATCTAAATATTGGGAAAAATTAGTCTTATTTTATCCTTTCAAATGACACACAGAATACTATTATTGTTATTTCCTTGGTCAAATTATATATTTCACACAAATAAGCAAACCTCATATTACCATTTTACGAACAACTCCATATAAGAGATCCAATCAATGCTAAAAACTATCCTTCCATTTAGGCATTTTGTAAAGAGAAATTAAATATGTTGACAGAAAATAATGTAAACATACTTCAATTAAAGCATACCCATTTAGCTTTACAAAAGTACGCATAATAAACCAAAAGCAGTTTCCCATATTTTTCACTCGCTCTTTCTTCACATCTTACAGCTTGGATATATACAAGATACCATCTGAAGTGTCCAAAGCAAAATGGTTACACCTTCAGGAGCGCACACAAAGTTGGAACAAACGCAGTCAAAATGAACTTTTAGGCAGGTTTTTCCAAACAAACTTACTGAAAATAACCAAAATGAACGTTGTCCAGCGACGGTTTACTCCATGGTGATTCCGTCCCAGTTGTAGCTTGGGACAACACATTTTGCATACTCTCGGAATAGGTCAAACCATTTACGTGCTTCTGCTTCCCTCATCTGCATTGCCTCATTCGACCCCTTGAACTTTTGACAAGCCTAACCCTCAGTTTCATTAGTTTGACTAATCGAAGATGTAATTTCGCTTGACTTTTCTCCTTCCCCAATGTTTCTTCATACCATCTTAGACATATCTTCTGACGTTTTATTTGAGTCTTCAACGCATCGTACTGCATCTGGCCGATACGGCATGTATCATCGTGGTCCTCAGATGAAAAGTTGATGGATTTCGCAGGTCCTCCAGGAACATCTTTAGCGTTCTTATTCTTGTGTGAGATAGGGTCTGCATATTTTGGTGGAGTTGTTATAAGTATGGGGGGGATTTTCGTAGGTGAACCCATGGTGAGTTGAGGGTTGTTTGGACCAACTGGTGGTGCAATGTGAGGTACAATATATAACTTTGTTTTTGATACAGCAGTCCCCTTACTAATTTTCCCGCCAAAATGAATTTGTTCACTTGGACTGGGGAGCGGCCACTTTAGATACCTAATTTCCGTGGTGAAGTCATATTTGCATTATTAGTATCAGACAAAGTTGTTTCATTTTCTTTACAGGTGATAAGCAGACAAATTAAGTATCATATTTGCGGAGATTTAACTATTAACGCGGCGCGATTGAAATGTAATTTACCTTTGGAACGTGTAATGTCATATTTGCATTATCAGTATCATAAACACAGTTTTCTTTTTCTGTACCTGGTGATATGTGTTCATATTTAGTTCCATATTTGGCAAGAAGCAACTGCTTAGTTGGTAATGTTAAAACAAGTTACCTTCACTCGCTCTCATGTCATTTTTGCATTATTAGTATCATATACACTGTGATCATTTACTTTACTGTTAATGATGCGTTGATATTTAGTTTCAAGGTTGGCAAAATGAAACTGATTACTTGGTCATGTTCAAATGTAACTAAGTCATTTGCTTCAAAAGTGGTGATGTGATTTTATCATAATAATTATCACGAAAAACATTTATAATTTTGTGACTGCTACCAGTGACAAGTGGTATCATAAATGCTCTCAATATGGGAGGGCGCGAAACCAATTCAGTCCCTCCACCTTCAGCGATGACTGTCGATTGTCGTTTCACTCACACCGCTTGGGAAACAAATACAATAATTACTTATCTAAACCCTTGTCTTCGTCCTTTGTCAAGTGGGTCACGCCGGTTGGGTTTATATGCCGCACTTTCTTCTTCGTCCACCAAACGACACCTTGATTATTAAAACCTCCACAAACACTTTTCAGTCCTCTTCTCCACAGACCCTTTTCAGTCCCTCTTCTCCAACAACCACGATGGATATTCCACATTTGGCATGGTTTAAGGTGCTGCTCGCGATTGCAAAGCACTCCTCTGAAGATCTGTACAGCATGGCGGGAACATGCAAGTTATTTCAACAAATGCTTAATGATCATGAGGTTTGGACAACCGTGTCAGTAGATAAGTACCAGTGGCATGAGGACTGGTACGGTGAAGATGAAGGCAAAATTGTTGAGTTCTTGCAAAAGTGCAAAGAACATAACAATCCAGAAATGATTTACAGACACGCTATTCATGACTTCTTCCTGAAGAATGATGATGATGAGCTGAAGAACCTGCGGGTTGCGGCTATGGCAGGGCATAAGGAAGCCTCCTACCTTGTTGGCTTGCTAGGGATGTTGAACCCCAGTGAGGGCAAGGAGAATGCGATGGAGTTTTTGTGCCATCTCAGTAAAATGAAGAAACTGAACATGCAAGCTTGCAGGGATTCAATAAGCAATCGACTGCGTCGGTATACAATGTCTGGCACCGTGACTCCTCCTATGCTTCAAAAGTTTACTGCAGACGAACGATTTTTACAATCCTGCATTCAGTGTGAGGGTAATCGGGAGTGGTATGAGTTATGGGACCGCTGGGGCGAAGACTGGCACAACGTAGATGCTTGGAACTGCTGTGAACCCTGCAAATGGAAGAGGGAGCTCTTCTGATCCAGCGCGAACTCCAGTTGATGACTGCGTGGGTTTAAGGTCTATATACATGGTATGATAGGTGTTTTTATTAATAAAATGTGTTTTAAGTTACCTTTAGTGTATGTAACGGTGAAACTGTGAACTTTGTATTGTTTTTATTTGAAGTCTGTTTATGGTTTTGGGTCCTATATCGTTTCAGTAAGTAGTCTCAAATGGGGAATTTCTGGTTCATATCCCCCAAACAGTCATTCCTTAAAGATGACAGCCAACAATGTGGCAGGGAGGTTGCGTGTTGTCAACCCGAAAAGGGATTATCCTTTCAGTCACTTCATTGACAGTGGAAATCTTAGACATGATCGGTGCATATTTACATATCATTTTGTACCATTCTAACTTATGATTTGGTTATGTTTTTGAGTTAAACTTGTGCTTTTAATAAGTTTTGTGTTTGTTTCAGTGTAATAAGCTTGAGACTCACTAATTGCATTTTGGAGACAAATTAGCTCAAAACGGTGTCTGCAGATCAGTCAACTTCACGGATTGGACTGTACTTACTCAAGAAGAACCAGATAATGAGCCATACATCATTCGAAATATACGGAAGTCTATTTTCTGTAGAATTTTACGGTTCATGATTCCGAATCTTCTAGAGAAAGTTATACATGTTTTGGCAACTTAAGGTCAAATTCGGCAGCATCTGCGTTACTGGGCCAAAAATCACATTTGAAGGCCTTCCCGATTTTTCCTTGAGTTGGGCTGCATATGCTTGGAAAGATAAGACAAAGAGCTTCAAGATCCATATTTTTCCAGATTTTTCAGAATGGAGCCACAAGCCCAAAACGAGCCCACAAGCTGGCTACAATGCATTGTCATGCATGACATATGCATGATGAGGTGTTATTTATTGTGGGGAAGTTTGGTGAAGCATATTCAATACCTATTTTTGAGTGGAATTTTGCAGCAACCAAATGAATTGAAAGATGTTGAAGTGGATGATGCAACACTAAGCCTAAAGACAAGAGGAATTGTTTTCAAATGCAATTGTGTGTTAGGTTAGGTTGGTGAATTAAGTGTTGTGTGTTAGGTGAAATTAGTGTGGTTAGTGAATTCAATTGTATATTCAGATTTTCATCTCCCCTAAGCCTATAAATAGGGAAGTTCTCTAAGCTAGTAATCACACCCCAAGGGGGGGAGCTCTCAAACACTTCTCTAGAGCTCCCTTCCCTTCTCTCCCTCAAATTCTCTTAGTTTCCCTTTGTAGTTCTCAATTGTTGTAATAAGATCATTCTACTAAATTTTCCTTTCTCTAAAGTTCTCAAACACTTCTCAAACACCTTTCTCTTCTCCAAGTTCTCAAACACTTTCTTCTTCCTTCTCAAAGCTTTCAAACACATGCTCTTCCAAACTCCACAAAGTTCTCAAACACAATTCCGATTCTCTTCCAAAATCCTCAACGTTCTCAAAATACCTCTCTACTTTCTTCTCCAAAAGTCCCCATGTTCTTGAACACTTCCCAAACACTCCTCCCTTCTCTTTCTCAAACACATCTCTCCTCTCTTCCAAAAGTCTCCATATTTTCAAGTGTTGTACAAAACCCTTTTTACTTCTTTTGTTTTCATTTCTATTTTGTGTAGGAAAACTGAACAGGATCATTCAATCACCAATCCCTGTGGAATCGACCTCGCACTTACATACGCTATACTACCGAACGGCTCGTGCACTTGCGAGTATCACAAGTTGAGGATGCAGCTGAATCCATTTGGTGCAGCTGAAATCTACGCAACAAGACATCCTTGATCTTCTAAGATACTCTTGATGATACCATAAATACCCCAAAAAATTTCCCCTTAATTTCCTGATTTGTCCTGCAGTTGAAACTATATTTGCAACAAAAAAGAAGTGTAATTAAGTCATCCGGTAATGCCTTTTCACTAACATATTATTTAAATATCGCTATGTGGATCTACGACATAAGTGGAGGGTTTTTCCCATTTTGATTATAACCATCTACGACATTTCCCCATTATTTTCGGATTTGTCCAGCAATTTTTAGGATTTCTGCACCAAACAAAAAAAAAAATTTGAATCCCATAGTATGGAAATCCCTTTTTCAGGAACGTAAAGAATTACATATCAATTTTCACAAAAAACATTTTGCCAAATATTAACCCAAAACTCCTGACGAAGTATTCATTCCCACACAGAGTTAGGAAATTTTCCAATTTTTTCCTTAATTTTCCTGCATTTTTAACGATTTTTGGGAAAAACAATTGAATAAAATTACAAGAAATGCCAAGTGGAGGCGCTGGAGTGGGGAGATGCAAGCCTCGACCGCCACGCGGCGCGCTCCCATGCCACCACACGCCAGTTTTTATATTTTTTTAATCATTTCCACTTAAATATTCAATTAAAAATCGAATTTGAAGGTGGAAAAATCCCGAAAAATTCCTCAGCGATCGGGACGAGATTTCCTTCGATGACATATCCGGAAAAAGGGTAGGACAAACAAATTTAGATACGAGATTAATGTGATCGAACATATGAGAGTGTAGGGTTTACAAAGTGTATTAGTGTTTTCATTTGCATGATCCGAATGTAGGGTTGGTTCCCAAATTTTATTTTTCACTCGCTCCTAAACCAGGGTTTGTACTTTCCGTACGAAGTATTCATCCCCACACAGAGTTAGAAAATTTTCCAATTTTTTCCTTAATTTTCCTGCATTTTTAACGATTTTTGGGAAAAAACTGAATAAAATATACAAGAAATGCCAAGTGGAGGCGCTGTAGTGGGGAGCTGCAAGCCTGACCGCCACGCGGCGCGCTCCCATGCCGCCACACGCCAGTTTTTATATTTTTTAATCGTTTCCACTTAAATATTCAATTAAAAATCGAATTTGAAGGTGAAAAAATCCCAAAAAATTCCTCAGCGATCGGGATGAGATTTCCTTCGATGACATATCCGAAAAAAGGGCAGGACAAACAAATTTGGATACAGAATTAATGTGATCGAACATATGAGAGTGTAGGGTTTACATAGTGTATTAGTGTTTTCATTTGCATCATCTGAATGTAGGGTTGGTTTCCAAATTTTATTTTTCACTCGCTCCTAAACCAGGGCTTGTACTTTCCGTATGAAGTATTCATCCCCACACAGAGTTAGGAAATTTTCCAATTTTTTCCTTAATTTTCTTGCATTTTTAACGATTTTTGGGAAAAAACTGAATAAAATATACAAGAAATGCCAAGTGGAGGCACTGGAGTGGGGAGCTGCAAGCCTAACCGCCACGCGGTGCGCTTCCATGCTGCCACACGCCAGTTTTTATATTTTTTAATCATTTCCACTTAAATATTCAATTAAAAATCGAATTTGAAGGTGAAAAAATCCCGAAAAATTCCTCAGCGATTCGGGACGAGATTTCCTTCGATGACATATCCGGAAAAAGGGTAGGACAAACAAATTTGGATACGGGATTAATGTGATCGAACATATGAGAGTGTAGGGTTTACAAAGTGTATTAGTGTTTTCATTTGCATCATCCGAATGTAGGGTTGGTTCCCAAATTTTATTTTTCACTCGCTCCTAAACCAGGGTTTGTACTTTCCGTATGAAGTATTCATCCCCACACAGAGTTAGGAAATTTCCCAATTTTTTCCTTAATTTTCCTATATTTTTAACGATTTTTGGGAAAAAAAACTGAATAAAATATCCAAGAAATGCCAAGTGGAGGTGCTGGAATGGGGAGCTGCAAGCCTAACCACCACACGGCGCATTCCCGTGCCGCCACTCGCCAGTTTTTCTATTTTCTAATCGTTTCCACTTAAATATTCAATTTTTAAACGACTTCAAGGGTGTAGGGGCTTGCCACCTACGGTTTAGGGTTTACTGTCGAATGCTTAGGGTTAAAAAATATTAACCCAATGCTTTTCTTTCCCGCTCATGGGTTAGGGTTAACAAAAAAAAAAAACATTCCTGCAAATTTTGAATTTGCCGCTCACAGTCACTGATTGTTACGACCAAAATAGGACAATTCAAACTTGAAACTCCATTTAGTTCTCCCCAAAAAATAAAATACCATTCCCTTTCAGATTTTAAGGACAATTATTTGGGGGTTTTGAGCAAATTTTTGGAAGGGTTGTCATCTTCTGTAATCTTCGTTTTCCCTTCTGGGCAAAGCCATGTCGAATTCTTCAACAAACACTCAAGGAAAGAGGTGTCGGCACTGCAATGCTGAGATGGTTATGCTAATTTCCAAATCTGAAAGGAATATGGGCAGACCGTATTAGAAGTGCTTCACAACATATGTAAGTATTATCTTCCCTAGGCCAATAACACTAACTCAGATCGGCCATTGCCTAAGCCAACGAAAACTACTACAGAGTAGAAGAATTGAGTCTGACATTATAATATGAAAATGAAAAATGTAACTTTCTTATGTTTTTTTAGGGAGCTACAAGGTGTAGTGGCTATGAATGGGTGACTGGAGGCAACATGCCAACTGAATCTCAAATTGAAAACCAACTGGATGTGAAGGAACTTAATGCATATGCTAAAGTCATCCGTATAGTGAAGGGCATTAAAAATATCCTCCTACTGTTGGTAGTTCTATCATTTCTGAATTTGGAAGTTCAAGTGATGAAGAAGTAAGAAACTTTTTGCATCTGGAAATCTTCAAGCAATTTCAAGTATATATTTTTAAATTGTGTTCTCTTTTGGCTTTTCAAGTATATATTTTGTAATTTTCTAATCCGGACAGCTATGGAATATGAAGAAGTGTTTACAAATCTACTATTATGAATTAATCATTGAGCATAATTAGGAACTGAATTTCTGAACGTTTGATATGCCTGCATCTTCAACTTCACAATCTTGTTTGCCGTAAACAAGAAACATTCATATTTATTCCACATTTGAAAACACAGTGTGGCAACATTTATGGTATATGGTTCACCATAGTATCAACAACATGTGTTCACGGTTTCGTACATGTTGTATTTGAACCTAATAAAATAACTTATTCGTTAATTTTAAGTCAAAAGGGGGAGTTGGATCATAAACAAGAGTTTGTTCATTAACAAGTAAGACTCAAAACTACCTTGAAACCTTCGTACAAATGGGAAAGATGCCCTCAAGCATGCGAAGAAACCTCTTCGAGCTTCCCTTATATGATTGAAAGGTTAGTTCTCTATCTCGCGAATTGAGCCAATACCAAGCTATATGAATTTCTTCAATTCAACTACTGTTACCTACATAATTACAAACCGCCCACCCAGTGAAATGAAGTTTGCAAGTTCGTATACTACACCCACCCAGTTATGTCATATTGCCTCTCCTAATTAAGCACACGCGTTAATATCCTTGCAACAACTGCACAGTGAGCTTCAACCGATACAAGGGCATGGCATGATGGGAAATATTGGCTAGTTCGACATTGGAGGTCAGAAACTCGCAGTATTTGAGAATGTACATCCCACAGTCGCCCCTGAAACATAGCGAAGCAACTGTCATTCATTATACAACAAAAGCGCACTTTCATAACACAATGTGTTTAGATCGAATATGCCTCACCCGCCTACTTGTTGGGGTGCATCCAAAACGCGACTAACTGGCCACTCACTTTTGCAAAGGAGACCGTCGCCAATATATCTAGCTTCGTTTAACAACCGAGGCAGTATTTTGGACACGGCTGCACAGCCCGTTGGATGGCTTGAGTTCTGCACAGATCTACTTTTGAATCATATGCCCTTATCTCACACGCTTTTAAATCGATAACAAGTATGATCCAGTGCTTCTGCCTTTGTAGGTTGAAGGGAAAAAAAACTTGATTCACAGACCTCCATGATTTAGCCAACTTATGCCCTTCGCCCTTCACCATTCCCACTAGACCGTTGATGTGCTTCCTCTCTTCCTTTCCAATATACGACTTCATTTGTGTGTAATCTAAGGCAACACATTTCTGCATAGTGGCACACGAGTTATGCATCATAACGGATACGAAATTTCAAAACAAACAATGCTTATGAAATAATACAGACCTGAAAAGTGGTGTCCAGGATCGTCCAGTCAAAACCCGCCCACTTGCCAGACCTTTGTGTGCTGCTCCGTAGCAAATGCAAGGCCATGTCAATGTTCTACATAAAAGGGTTGTTTCCATTATTAAATCAATCCATTACTACATAGCAAAGGCTTATCGACAAAATCCCAAATCAATCAATGCTTACCGAGTCATCCAACCAACCGTCCTTGTTCAGCAACCGAACAAAGAAGTTATGCGAACCTTTCATAGCTTCGTCTCCACATAACCGCACATGTGAACTATATTTATCAATCATTGTTATTATCAATTCCATTTCACCAGTGACTCAATAGATAATCATAATAAACCATTTACATTTCACTAAGGACGGGCAAAAGGAACTTACTTTACTTCTTGTCCCTATTCCCAGCAGAATTTTGCCACCTCCAGAAGGGAATCACGAGGAACAAGCCTTAAGGGGTCAGCAATTGGGTCCTTCGAAAGATTGGGAATCTTCCGACCTTGCCATGGAGTCTCCCTTACCACTGCCCTTGGCCTCTTCGTCATAGGACCAACCGTCTGACTCCTTCCCCGACCCCTTTTTCGCCCCACCCCAACTATAACATCTTCGCCACATTCACCCTCCTCAGTGGACATGTCAATCTTTCGAGGAGGATTCGTAAGGAATTTTACAAGGGTGACACACACCACATCTGGATCATCCCAATTTATATCCGAGGTTGTATATTGCCCATCTTCTTTCGCATTTTGTACACACTCCTCTCTCGATTCGGGTACTCCACCTTCCTTGGTTTCATCACTCTCCTCTCCAGCATCCTCAGTCTCATGTCTCTCCTCTCCAGCATCCTCAGTCTTAAGTTTCTCCTCTCCATCATCCTCACTCTCATGTCTCTCCTCTCCAGCATCCTCAGTCTTATGTCTCTCCTCTCCAGCATCCTCAGTCTTAAGTCTCTCCTCTCCATCATCCTCACTCTCATGTCTCTCCCCTCTAGCATCCTCAGTCTTATGTCTCTCCTCTCCAGCATCCTCAGTCTTAAGTCTCTCCTCTCCATCATCCTCACTCTTCCTGGCGTCTGCATAACTGGTACACTTTTCCAAGTGTAAAACTCTCTCCTCCAGCTCACCCTTCTCACGGTGCAATAGTGCAACCTCATTCCTTAACTGCTGCACAACAGAGTTTAATTCATCAAGGTCCTTACATACCCGCAGGCCTGCACTAGGTGCATCGCATTCAGGAACAACTGATCCCCAACTCCAATATGGTTGCCTCATCTCCAATTCACGTGGTCGTAAGAGCCGCAGTATGACAGGCTGTCAAACATATACAGTTAACAGGTCATATACTATAGTAAACAGCTTTCCTCATGAAACCAACATACTATTGAAATCAATTATTAACTACACACCTGTTTGTTTTGAAATATATAAGCGTTCAGCTTTCTAAACTCAAGCACTTTATCTGTGGATTCCCACTGGCAAATTCGAGGGACTAATGCAGTTTCCTCGATTCGCCTACAATATCAAAGGGGGGAATTCCCAATTCAGCAATTAATTCATACGCCCAAATCTACAACAAATAGATTATCAAAGTCAGTACTTAGTTACGAACTTAAATTTTACAAACACTAATTTTGAACTAAATAATACCTGGAAAGCATAGCTCAATCCCTTTATATTCCATGCAGGTCTGTTAATTTTTTTAGGCTTCTCATCCTCCACGTTTTTCTTCGCTTTTCTCACTGAACTCCGCACCGCCTTTTTTCGCCTTTTCTCCCCTTTCCCCTGCCCATCCTTGTCTTCATCTCTCTCTTTCTTCCTGGGAGCAAACAATAGAGAATCTTGCAAACACTCAAATGGTATAGATCCCCATGGATATTTGTTGAATTCATCTATTTTATGAACCAAATGTAAGTAGTCCTCATTTATCTTTACATTTTGGGGTCTACCCATTATCACAGACTCCACAAAATACAGCAGTCCCAATTTGAACGAGTCCTCGCTTCCTCTTTCAGACTTTAGGAATGCATTTTCTAAGTCCTGGCCAGTAATGTGACTCCTGTTGGTAAAATGCGCTTTCATAAATCGCTTATGATCTTCCCCGCAGACGTTATGTCAGGCTCGCTTCCACATCTTAGACCATTTATCAAACAAAAATTCTTTACACTAAATTGAGCAACGTTGGACCCTATTGCATAACTAAGGCCCATCATGTCCTTCACACCAAGTCCTCCGACTCGCCGAAGTGCCAGACCATGCACAATTTGACCACTAATTGGAATTTTATGGAGTCCCAACAAGTGCCCAAAACAGCTCTCTCTAAATCTTTCCATAAGCGACTCACTGAAATGCGCCCCAAAATTACAACAGGACTTTTGCGGGAAATACCTTTTGCCTGACTAGGAAACAAAGCTCAAACCCAGAATCCATTTATACCTGCAAAAGACACCTTTTGCTTAAGAAGGCAGAACTAATACGTGCTGACAATATTATGACCACATTAACATACATAAGTGATACCTACTCACAATATTATCTACACATTTTGAAACCTACAAACACTATTTTCAACACATTACGTAATACCTACTAACAGAATTTTCAACATATCAAGTTACAAAACTGATACACTATTTTCAACACATTAAGATACATGATTTCAGCTACAAACACTAATGTCAACAAATTCAGATACAGAATTGATACCTACTACAAGATGCATTGCTCCTTATGCATCCCAAATCATCTCATATTCAGAGTTAAGATTCAATTTTCTCTTATGCGTTCTACTTATACTTGTACTTATTATGATTTGTTTTCCAAGCCCCATTAAATCCCTAAAATTATGCCCAACACTCACACCACTACATGGCCAAAGTAGGATTACAATGAGGTACAGATGAAGATTCCTCGAATTTTACGAAAACACAACAAACAACCAGAATGCACACTAAAATACGAAGTACAAAACACAACACAAATTACTCAGGCCACTTTAGAATTTTGCAAACACATCCGTACATAGACAGGCTACTCTTACCCAGAAAATCAAACCCATCAAATCCTACAGCAATTTCAATTAAGTGAATGCAATATAACATGCAAACTTTAATATCAAAGAGAGAGAGGGAATTCGACAGAAACGTACCAATTCAGACGTTCAAATGAGAATTACTCGATCACGGAGGTTCTGCGACAACAGAAGCGCAACTCGAGATAAACAGTACACGAGTTTCTATGAGAAGAGACGAGGAATAGAGAACTTGATGTCTGGTAGGTATTTGGGTGTTATGACTAGGGTTAATTCATAACTCCATTGACAAGAAAGGCGCCACTGCGAGGAATAAGAAAGGCGCCATTTTTTGAAGCAGACGTGACTTGACACTTCTGCTAAGGGGAAACTGTAGCCTCTCCTATGCACCGTAAGCTTGCTTTTTATCTTCAACTGTTCAGATGCATTTTAATGGCTGTGATTGGTTCTTATATAATGTTCTCACATAAGTGTTCTCACCTGATCCGAGTTGAAACTTGGAAACAACTAAACCTATTTAACATATCTTTTGGGCCGGCACCTAGGTAAAATCCCACGTTACTTACTTATTCCTTTTTAATGGATCAAGTCACACGTAATTTTGTAATAAATTTTTTATAAATTCACTGTATAATTAACTAAACTGAACTGAGGCCTGACATATGTATAAGCATAAATAAATAATTCAATTAAACCGTACATAGTCATATATAAATAAGAAATTTCACAAATGCGTTACGAGTATATGAAGAGATAATCCATAATAAACATGAAAACTGAATTCATCTAATACCAAGGCGAAAATCATACATTTCCATTAAAAAAAAATCTGAAAATTGTAAAAACTTTCCACATGTCATTACCCCATAAATTGTCTTCAATTCCCTGTTATTTTCCATTAGTTCCATCATATCCGTCAATTCCTAACAAAACTCAAGGGGCTTGACCTTGAGAGCGCAATATTTGCATGACTTATGGGGTCGTAACTGTAACTAGCTTGAGAAAGCAAAATCTTGCCCAACACTGTTCGGGCATGTCCGATACTCATGAGGGGAATAACTGAGTTGCCTTGAACAACTCCAAAAATTTCATGAACAATAACTTGAACATTTAATACCAACTCCAAACATAAACCAGTAACATATGCTTGAAGGTAAAAGAACTAATATAAATTCTAACACTAAAATATATCCATAAACAAAATTGAAAACTAAAACAGTAAGTAAAACTCTACATAAAACTGAATTCCCTAATCCCTTGTTCAAACTGTTAATAAACCTTTCTAAAATCCATTCCTGAAACTGTTTACAATTTTTCCAAACTGTCCAACATTTCTGACCATGCAAAAACATTTAATTTCATTCTAAGTCTTAACTGAATAATATACTATAAAATGTTCATGCCTGAAAATAAACTGATAAATAAATCATTTCATTTCTGTAGCATCTTGCTCAAACTAATAACAAACTTTTCTAACTATCCATAATTTCTGAGCATACATAAATATTTGCAATCATTTCAAGCTATAACAGACTAACAGAACATAAATGTTTCACACTTGGGAATAAAAATGATAAATAATCATTCATGAATATTTAATAAATTCGAAATTGAATGGAAGCCATTTTTAAAACAAATGTCCACTTATTGATAAAATAAATCATTTAAACACCGGATAACATCCCCAAAACCTGGTAATGGATTAGAGAATTTCTATCAAATAATTAGTAGATAAAAAAATTAGCAATTTAAAGAAGAGTCATTCAGATATAGCTAGGGTGGGCACGGTACGGTACGGTATGGTGGTATTAGCCCGTAACCGCTACCAATACCGGAAATTAAATCGGTATGGTACGGTATGAGATTATCGTTTGTCAAAATTGGTACCGTACCGTACCGTGCCAAATTGATATCGGTACGGTATTGGTACCATTTCGGTACCAAAACGACACAACTAAAAAAATGAACCAATTCAATATTCAACATATTCATTCACCAAAATAAGTGATGCCTAAATTACAAATTCAAATATTCAACATATTCAATATCCAAATCCTAATCAACATATTCAATATCCAAATCAACCAAATCAATATTTATCCATCAATAGATTCATCAAATCCAAATGGTTAAAACTCATGACTTATGGCTTATAAACCAAAATAGTTAAAATTATGGAGGAGAGTAAGAGTTTGGCTTTGGTGTTTGAGAGGCAAGTAATAGAATGAAAATAAATAAATTATATTTTAGTACTATTCGGTATGGTACGGTATTGACCGGTACCAAATACTTGATACCGCTACCATACCATACTCTATTGGTATGGTACGGTACGTACGGTACCGAATATCTCCTCATCCCAAATGAAACGGTATGAAATCGGTACGGTACGGTTCGGTTAGGGTACGATTTCGGTATTTCGATTTTAGATGCCCACCCCTAGATATAGCCCCTTTTATTAACCGTCCCCGGGCCGCAAGCCCATATGAAAATTTTATTGTATAATATAGGTAGCCTATGCATTAAAAAAAAGAAAAAGAAAAAACTTCTAGATACGAGATTGAATGTTTTGTTGTATAATAATCTAAAAAAAGATGGTGGTTTCGATGGGGTTTAAGCTTTAAAAAGGGGGGAATCTCGTTGTTGACCGACATATCATGTTTAATTGATTTTTTAATAGTTTAATATCTTTTAATAGCAAATTGATAGAATATCTATAAAGTGTAAATTTGTAAATCACAATGACAAAATCGGCTAATTTTTTTTTTTTCTTCTGAGTAACAATATTAAAATTTCATACAAAACCCAATGATCACTAGAAGCAAGGTTTTTAGCGAATCACCATATTGAAATTTCATACAAATAACCCAATCATGATATGATCCCTAAGTTCCCAGAAATCGTCCAATAATCTATAAAATTATAAATAAATAAAAATGCCTGATGTAAGCAATGCTTGTATAAAATATATATATATATTGTATGTATAATACATAGTATGTGTACCTGTGTCATCAATGGTAGACCTTCACAATTTTTAGCAATCTCCGTCCCGTCCAATTCTCTCTAAACCAAGAGGTATATCAGAACTACCATCTGAGCAAGCTGCATGTTTCAATATGGACCAGCATTCATCTCTTGATAGAAGGTCCAATTTAGGCCGCGGAAGTGTTTCTGTGAGTGATGCAACTATGCCACTGCGGGTAGTGACAATAATTTTGCTTCCTGGAGCAGAATTCAACTTTGACAAACAGCTCTTCAACCTTTCCCATTTCTCAGACTCTTCATTCCAAACATCATCAAGTACAAGAAAATACCTTTCCCCGACAACTCTTCTCGGAGGTTTGTAAGCAATGCTTGCTGACTTGTCGCTACCTTTCCTGAGAGTAATTCTAACATCGCAGTTAAAATTGAATTGACGTTGAAAGTGTTTGATACACACACCCACAATTTTTTGTTGAAATACACATCGATAACACCTTCATTATACACGGACTTGGCCAAAGTTGTCTTTCCCAGTCCTGACATTCCTGCAATCGCCATAACCGACAGATTTTCTTGATTCATGTTGGAGTTGGTCAATGTTGTAACTATGTCTGACACAGCGTCCTTCCTTCCAATGATGATTTCATCTTTACCAATGAATGCGTTGGTTTCTCGGTCCTCTCTAATTCTTTGAAGGGTTGCCTCTTTTTTCTTTGCAATTAATTCGATGCAAGATGCTTCGCTCTTGAGCTCCGCCATAGAAGCGCTGATTTTTCTAATTCTATGTGCCATTTTTAGTCGAAACAAAATGGGATTGGAGGGAGAAAAGAAGTTGAGCACCTCTTTACACATATCGTTATGCAGTTCTACTCTTCTCCGGAGAAATTCATAGTTGATTTCTTCAAAGACATCATCAGCCTCATCAGCTATTTCCTTAAGTTTCTTCACCCAGCCTTACACTGGCTTGCCACCATCTTGTGCCTTCTCAGCAGCACCTCCTAAGAAATCTTGAAGGATGGATAAGGATTCATAGTTCAGCTTTGTATCCCCAGGCAAGACTGATTTCTTGAGCAGCAAGGGAAGTTAGCTTCGTCAGTATTCCCTCGGTCGCGAAAGTAAGCAGAGATTCTACTGCCATCTTAGTTTCCTTGTGTAAACCCTGCGCAAGACAAACATCAGATAGTGCTAGTTAATTAATTAAGAAACGAGAAGAAGAGACTGAAGATGGATGAAGACGCACAGGCATAGAGCTTCTCTCGTAGGTAGAAGGAAAAGGAGATGAGGAAGGCAGATTTGCAATACAAGACAACAATAGCACGCAGAGTTTAAGATACTTTTAGATGCAGCTACGACAAATTACTAAAATCTTGTTGACTTGATACTTTCCACAATTCTTTAAAAAACATCTTACGCTCGTCCTTTCAAGTCTTTCCCCATAAAAGAGAAGATTATATTCAAAATAAGAGACGGGCCCATTAGAAGACAAGTGGAAGTGGAAGTTTGAAAACCTTTACATTTCTTCACTGTCAAAGTTGGAGCTATTACGAATTCATTGTACGCATAGAGTCAATCTGTCTGCAGTCTAGTCACCAAACTGACAAGAAAAAGGAGAAGGATAAACAAGTCTTATTCCTTTGAGAAATGATTTAGAATGAATAAACTCTAGTTAAACTGAAAGGTGAAGAATGAAAAGGATTTTGATTTAAGGAAAGAAGAAATTACTGTAGATTTTTGGGATGTGAGAAATCTTGGGCCACTCTGAGCCGCTGTCCTTGGTGCATCTTTCCTCCAGAAGGGGACATTCCCAAATTCTTAGGGTTTGTAATTTGGTGAGGCGTTGCATAGCTGTGACACTAGGTAGATTCATGAGCTTCTGGCAATACCGAATGTCTAGCGTTTTAAGGGATGTAAGGTTACCCAACCAATCCTCAAGAGCCTCCACTCCATTGAATCTGCGTATCTAAAGATGTTAGAGAAGTGAAGTGTTGAATTTGTTGAGGCAAAGACTTGAGCTTGGGCCACCCCGTCAACTCCAATCTTTGACATTGTGATGATCCAATTCCAAGATGGAAATCAGGGAAGGAATCAAGCTCCTCACAGAACCAACCAAGTTCCAATGCCTTCAAACTTGCGCAGCAATGTAGCCGTGTGGGCAGATATTTTAATTTCCCACAATTATAAATCACCAACTGACAGAGAGAAGTGAGGTTGTCTAAACTCCGGAGACTCTCTAAATTAGAGGCATTTCTTATTTTCAACTCCACAAGAGAGGAGGGCAGCTGGACGCCACTACTCACCAAACTTTCTAATCTCTCACAATGTTGAATGCTCAATTGACAAAGGGACGTGAAGAGGTTTAAATTTGGAATAGACTTTAGACCACCACAACTCCATATACCCAAATCCACAATAGAGATGGGCCCACTACTCACCAAATTTTCTAATCTCTCACAACTTTCAATGCTCAATTCACAGAGGGACGTGAAGAGGTTTAAATCTGGAATAGACTGTAGATCACCACAACTCCATATATGCAAACCCACAATAGAGATGGGCCCACTACTCACCAAACTTTCTAATCTCTCACAACTTTTAATGCTCAATTCACAGAGGGACGTGTAGAGGTTTAAATCTAGAATAGATTCTAGACCACCACAACTCCATATACACAAATCCACAACAAAGACGGGCCCACTACTCACCAAACTTTCTAATCTCTTACAATTTTGAATGCTTAATTTATGGAGGGACGTGAAGAGGTTTAAATCTGGAATAGATTCTAGACCATCACATTTAATTATACTCAACTCCACAACAGAGACGGGCCCACTACTCACCAAACTTTCTAATCTCTCACAATTTTGAATGTTCAATTTACGAAGGGATGTGAAGAGGTTTAAATCTGGAATAGATTCTAGACCACCACATTTAATTATACTTAACTCCACAATAGAGACAGGGCCATTACTCACCAAACTTTCTAATCTCTCACAAGTTTTAATGCTCAATTCACGGAGGGACTTGAAGCTGTGCAAATCTGGAATAGATTGTAGACTAGGGCACTGGTATATAAGTAACTTTTGAAGAGATGAACAACAACCAAAGACATCGGGGGAAATACAAGTTAACTTCTCCCAATCTCTTATCTTCATACGTTCTATCTTCAACAACATCTCTTTAGACAGACATGTAAGCTCCTTATGACCTTGTATCTTCAACTTCTTTAAAGATGGGAAATGACTAGGAGCCTTCCTCAGGTTGGGACAATTCCGGATATCTAGCTTCCCCAGGCAAGGAAACATCATGACTTGTTCTGGTGCTTCCATCCATTCAATTAGCTCCTTGCAATCATGAATGTGTAATTCTTTCAGTGCTGGAAATGCAACCACTCTCCTTATACATGCCGTAGCCTCATCATAAACAAGATTAGTTCCATAAACCTCTGCTCCAACACATTTTAGATTATCTATTCCTTCAATCCAAACAAATGTAAGATGAGGTAAATGGCCGAGTGTTGGGACTTCTTCACATCTGTTGCACCCCTTAAGCTTAATCTGCTTTAAATTGTTAAGCTTAATCATCCATGATGGAAATTTAGTACCCATGAAATATTGAATCTCTAGCCTTTCCAATTCAGAATGCGGCTGGAGGCCTTCTAGTACGTCCTCCTCATTATTATTGTTGGTTATTGATCTATCTTTCGACCATACAAATATCAAGCCACGTAAGTTTTTCTTATTCTTTAATTTAGCTACCCTTGCCTCATCTCTATTCCTTAGATGTTCCAAATTACAAATAATCAATTTACCCATCAATTGATTCAAGGCAGCCAACTCCTCAATTTCCCTACCCATCACCACATGATCCTCATAAGGTAATTTTCGGAGGCTAGTCAATTTCCCTAAGACCCCAACAATTGGAAATTTCGTTCCCTTGTCACAATAAACATGTCTCAAGTTGATCAAGTTTTGCACATCTTTTGGAAATTCTTCAAGGCGGGAGTTTGTTGCTCTTAATGTTTGTAGGTTATATAGCTTGCCAATAGAATTTGGGATACTTTTGATTACTGTAAAGGAAATGTCAAGATATCTCAAGTGTTTCAGCTTTCCGATTGAACTTGGAAGCTCCTCAATATATACGGCAAATAATTTCAAGACACGTAAAGCTTTAAGCACTGGAAACATGTTTCGAGGTAGTGCTTCAGCATTCAAAAACGGTGATCTCAATTTCCCACTACTTCCTTCTGGAATGCTTTCTATAATCCTGGGAGTTGCAACATGTTGAATCTTGGGGAAGTCTCGCATCATGCATCCAGATTCGGATACGTGTTCTACAAGATCGTGCAAGAGATCGTGCATCTTGCATTGAATAACAATGCCCTTATCATCCACTATAGCATCTTGAAATAAGGAGCTTTGGAATAGAATATCAAAATATTCATTACCTATATCCTCCATCTCTAGATTACTTTGTTCTGAACAAGGATGGAGTAATCCTTGAGCCATCCAAAGTTGAATCAAGACATCTCTTTCCATCTCGGCATCTTTCATGAACGTTGAGCAATATGCAAAACATTGCTTCAATGCTGGTGATTCCAAATTATCGAAACTCAACTTCAAGACTGACATGATTCTATCTTCTCCCTTTGGTAACTCCCATATTCTACTGTCTTTGACTTTAGACCATTCAGTAGTAGTCTTTTTAGAGCGCAAAATGCCTTCCAAAACCTAGTAATGGATTAGAGAATTTCTATCAAATAATAAGTAGGATAAAATAATTAGCAATTTAAAGAAGAGTCATTTAGATATAGCCCCGTGGAACTAAAATAGTCTAGACAAAAACCGACATATTTCTAACTAAAAAATAAAACCCAAAATTTGAATTAAACCCCCTATGTTTAGCACCAAACCGATTCTCCCTTTTAAATGCCTCACTTTCTTAGACAAAAAATAAAATAAAATCCCTTTTATCAACAATCCCCATATGAAATTCTTATTGTAAATATTATAGGTAGCCTATGCATAAAAAAACTTTTGGATACAAGATTGAATGTTTTATTGTATAATAATCTAAAAAAAGAAGGTGGTTTCTATGGGGTTTGGATTATTTATTTATTATTTTTAGCACTTTTTTATACTTGTTTAAACTTTAAAGGCTTTTTGTCACAAATGGTCTTTAACGTTTACGAAATTATCACGAATGGTCGTTGAGGTTTTTTTGTGATACTAATAGTAACGTTTGGACTTTTTATCACAAATGGTCCCTGATGTCATATATTCTGTTAAGTGTCTTATGTGGAAGATAAGTGGAGCCACTTGTCCAATCACATCGTGACATGTGAATTAAATAAATAAATAAATATTTTTTTTATAATAAAAATCCATGTTTTTGTGCAACTTCCCATCCCCTCTCTATACTTAGTCTCTCTCTCCCGATGTCCTCTCTCTCCTCCCTCTAGCCTCTCTTTCTTTCCCTCTGCCCTCGCCCTCTGTTGCTCTCCCTCTCCTCTCCCTCTCCCTTAAACAGATAGTCCGAAAGTTAATTAGCTTTCTCTTGTTTTGATGGAAAAATTATAGCAAAAGTTTGTTTGATCCAAATGATTAAGCCATTCAGTGCAAAAGAATTGAAACAGAGGCAACAAATGATTATTTAGGTTTTATTAGGTTTGTAGAGGCAACAAAGAACCTTCAGTCGGGCTGTAGAGGCTACAAAAAAACAGAGGGAGAGGGAAAGCATAGGGAGGAGAGAGAGAGAAGAGGGGCTAAATGGTTTTTTTAATGGATTTTCATCATAAAAAAATATTTCTTTATTTATTTAATCCACATGTCACGATGTGATTGGACATGTGGGCTCCATTTATCTTCCACATCAGACACTTGGGCCAGTTTGACATTGCCTGTGCCTGTGAAAATAATCGATGTTAGATTTGCTGTGAGAGAAATCAACTGGAAGAGAAAAGCAGTTTGGCGTTTGGTAAAATTTTTGTTAAAAGTGTTGTTGATATTGATTTCAACAAAATCAGAAAATAATTGTTGCATAATCATTGAACCCAACATCTCTTCAAAACTGATTTCTGCATAATCAGAAAATAACAGCACCTCATTAGCTGCTTTCCCTTATAGCTTTCTCTCACAGCAATTTTTAACAATAAGTGATTTTCTCAGTTTACCAAACGGGTTGAGCTTCCCAAAATTTTTTAAAAATCACTTATTACCCAAAATAAGCAATGTCAAACGGGTACTTAGTGATAAAAAGTCCAAACATTAAAGACTATTAGTGTCACAAAAAAATAAATTGTTGTTGACCGACATATCACATTTAATTGATTTTCTAATAGTTTAATATCTTTTAATAGCAAATTGATAGAATATCTATAAATTGTAACCCCTAATTTTATATTTGTTAGGTTATTAAAATTATTTACCAATAAGCAATATTTTATCAATACTGAGGTTAATTAAGGGTTTGGAGACATCCCTGGAAGAGCCAAGAGTTGGAATCATACTGGAACATCTTTGTTGGTTTCTATTTAATAAAGTGATTGTGATAGGCATGATGACATGAAACTATTCTCTTCTTTCAGACCTTGTTATTTCCTTCAACATGAAAATGCATCAATGCAATTCAAAGTAACTCATTCATGATATGATCCCTAAATGCCAAGACTCATCCAACAATCTATAATCAGACCAAAAAAAAAAAAAAAAAAAATCCAACAATCTATAAAATTTTAAATAAATTAAAATGCCTGCTGTAAGCAATGCTTGTATCAGAAAAAAACAAAGAAAAAAAAAAGTGAGTGAGAAAAATAATATATATATATACAAATAGTATGTGTACCTTTGCCATCAATGGTAGACCATCACATTTTTTAGCAATCTCCCGTCCAATACTCTCTAAATGAAGAGGTGTATCAGAACTACCATCTGAGCAAGCTGCATATTTCAATATGGACCAGCATTCATCTGTTGATAGAAGTTCTAACTTAGGCCGTGGAAGTGTTTCTGTGATTGACGCAACTTTGACACTGCGGGTAGTGACAATAATTTTGCTTCCTGGAGCAGAATTCAACTTTGACAAACAGCTCATCAAACGTTCCCATTTCTCCAAATCTTCATTCCAAACATCATCAAGTACAAGAAAATACCTTTTTCCCGACAACTCTTCTCCGAGGTTTGTAAGCAATGCTTGCTGACTTGTCGTGGCTACCTTTCGTGAGAGTAACTCTAACATGGCAGTTAAAATTGAATTGACGCTGAAAGTGTTTGAAACACACACCCACAATTTTTTGTTGAAATATTCATTGATAGCACCTTCATTGTACACTGACTTGGCCAAAGTTGTCTTTCCCAGTCCTGGCATTCCCACAATCGCCATAACCAACAGATTTTTTTCATTAGTATTGGAGTTGGTCAATGTTGTAACTATATCTGACACAACCGCATTCCTTCCAATGATGATTTCATCTTTACCAATGAATGCGTTGGTTTCTCGGTCCTCCCTAATTCTTTGAAAGGTTGGATCTTTTTTCTTTGCAACTAACCCAATGAAAGCTGCTTCATTCTTGAGATCCGCCAGAGAAGCGCTGATTTTTCTAATTCTGTGTGCCATTTTTTGTTGAAAATTTGACGCAGAAATGAAGTTGAGCACCTTTTTTCCCATTCGGTTTTGCAGTTCTACTTGTCTCCGGAGAAATTCATAGTTGATGTCTTCCAAGACATCATCAGCCTGATCAGCTATGTCTTTAAGTTTCTTCACCCAATCTCGCTCTGCCTTGCCCCCATCTTTTCCCTTCTCAGCAACATCTCCTAAGAAATCTTGAAGGATGGGTAAGGATTGACTGAGCTTCCTTAGTTCAGCTTTGAATCCCCAGGCCATACGGAGTTCTTCAGCAGCAAGGTCAATCAGCTTCGTCAGTATTCCCTCGGTCGCAAAAGTAAGCACAGATCCTACTGCCATATCTTAGTTTCCTTGTGTAACCCTGCGCAAGACAAACAGCAGATCATATTAATGCTAGTTAATTAATTAAGAAACGAGAAGAAGAGATGGATGAAGACGCACAGGCACAGAGCTTCTCTCGTGGGTAGAAGGAGAAGGAGATGATGAATGCAGATTTGCAATACAAGACAGCAATAGCACGCAGAGACCGGCAGAGGAGCTCAGGAGGAGACTTAAAAGTCTTGCTGGGCTCTACCATTTTGATATTTGTGGACACATGCATTTCTCACCAACTGATCATTAAATGAGACTACTATTTGTGGACACATGCATTTCAATCTACTTTAGACCGTGGTACTGTATTACCACATGCATTTGTTGGCATTTGTCCGGTGGTGGTCTCAAGTACCAACGAATAATGAGACTACAAACAATTTCATAAGAAAATAAGTCCATTTTTAAAAGGTAAACAGGAAAAATAAACAGAGTGTAAGAACAAAACGGTAAAAAGCATTTTTAGTTACTAAAGTTAGTTAGGTACGAAAACAATTTTGATGACCGTAATTTCAATTTTTCCAATTTAACCATCACTCTCTCTTATCCCTCACTCTGAACATCATCAATCAATTTTGTTTTTCAGAACGGCAAATCAACATTGTGGGGACCTAATTAATTCGTAAATCTAGGTCAAATAATTCCTTTCTAATTTGGGGATTGTTTGACCTAATTAGGAATTATTCAATTTAATTGGGGGTTACCCAATTAAATTGAATGTTACTTTGATTGATTTGATTCCTATGAATATTCTCAATTAATGTAGGAGTTACCTAATTAAATTAGGTATTGATTTGATTGCTATCCTGATTAGGGATTTGATTTAAATCAAATAAATCAAATCCCTAATTAGTCAAATCTCGCCAAATTGGGGAGGAATAATTCCCTTCCATTTACGGAATTATTCCTCTGAAACCCTAGCTCCCGAGAACTCTATAAAAGGATGGCCACATACAAGGGTTGAGGTACGTCTAAAATTACTACCAAATCTCTCGAGAAATTATTTCTCACAAACCCTAGCCGCCACTCTCTCTCTCTCTCCCCTTTTTCACAAGGCTCCGGCCACCACTCCGGCTTTCCACCTTCCACCACAAACACATATTCCCGTACCCTATTTTAGCTATCGTTTCTCTATAGATCGATTTGAACTGACTTAGGCATCGGAGGGCCTTTGGCCAACACCCCTCGGGTGTGGTCCTCTCATTTGTTCTATTTTGCAGGGAGAAAGAGAGGCGGAGAAGACGAAGGAATCTTTCAACCGAATATTCCCGTGGGAGGAAATTTGCTCCCACAAATTGGTGCTTTCATTGAAAGCACGAGTTATACTCAACGCGTGCTCAAGGAATCCGTTCCTCCTATTTTCCAATCCACTGAAGCCTTCCAAGCAACCATGGTTGGAAGCATGACGACGAGAGGCAAAGCCGCCGCAATGGCTCAATCCGCGACGGCCCAAAGCCACTCCACCCATGATCCCTCGATCGACATGGTGGCGCCACCACCTCTCACCACCGCGCCGGCCACCTGCAGTCACCCAAGGCCCCTTGGCCGATTTAGCCACCCTCGTGGCTCCATCGCCGAGCATGGTGGAACCTCCCATCAAGGTGGGCTCGTTACCACCGCCGACCTAGGCCCAATCTTGGAGCAACTTCATCCATTACCTCCATTGCATCCGCGCTCGACGCACGCTCCCGCGTACACCTTTGATGAAACCCTAGCCCGTATGCAGTTGGGCTCCACACACTTCTTTCCTCTCGATCCACGAAGTCAAGCAGACCTCAATTTGAGAGTCGACCAGCTAGCTCAGAAAGTTGACCAGCTCCTCAACCATATAAACTTAGCTCAAAACCTTGGCCTTGGACCACTGGGCGAAGAGAGAAGGATGGACGACTGCGCCAACATCGACGGGTACCGGGCAGGTCGAGCAGGAATGAGCAGACAAGGAGAGGGACAACAACGTGATCAGCTCGCCAGCATGTCACAAGCATCGGCAAGCCACACTCAGAGCAACGTGCGAGAAAGGTCGGGCCCGAGACTCGATGTCCGTGCTCGCTGGGCCCGAGACTTGACGTTCGCGCTCGCCTAGGCTCGCAGAGGAATGCTCCTCAAAGGCTAGGCTCCCAGGGAGGTCAACCCGACAACCTTCACGGTGAGGATCGCGAGGAAAGGCGCTCCGCTGCTCACTCTCGAAGAACCGATTCTCATCGACAAGCTACGGAGGATCACTCGGAAGCGCAGTCCACCAACACGCCGCCTAGGCAATGCAGCCAAGAAGCTCGAACCTTGCGGATCAATGAGGAGGTCAATCAACGTCGCCCAGACCGCGAGGGACGCCGACGTATCCAACCAGCAATGCGCAGAGGACGTTAGGAAGCTTGTGAATGACCAACTCTGAGAGTTGAAAACCGGCGGGAACTTCGAGGATGCCCTTCGCAAGGAGATGGACCAAGCGAACTCCACGCCTTTCACTGCGAAATTGAGCAGGCGGCTCCCCCGAAGCGGTTCTCAACGCCTTCGTTTACACCCTTCAAGGGAGACTCCGATCCCGAGAGCCACCTAAAACACTTCAAAAGTGTCATGATCCTCCACAAGGCCGACGACGCGTTGATGTGCAAGGTGTTTGTGATGACCCTACGGGAGCAGCTCAGGATTGGTTCCACACCTTACCATCTGGGTCGATCGAGCAGCTTCAAGAAGTTGGCATACGTGTTCGCGAAAGAATACACGTCTTACCGGACAATCAAGAAGAACCCCGACCACCTGTTCAACCTACGCAAGAAGTTCTGACGAATCCCTTCGAGATTACATCAAGAGATTCAAAGTAGAAAAAGCCAACATCGTAGGATGTGACGACTGGATCGCGTCCTCTGCTTTCAGGAAAGGCCTTCCAGCTGAACATGACTTATACCACGAGCTGACTATCGCTCCCAGCCAGGACCTTGGCAGAGGTCTCGCAAACCGGGGAACGCTATGCACTCTGGGATGACGATAGAATCGCCGCAAAGAAGTCTACTAAGCAGGAAGATCAACCAACCAAGAGGGCATGCCAAAAGAACGACGCGTTCAGCAAAGAGAAACAAGGACAAGTGCATGTCACACCTAAAAGAAGACGCGACGAGGAGAGAGTTACACCAAATTCTCCATCCCCATACACCAAATCTTAGCCCAAGTAAAGGACAAACCTTGGGTAAGGAAGCCGTCACCCTTGAAAGGAGATCCAGACAAGAGGGATACCAGAAAATATTGTGCCTTCAACGGGACGCACGGGCACACAACAAACAACTGCTTTGCTTGGAAAACGCACCTTGAGGAACTCGTGAGAGAAGGTCACTGCACGGAGTTCATTGCGAAGCAAGCCATCCAGCGGATAGAGGATCGCGACACCACTAAGGAGCCACCTCAGAAGGTCATAAGGATTTACACAATCCTCGCCGACTCCGAGGAGTCTGGGCTGGGCCCAGCAAAGCAAAGAAGAGGAAGATCAAACATGCCACGGTGGTCTCCCAAGTCTTGACCGACCCTCGACCGGTGGAAGATGACCCAGTGATCGGCTTCCAGAAGAAAGATTAGATCGGCCTCGACATGCCGCACAACGACGCTCTTGTCGTCAACATTCAAATCACTCAGGCCATGGTCCACCGAATCCATGTGGACGAAGGCAGCGCAGCCAATATCCTGTAGTTGACTGTCATCCGCAGATGGGCTTGGAAGCAAAGATCAACAAATCAGCCAGGTCGTTGACCGGCTTCAATGGCGCAACGACAGTTACCGTGGGCACAATAAATTTCGACGTCTACTCCCCACCTGTAATCCGCTCACAAACATTCATGGTCATTGACGAAGTCTCACTCTACAATGGCATCCTGGGCAGACCATGGATTGGTAAGATCAACGCCATCACCTCCGCCACTCATCAGAAAATCCGCTACCCAATTCCTGGGGGCGGTGTTGGCCAGAATGGACAGCGACCAGGCAATGGCAAGGAATTGCTCAGCTCAAGGGTTGAAGAAAAGCAAGCCAACACAGTTCCTCCCTGTGAATCAAGCAAATCTGGAGGGAGTAGAACAACCAGATCCCACTCCTAGCAACCGAGCAGGCCAGAAGGGGAAGGGAATAGCTATCCCCTTATAGCAATCAAAGCATCAGGACCAAGTCGAGGAAATCCGTCCGGCGGTCTCCCCTGAAGAAGGATGGAAGCCCGAAGAGGACGTCGAGCTAATACCCTCGGCTCGCGCCTAAGCCCAGACGAGAAGGTGGAGCTGACCACCTTCCTCTAGAACAACAAGGACATGTTCGCATGGTCACCGTCGAGACATGCCAGGTATCGACCCGAACATCATCTGCCATCGCCTCCACGTCAACCCTCCCAGCAAGCCAGGAGCACAGAAGAGACGCAACTTCGCCCCAGAGCGGGTCACGATCATTGAAGCCGAGATCGACAAACTTCTAGTAGCCGGCCTCATTGAAGAGGTCTCCTACTCGGAGTGGTTGGCCAACGTTGTTTTAGTGGCGAAACAAGAAAAGGGCAAATGGAGAGTTTGCGTCGACTACACTGACCTCAACAAGGCATGTCCTAAAGACAACTTCCCATTGCCGAATCGACCAACTCGTGGATTCCACCTTCGGCAATCAGCTGCTCAGCTTCATGGACGCCTACTCCGGCTACAATCAAATCATGATGCACGAGGATGACAAGGCGAAAACTTCTTTCATCATCGAGAGAGGGACCTACTGCTACAAGGTCCCTTTGGGCTAAAGAACGCCGGAGCAACATACCAAAGGCTCGTGAATAAAATCTTCAAGGAGCAGAATCGGCAAGACTATGGAAGTCTACGTGGACGACATGCCGGTCAAAGCCCCAAAGCGTGCAGATCACATCAAAAACCTCGCCGAGGCATTCAGCTTGCTACGCCAGTATCGCATGAAGTTGAATCCAAGTAAATGCATGTTTGGCGTATCGTCCGGCCGATTCCTAGGGTACCTAGTCATGCAACGAGGTATCGAGGCACACCCTCGGCAAATCAAATCCATTCTCGAGATGAAGTCGCCATCCACAATGAAGGAAATACAAAGTCTCGAACGAGAGCAGAGCGGCGGCCCTCAATCGATTCCTCTCGAGATCTACCGACAAGTGCAAACCATATTTCAAAGCTTTGAAAAAAGGACAAAGAGACAAGTGGGAGGAGTACGAAGTAGCTTTTCAAAATCTGAAGAGTTACCTCACTTCACCTCCCCTGCTCTCAAAACCAATCCCAGGTGAGGACTTGTTCGTATACCTGGCAGTGTCCAACTCGGCCGTTAGCTCAGCTCTCATTCGAGAAGAACTAGGGGCCCAACATCCGGTATTCTACACGTCAAAAGCTCTCCCCGATGCAGAGACTCGCTACCCGAAATTGGAAAAGCTTATTTTGGCCCTTGTGGTTTCCGTGAGAAAGTTACGACCCTACTACCAAGCTCACCGAGTCATCGTCATGACCGACTTTCCTTTGAGATCAATACTTCACAGCCATGACGCCTCCCAGCGACTCATGAAATGGGCTATAGAACTAAGCCAGTATGACCTCCTCTCCCGGCCAAAGACTGCAATAAAAGCACAGGCTCTGGCAGGACTTTGTGGCAGAATTCACCTCATCAGCCGAAGAAGAGAAGAAATAGAACGCGCATGCAGATGCCCTGGCAAGCCTAGGATCTGCTGGATACCCAATTCAGACGCTCCATCCCAGTCGAACACCTAGACCGACCAAGCATTGAAGAAATAGAGCCAATAGACACAATGCAGGTTGACGAGGACCCCAGCTGGCAAGACCCCATCATCGACTACCTGATGAATGGAAATCTACCAACGGACAAGTCTGAAGCCAGAAAAGTCCAGCAGAAAGCCGCAAGATACTACATGCATGGCAACAAGCTCATTCGCAGATCATACTCCGGCCCTCATCTCACCTGCATAAAGTACCCTCAGACACTCGAGGTCCTTTGCGAAATTCACGACGCGAATGTGGCAACCACTCTGGGGGCAGATCACTCGCCCAGAAGGCTCTAAGCATAAGCTACTTCTGGCCAACCATGCGCCACGAATCACCCGAATATGTCAAGAAATGTGATCGCTGCCAGCGACACAAGCCAATTCCTAGCTTGCCTGCCGAAGTCTACCGTCCACAAAACAGTCCATGGCCATTCATGCCATGGGCCATCGACCTAGTGGGTCCTCTGCTACCAGTGCCCTCCAAAAAAGACATGATGATCGTTGCCACCGACTACTTTACTAAATGGATCGAGGCCGAAGCTCTATCCTCTACTAAAGAAGCCGATGTGGAGCAATTCGTCCTGGAGAAACATCATCTGCCCGTTCGGCTGTCCACAGTCACTGGTGACCGATAATGGCTCACAATTCATCGGCAAGCACATCACCGCCTTCTTCGCAAAATACAAGATCAAGCAACACCTGTCCACCCCGAGGTATCCACAAGGAAATGGACAGGCAGAGGCATCCAACAAAGTCATATTAGACTGCTTGAAGAAAAGGCTAGAAGGCGCCGAAGGGAAATGGGCGGATGAACTCCCAGGAGTACTATGGGCTTATCGCACCACCAAACGGAGATCGACTGGCGAAACCCCATTTTCCCTCGCTTATGGGACGGAAGCAATCATCCCTCCTCACATCACTGTCCCCTCCATAAGCCTTGAGGTGGGCAGTGTCGATCAGAACTCCGAGCAGATGAAGCTCAACCTCGACTTGCTTGAGGGCGAACGGGAAAAGTATATTGTCCGAGTCACCTCCTATCAACAACAGTTGAAGTCTTACTACGACAAAAGAGCCAAGGTCAGACAATTTCAACCAGGCGATCTCATGCTAAGAAAGGCTTTCACCACTGCACCAAGGCAAGGGTCCAAAAAGATGAATCCTCACTGGGAGGGCCCTTACGTAGTCAGCCGGTCCGAGGGAGAGGGAGCTACACACTAGACACCATGGAAGGGAAGGAAATTCCAC
Source organism: Prunus fruticosa (assembly GCA_018703695.1). NCBI lineage: Eukaryota > Viridiplantae > Streptophyta > Magnoliopsida > Rosales > Rosaceae > Prunus > Prunus fruticosa. The sequence goes on along the minus strand of CM031917.1, from coordinate 26,083,409 downwards.
GACAGTGGAACGCTTACCATCTCCGAAAGTATTATCCATGACGCTTCCTCCTCAGTCTCAAGCAGGTGACTAAGCCCTACACATCTCTTGAAGAAGAGAAGCAACTGCTAGAAGCTTCTGGTTTTCTTGTATCCAGTTATTTTCATTCTCGAATAAAGCACTGTAACCTTATAAATATCAATATAAGTTCAGTTTCTCATTCCAGAATGTTTTATCTGCCTACTCATACTAGAATATCTCCATATGAGTTGCCCATAAGCAGCGTCCTTCGGGAGACGCAGCCCATAAGAAGCGTCCTAAGGGAGACGCAGGGGTGCGCCAGGAATTTCCTAAGGGAGGTATCCAGGTTCCTATCCGTTTCCTAAGGGAGGCAGGATAGTCACACAGCTGCCCATAAGGAGCGTCCTTCGGGAGACGCAGGGCGCGACCAAAACATCCGACAACATATGCAGACCACGCCCTGAGTCCCTTAAGGGGGACCCTGGCAACTATAAATCTCCAAAAGAAGATACCCAATCAAAATACAGGCGGGTTACTCAAGTAGTTCACAAGCCAATATGCAAATTGAAGTTAAATAATTGAAATTTCCATTGGAAGTTGACCAACCGGCCAAAGTTCAACAAAAGGGAGATGGTCGAATAAGACCAATTATTCTAAACAAGAAAGCAAACTACAAAAGTTGAAAAAAAAAAAAAAATCTTCATCTACTCCGAGACGCCGGCATGAGGCCTTTGATCTGCAGTCTCTTCTGCATCCGCCCCTATCAACCATGCCTTCAGCGCTTCGCCCTGCTTGCTCCGCGACATCTGCCATCATCTCATCCTCCTCGGCCCTATCCGCTCCAGCTGCCCTGCTCTTCAGCTTCCCCTTGCACACGGAATATGTCAGGGCAAAGTGTCTCAATGTCTGCATCTTCAATTGCATACAAGGAAGCAGTCCCATCCGCACAGTGCAGATAGCCTAACTTGTACGCATCAATGGTGGCCTCAGACTTGGACTTTTTAGCAGACTCGTTGTGAGCACGAAACCGAGCCAGGAGCTTGTCATAGCTGAGGGAGATGTCTGCATTCTTGCGCTCAAGACGGAAGAAGGCATCTTTTCGGCTAGCCAAATCAGGAGCAGAAGAGCTAAGCTTGGAAACCTTCTCAGCAAGAGAGCTTTTCAGCTCCGATGTCATCGCCCTCAAATCAGACGTCTCAGAAACCTTCTCAGCAAGAGAGCTTTTCAGCTCCGATATCATTGCCCTCAAGTCAGACGTCTTCTTCTCACAACGGGCCTGCTCGGTAGAAAGCTCACTGGCCAGTTCAACATTCTTCTTCTCCAGCTCGCCAGCTCAGAGGCAGAAGAGGGGGCAACAGGAGATGAGTTCTGAATAGTTTGAGCAGCGAAAATCAACCCCTTTTGAATTAGGTGAAATGCCGCTTCCCTTTGATTTTCCAAGGAAAGACTTGAAAATGTGCCAAGATCACCAGCCTGAAGGATATGATCAACCAACTCAGCACAGGAGGACGGGTTTGACAAGAAGTTCGTCTTGAGTAGATCAGACACACATGCATCCCCTGCATGACTAGACTTGTTCACCTTGGGATCAACCGCCGATCCTGAAGAAGAGCCCTTCGCCCGGGCATACGACTCTCTCATCCTCTTAGCCTCCGCCAACCTCGCTTGCAAAGAAGTCAATGATGTATAATCAACGCCGCGCTTGTCTCAACAACTAGGTCATGAGCAGACCTCCCGCTTCGATCCCCATCCTTTGACTGATCTAGACGACTCGAACTTCGAAGAGGGATATCCGTATCTCTTTGACGCTCTGGAGAACGGGATTGGGCACGAACTACCTCATGAAGTAGATCATGATTTTCACCAACTTTCCTGTCATCTGCGCATGCGGGATGTTTGACCCTGGTGGATGACGATGGAGCAGACCCTGCTTGAGTCTTGTCAACCTTGGTAGATGACGATGGGACAGACCTTGTTTGAGTCTTCTCAGCAGAAGGGAGCCTTGGTTTCTTCCTCAAAGGAGACGCATCATCTTTCGCCCTTGAAGAAGTAGCTTCATGTCTTGAGGACGTAGCAGCAACCTTCCTTTTTGAAAGGGATTCGGCAAAGCACTCTTCTTGTCCGACAAGCAAATCAAGGGGGTCAGGACCGTTCTCTTTCCATCTCTCAACATCCTTGGCAAGGGGCAGCCCACCGTCTTCCTCCCGGTATTCGCTTAACAGCCAGCGCCACTCACGAAACTTGGGGGGAATGCTCAAAGCACGACGAACCTTAGCCATGTCAGGTCCAAGCTTCAGTTGCTTGCTGATGCTACTCGCTACAAGCAGAAGACAAGAGTTAGTCAGCCATACTTCAAGAAATTCAAATAAAGAGCATATCAAGAATCACAAAAAGGCATACCATTGTAGTAGGTGATAGGGACAAGTGGGCCGTCACCAACATCGCCCTCCCACCGTCCGCTGACTTCCAACACATCATCATGCCACGCATGATCTCCCTAACTCGGGCTGTCGAACAGCTTGGCCTTGTAGATGCGAACTTGGGCATAGTCCTCGAAACGCCTCACTTGAAAAAAATAGAAGAATTCCCGCACCGTCAGCTCCAGCGTGAAGAAACGACTTAGGTTCTCGAAACACTTGATCGCCCGGATGAGACATTCGGGGTACACTGACTTGGAGCACACTCCATGGCGCAGAACACCTCCTTGAAAAGCCTTGACAGTGGGAAGGTGAAGCCCAAGGAAAAATAAAAAGGACGGAAGGTGATGATCCTAGCAGTTGGGTCACTCGCATCCGCACGAAGCGTGTCGTCAGCCCGAGACTTCACTAGTTTGACCTGCACGTCATCTGGAATGGCCAGAAGCGTAAGCCACTTTTGGAACTGAGCTTCAGCCTCGTCACACGGTGCAGGGTTAGCCACAAACCTCTTGTTGTGCACTAAGGAGCGTCCCCACAAGTACAGAGGCGCTTGAGAGCTTGGAACTTTGCCATCATCTCCAGAAGACATGGTCAACGGCCAACTGCAAGAAAAAAAGAAAAATTCTACGAGTTAGAATAAAAATTAAAAATTAAAAAATAAAAAAAACAACAAAACAACAAAACAGCAACGAAAAAAAAAAAACAGCAGCAAAGGAAAATAAAAAGAAAAAATTTGGGCAGCTGGATTAGCCCAAGTCGAAGGGAGCAGCCTGGCGGGATGCCAGCGTAGGCCCTCTTCTCCAACCCAGCTCAGCCGTTCAGCCCGACGCAGGCCCAAGTCGCGCCAGCACGCAACCCACCAGCGCAGGCCCATCGTCTCCTCGCCTCACCTCCAGCCCGCCTGCACGCGCATGCCAGCTCCAGGCCCACTTAAAGCATCTGGCCTGGTGCCTCCTCTCCTAGCGTGAGCTCACTTCACACACCAGGCTCAGCGCCTCCAGACCTCCACTTCAAGCCCAGCGCACGCAGGCTGAACCAGCCAGCCATTCCACACTCCTTCCAAACCTCCAAGCAGCCTCGTGCCATCCTCCAAGCCAATCACGCACCCCTTGCAGCTCCATTAAGGCACGGTCCAAGCTACCATAAGTCAAAGACACAAAAAAAAATTCCCATGCCAATTACCTTGGATGCGCAGCGAGGATGAGGGCTAAGCGGCTTGCAAAAGTTCTCCAAAGCTTTCTCTCTCTCACTAACGAAGTTGAAGGGATGGATTTCTGATGTGAAGGATAAATTGGAGGAGCCCTACATTTATAAGGAGCAATAATTCCTTGACCTACAAGGAATCGCAAATCCTTCCCCAAATTGGAGTTCATAAAATTGGCAAGTCAAACACCTCCTCTACTCAGGAGCCCCGTCCACGCAGGAAGTCCAGTTACAGCTGGACAACCCAACAGATGATTTACATCTCCTACATGCCACCACGCGCCATGCAGAAGCTCAGGGCATTTGTGGGGACCTAATTAATTCGTAAACCTAGGTCAAATAATTCCTTCCCAATTTGGGGATTGTTTGACCTAATTAGGAATTATTCAATTTAATTGGGGGTTACCCAATTAAATTGAATGTTACCTAATAAGGTTGATGATTGATTTGATTCCTACGAATATTCTCAATTAATGGAGGAGTTACCTAATTAAATTAGGTATTGATTTGATTGCTATCCTGATTAGGGATTTGATTTAAATCAAATAAATCAAATCCCTAATTAGTCAAATCTCGCCAAATTGGGGAGGAATAATTCCCTTCCATTTACGGAATTATTTCTCTGAAACCCTAGCCGCCACTCTCTCTCTCCCTTTTTCACAAGGCTCCGGCCACCACTCACGGCTCCGGCCACTCGGTTTCCACCACAAACACATATTCCCGTACCTTATTTTAGCTATCGTTTCTCTATAGATCGATTGAACTAGCTTAGGCATCGGAGGGCCTTTGGCCAACACCCCCTGGGTATGGTCCTCTCATTTGTTCTATTTTGCAGGGAGAAAGAGAGGCGGAGAAGACGAAGGAATCTTTCAACCGAATATTCCCGTGGGAGGAAATTTGCTCCCACAAACATATTATACAACATGTGTAATTTGCATATATCTGGCATGGTTTCGAGAGACATAAATAAAAATAGACTAATATATATATAACACAACAAGCACGAACTAGTTTAATGAAAAATTGAATCCTCTGATTAGGTTGTGAATGAGTGGGTGTGGATGGACCACTTGCCCCCACATGTTGGAAGAGATGATTGCACCTTCAAGAATGGCATCCAAAGCTTATCTAAATAAGGCTTTCCCAGCCCTTCGCAATAGCCACCGATAGGGGTGGGCATCTAAAACCGAAATACCGAAACCGTACCCTAACCGAACCATACCATACCGATTTCATACCGTTTCATTCGGTACCGATCAATATCGGTACCGTACCGTAATTGTACCAATAGAGTATGGTATGGTAGCGGTATCAAGTATTTGGTACCGATCAATACCGTATTGTACCGAATACTATTTAGATATATAATTTTCTATTGAATATGTTGATGGATATTGCATATGTTGATTAGGATTTGGTTGATTTGGATATTGAATATGTTGATGGATATTGAATATGTTATATTCAATGGATATTGAATATGTTGATTAGGATTTGGTTGATTTGGATATTGAATATGTTGATGGATATTGAATATGTTGATTAGGATTTGGATATTGATAATTGAATATGTTGAATCTTTGAATTTGTAACTTAGGCATCACTTATTTTGGTACATGAATATGTTTCATATTGAATTGGTTCATTTTTTAGTTGTGTCATTTTGGTACCGAAATGGTACCGATACCAATTACGTACCGATACCGACACGGTACGGTACGGTATGGTACGGTACCAATTTTGACAAATGATAATCCCATACCGTACCATACCGATTTAAATTTCCGGTATCGGTAGCGGTACCGGGCTAATACCGTATCATACCGTACCGTGCCCACCCCTAGCCACCGACACTTCCAGTCCAAGAGAGAAAGAAAGAGAGCCAAAGAAATTCTTCAATCTGGACAAACTAGTGAGCTACTTTATTGATAGTTAAACACTTGTATCCAATTCAATTCATAAAATCATGGTAATTTTTTAAAATTATGGGTTAAATATTTTTTTGTCATTGGGTTTTACACTAAAATTCAGTTTGGTCACTTAGAAAAAACAATTTAGCCAAATTGACCACTGTGTTTCCTAGAAGTTTACAATTTATAGACATTATGTTATCTTTCGTTAAATGTTGTTTTTATTAATTTTTTTTTTTTTAGGACTCTCCTTCAGTCTTCTTCCTCTAACTCAACCAGTTATGATATATTGTGCTATTAGACTTTAGCAAAATACGGGAAATCTTAGGTTGAAATCAAAATTGTGAGGTATAAGGAAAATAAAAAAGCAAAATCAAATTAAAATGAAATCAACAACATACCAATATTTTTTTGTGCTCTATCACCTTGATTATGTCTCCTTTTTGTTGGGGTCTTTTTCCGTCGGAAGGCTCGTTCGGGCTTGTTGATTCTCGGACCGCCATAGAGTGGTGGATAAAGCCTTCGTGGCCCCTTTTTCTGAGTTAGCGAGGACTAGGCCCAAAGTATCCCGATGGAGCAGCAAGTCCCAGGGGGTACTCTGTTCTTCTTCCAGTGGCTGCGTGTTTGGTGTTGATGTTTCCGGCAGCTTGACGAAGAGTTGAAGATGACTTGTTGATGTTGATATGAGATTGTATGAGCTTGGCATGAGAGCTTGGAGTGTGGGAGCTAAAGACCCACAAGTTTAGCAAATGAGAATGCATGTGCTTGGATTGGTGTTGGATATGCTTGAGTTTGGGTGTTGATAATTTGTTGTTTGTGGCTATGGCTATGGGTATTTAAGAGTTTCAAGAGAAGGATGATGGTAGGAAAAGCTTGAGATTTGAAGGCTATGGTGTTTATAGCTTGGAATGAAGGAAAAGCTTGGAGTTATGCTTGGTGAGGCTTTATGGATTTAAGAGTTTCAAGAGAAGGAGGATGGGAGGAAAAGCTTGAGGTTTGAAGGCTATGGTGTTTATAGCTTGGAAGGAAGGAAATTCTTGGAGTTATACTTGGTGAGGCTTTATAGAGAAGATGATGGATTTCAAGGAGATGAGGTTATGGCTGGGGTGCTTGCAACAACTAGGAAGTAGGTGTGATGATTGAAGAAGGGGGTTGGGATGCTTGTAGCAGCCAAGCAAGAAGTTATTGTGCTGCTCCCAGCAGCTAAAGGAAGGGCCGATGGTTGAAGAAGGGGGTTGATGGCTGCTGGGATGCTTGCAGCAGCCAAAGAAAGGTGAGTTATCATGGTTGCTAGGAGGCTTGCAGCAACCAAGAGATGTTTATTTTGCTTGGGCAATGCCTCCCAATTTATAGAAGGGGAAGGCTCTCTTTTGTTTCCAATAGGTAAAAGGAAGCGTTGGAGCTAGTCTATTTCCTATGGGTAAAAGGGAGCATTGGAACATTCTTATTTCCAATGAGTAAAGCTAAACATTGGAAAATGACTATTTCCAACGGGTAAAAGGAGGTGTCAGAATTGGCTTGTTTCCAATGGGTAATAGGGAGTGCCTGGAAAAGGTTTATTTCCAACGGGTAAAGCTAGGCATTTGGAAAATGACTATTTCCTATGGATAAAAGGAAATGCTTGGAAAATATCTCATTTACTTACCCACATTGGAGAACTCTAAGTAATGGGCTTGGACTTTGGTGCTCCCAAATAGCTAGCCCAAAGTCTCCATTATCCAAGAGCTTACGTGGGTCTTGTGGACCTCCGTAACCTTCCACACCACAATCCCTCATGCAAGCCCCGCAAATCACATGACTTGGGTTCATGTGAGCTTGATAGGTGATTGACATATGAAAAATGTATTATTGGCTTCGCATGGTATGGACACTATTATTTATTTAATGAATTAATTCACAAAATACGGCTTGGATTAACGCATGACCAACATTTTATGTTATATTGGGCTTTAAATGTCTTTTGGCTTCTCGTGACTTTTTGGGCCTCAACATTAGCCCCCTTGATTATTGGGCCCATAAAGTGGCAGCGAGATGGGCCAAATAATCAATTTCAGCCCAAAATAATTGGCAGTGGCATGGCATGGCTGGTTCTTCAATATGCATGAAATATCCATGCTTGCTTTGCTTGGCCGTAGTCGTTTTGTTTTTCTTAGCATGAAGATTAGCATGGTTTTGGCAACTATTAGCTTGAGTTTATACGTAACGATAAGCAACTCAAGGATAACCAGTTAAGAGTCTTCGAAATCACAACCAGGTCTTTTCCGAGATGGTTGGAGGGGTAACAATGGTCCCGCTTAAAATCCAATCTTCTTAGACACCGAGGGTGTAGCCTTGAAGAACTTTCCTAGACACTGGAAATCTGGAGTTTACTTACTGGGGTTACCAAAAGTTGGCTTATTTTGTGACATGACATAGGAGATAAGGCTTGGTTGAATTTTAACCCAAAATAAGTTAGCTTGCATGATTGATGCGCTTGAGTGACTAGTGATGCTTGATTTGGCATTGTTGTGGTTTGCAAGAGTTGCATTAGTTTTGTATGCTTGATATTGGCTTGCATGCTTGTGTATATTTGGTATTGGCATGTATTCTTGGTATTTGGCTTGGATGCTTGGCATTGGCTTGTATGCTTGGTATTGGCTTGGATGCTTGGCATTGGTGTGTGCGCTTGGCATTGACATGTACGCTTGGCATTGGCCAGTATGCTTGACATTGGCTTGTATGCTTGATATTGGCTTGTATGCTTGGTATTGGCTTGTATGCTTGGATGCTTGGTATTGGCTAAGGTGACACGGTTTAATATAGCTTTTGGGCTATTTAGCATGGTGGATGTGGATGAGTGTTTGGGTTTTGGCATTTAGGAATAGGCATTTTTCATTCCGGCAACTACCTGACGGGCCTGGGCTGCTGTAAAGAGTCAAATGTGTGGAATTGCCCCTTGTGTATGAGTTCAACGATCAGACCCCAAGAACGCTTCGAAAGGGTAACTGAGCCTTAGGAAGCACCTTGGTTACCTTCACCAGCAAAACCAACAGTCGCTTCCAGATAGATACTTAGCTTGGCAAAAGAGGCTTGTGGCATGGAAGCAAAGCAGTCATGAGTTTGGCATTAAAGAGAGAGAGGGCTATGATTTCCTATGAGAACCAGGGGTTTAAAGTAAGGGGAGAAGGAATTTCGAGAGAATTAGTTGAGGGGAGAGAGAGAGGGGAAGGACAATGGGTGTGTTACGTGATTTTCCGGCAGCCTGACGAAAGCTATGTTAGACTCTAGAATAGCTTGCTATAAGAGAAAATGGGAGGAGATGGAGGAATAGAGCACGAAATTGTAGGGTTTCAGGGATAAGAGATAATGCTTGCTCTCTAGATGTGGGTTGTGGATGTAAAACATCGGTTTCTCAGCACTTAAGTGCATCCTAGCCATCATGAAAAGATTCGATTTGCATGAGCTCGTAGCATGACCTTCTCGGTATTGGATTTAATCATGGTGCAACAAACTTGGGGCATCATTTCGCTGCAATGGTGACCATTTGGCATGATGTCGCATGACTTCTTCTCCCTACAAATCTTTCTTCTCTCCTCAAGATTCAAACCCGTGGGTACTGTGCATCAGTACATAAGTCATATTTTGGAAGCTCAGATCAGAAAACTTCCTTGATGAAACTTGTTCATCTGCTCGAGTACTATAGCCTGTAAAATTTGTAGAATTGTTTGACTTTTTCTGATTCCTCAAAGTTGGCCTGTAGCTTCTGTGTTCATCCATGGCTGGTGAGTTTATGTATATTCTGCTTCTACGCGTGTCTTTAATTTCTGATGCTCTGATGATTGCACTTGCTTCAAAAAAATTTCTTGAAATTATGTTGTTTATAACATATCCAAAATTGAGGATCATCTAACTATTGTAGTGCTCTCTGCCTCCATTTTTCAGAAGCATGTTCATGAGTTGATGTTGATGCGTTTGTTGCATATGCTTGTTTTCTATGTTTGAAGCTTGAATTCCATTGCACTTCTCAAAACTGGTGAGTTAGGTACTGAATTTTGAGGCTGAGCTTTCGATTTATGATCCTAGCTTGGCTATAAATAAGACTCATACAAGTTTACTTAGGTAATGCATGCCAAGTGTTTGTGAAAATGTCTCACAGTAGCTTGTGGGCTGTTCTTCGAACTTCGAAATATTTCTCTTAGAATCTAAGTTGGAGATTTTGACACATGAAAATAGACTTCTCCATGGTTGTGTTGGAACTAGTCTTGTGCCATTTGAAGGAAAAAAGAATTTTTGGTGCAATTTCAAAGGGCTAAGTTGCTGGAATTGTGCAGTTTTTGCTGCATGGCATGTTTCAGGAATCTGTTTGACATGCTTCCCTAGCTCTAAATGCAACAAAATTTTGGGAAAATGAAGCTTGATATGTCTAGTTCTAATCTGGAAAGTTCGGGATTTTTTGGTTGTAAGCTTGATTTCTAGTGATTTTCCAAAGGTGGGATGTTCCGGCTAGAATGGTCGGAAAGCTTGTGTATAGGTTTTGATTGGCATGTTTCTTTTGTTTGAGAATTTAGCATGTCATTTCTCTTTGCATTGAGTGCTGATCTGGGCATTGCTAGAGCATGATCTTGAGCAATATTGTCGTAAGAGCATGATGTTGTATGGTATTGTCGCAAGAGCATGAGTTTTTCAATTTCCTTGAAATGCCTGAATCGCTTGGAGTGCTTGAATGAAATGACATTTCTTGGCCCGTGGATTGGTTTTATGTCATGTGAATTTGTCAAATGCTTGGTTGATGAAGCATTCATCTCCATAAAATAAGCATCTCTTTCCGTGCTGATTCTTGGCTAATGTATCTTTTTCAGACTTGATTGAGAGGCTCTAAAGCATGAGAAGTGTCATCTTCTTACAAATTTGGTAGGAATTTTGACAGCATGAAGGTGAGTTTTGATTGCTTGCACCTTGACTTGCGATATGAATGCTTATGGAGAATTTGAACTGCTTGACCAGGGAGACTTTGGGTAAGGCAGAGAACAAGCTAGTTGTTGAGGTCACTTTGAGTGTTCTTTTAGAGATGCAATGAGTTTGTTTAATTGTTGTAAGAATGGATTGAGTTCTGGAGGTTATAAAGCACATACATTGGCAGTATGTTTGAAATTAGGCATGTGTTGGAAGGATATTTTGTTTGACATGGAATAGGTGCTAGGAATTCTTTGCTTGTGGAGCAGGTGCTGGCAGTGCTTTGCATAATGTGGAATAAGTACCTGGAAGAACATGACTTGGCTTGGCATGATTAGCTTGGACTTGCTATAAGGATGTGGATAATCTAATGGTTGAGTTGAATCAAGATATAGCTTGGTTTGGCATGAGAGCTTTGGTAAATTAAAAGATGAAAAATATAGAGGAAGATGCTTAAGGCTTTGGGCATGACAGTGTTTGCGGTAGCTTGAAAGTGGTATAGGTGTTGGCAAATAAGCATTGCAATATGGAGGCCTTAAGTCGCTTGGACTAGATCTTAGTTTTGGAGTCCACTGCACTTCCTTCCAGGACTCAGATATGGGGCTCCTATTTCAAATTTGGTGGCATGATGGTTCACTCTTCCGGCAACATGACTATAGGGCTTGTGTTATCTTCCAGGATCATCTCGTCCAGTGCATCATTACCTTCCATGTTTTGCTTGGCTTGAATCTTGGTTACCGCAAGCATATTTTGGTTGTTGTGTTGCATAGTAACTTTACTCTTTTTCTTGATAGCTTGACATCACTTCAAAAATTTTGATTGCTTGGTAAAAGAAATTTCATCTTGACATCATTTAGGTTCTTCCGGTAGTAACATAGCAATACCTTCGTAGTATTTTCCTTATATTTGCCATGATCCGAGATGTTTTCCTTCTTGAGTAAAGCATAGTGCTTGGATTTCTTGAATAAGGCTTGAGGCTTGATGATGCTTGATTATGGAATTGTGGCAATTGAGACATCCCAATGGCCTTTTGGTTTGGCTCTTAAACTTGGTCATTAGAGTTTTCGGGGCTTAGAAAGTGCTTGAGGCGCTGGAGCATACCACTTATGGCGACTTAGGTATTGTTTGTTGCAGCTATTGTAAGCATGTTTTAGGAACCAAAAGCTTGGGCTTGGCTATTGAAGCTTGAGCTTTGCATGTGGTCACTGCGGTGAATGTGTTGGGTTACAACAACTTGACTTCTTGCAAGTGGCGGCAAACTTGGAGGCCATAGTGACATAATTGGAATTTCAAGGAGATTTTTGGTCTTGGAATAATGGCTTTGATAATAATAGATTTGGTAATAATGGATTTTTAAGCTCATTTGGGGTTTTGGAATTGCTGGTGGTGGTGATTGCAATGCATTCCCTTCTCAGCCCCCAAGTGCATCATAATCATAAGAAAAAGATTTGATTGGCATGAGCTGCAAAAACTCTTGCAGCGTGGCCTTCTTAGTATTTGTTTGGGTCATTGCATGGCGTGATGAACTTAGGATTTCCCTTTGTCCCAATGGTGACAATTTGGCATGATACGGTGATAGCATGGCTTCTTCTCTATGGTTCCAGCGCTAAAACTACCAAGTTCTGACATTGTCATTTTTTATGATGGTTGTATTGCTTGAAAAGCTTGATATTGTGATATTTGGTTTGGTTTGCCTGAAATGATTGTATCAAGTGAAATGCTTGAGTTGCATGGTCTTAGAGATGGATTGTTTCTTCTTGGTACGATTTCTCTTGAGACCACCTCCTCTACATCCAGTACATGAGAGCATAAAAGAAATAGCCTCTATGTCTTCAGCCATGCCTGGTGGATATGTTATCCAAGTAGGAGACAACTGAAACAGGAGGCCCCTTGCTATTGTAATGGCCTGTTGCTTTGACAATTTTGCATGGTATGTTGTGCTTGCATATGTGGGTTGACCCACGGACAATTGTATTGATATAGAGTAAATTGAATGAATCTTGAGGGAACATGGAAAAGCTGCTCTAAGAGATATTAGGAGCTGGGTGCATTGCCTCCTTGGAGAATTTATTTAATTTAATTTTTTTTTATTTCTGCAGCTTGCTTGTGTAGACATAGGACTAAGGCACAAGTCTTGTTTCATGTGGATGTGAGGCCTAGCCTTGTAAAGAGCACATGTTGTTTGTTGTTTGGAGGCTTGGGTCATTTGCACTTGACTAATATAATGCTGCATGACCAAAGCATACAATGATTACAAAAGTAATATAAGCATTGTAGCTTGTAAATGACTAACATAATTGACATAAGCATGCTGAGCATGTATTGTTTTAGTACTGAGCATGCATAGTTGGCATCTACACAAAGGTGGATCAATACGGAATGATAAGAAGTATAAGATAAGTGAATAGTGCATGGAATAAGGTCCTAGAAACTTTGCTGGAGATGCAAAATTGAAAGGTGGATTAATACATATTAAATATGGATTACTCCACTTGAAGGATGGATCAATCCGTTTGAATGATATATTAATCCAGATTAACGGTGCAAATGAATTAAGCTTGAATTGCAAAGATGAAGTTTTTTTTTGAAAAAGATATATATGATTAAGATTTGGTTAAAGTAATAACCAAAACAAGTGATAATGTGTTTTTTGCAGTGTGTAACTTCTACACGGCATGATCCACAAAGGTAACTTTATGGAGCAGATAATAGCATACTCCAGATAAATAATATAATGCATAGCCATAAGTAGCTTGATAGAATAGCATGTGTTAGTCAAAAAGGTGGTGTGACTATTTGACACAAGCACTAAAAAAAATAATGATACAATATAATAATGCAAGTGGTAAATAAAATAATGATAGTGAATCAATATATAATAAGAAAATGATGCAAGTTGTGCACTATATACTGCATTAGAGTATAATAATAATAAATAATCAATCAATCTTTTTTACTTGGGCAGACCAAACACATGTGCTTTTGTCTATGCTTAAGACAAACATAATTTTTTTATGAATATATTAAAATAGTAAATAAATATATATGATATATTGAGATCAACGAGGCAAGATGATAAAAATCTTATCTTGCTGAGGCAATTCGCAGAGATGAGGCTCAGAGCATTGAGCAAGTGTTCCTCCCCCCCTTTCACCGCGTTTGCACAACTCTAAAGAGGTGAGGGCTACTACGAAGGTGATTTACGGCAATGGCCAAACTTGCTGATGATGTTTCATGGTAGAGAGGTGAACGACAGAGCTAGCCCAAATAATTGACGACGGTGGTCAGCGACTTGCATGTTGGCTGAAGCCCCCAGCCTGTGAATAGATGTTGAGCCCAACCTTCTTCTACTCAAGTTTTTATTTTTCTTCATGTAAATTTGACTTGATTGATTTGCTTGGCATGTTGTAATTTCCTTCTTGGCGTGTTGCATGAGTTTGAATGGCACCATGTTTTAACATGGGTAAGCTCCCCAAGAGGTTGTGGTCTCGAAAAGGCATGGTGTCCTTCTTTGAATTTGCTTGGCATAAAGCGCCCAAATCAGCTTGTTGGGGTCAGCAATTGGTTGCTGAGTTGGGTTATGTTCTCTTTGGTTTACTCGGGGGTCGAGAAACAGAGTAAAGGCCTGCTTGTATTTTTTTTTCTCCTGCAACTTGCTTCAAAGAAGATCTTTGGAAGAAGCAGATTGAAGATGAGAAGGAAGAGGCGAAGCGAGTTGCTAGAAGAGATACATACAGCTTGTTTTCCTCTAGATAAGTAACAAACAGTTACAGCAGCTTCTGGATTCTTGTCTCTCTTTTTTGCTTGACATGAAGCCCCCAAGTCATTTGGAGTTTGCATGTGTAGTTTGCTGTGATGGATTTGCCTAAGTCCTCATAGGCTTTTCGCAAGGTGTTTTATCTGAGAAGGTATATCTACAACATAAGAGAAAGTATTAGAAATGCTTTTGCATCCTTTTTTTTTTATAGAACAACTTAGCAAAGCAAAAATGAAGAGAATGCTCTTATCTTCAAATTTTCTTGTAGTGCAGTTGCATGAATACTAATTTTAAAGCTTCTGATTTTTCAGGAGCCACTACAAGACTAATGGCCTAGTCCCCAGCAGAGTCGCCATTTATGTTGGGGTCTTTTTTCGTCGGAAGGCTCGTTCAGGCTTGTTGATTCTCGGACTGCCATAGAGTGGTGGATAAAGCCTTCGTTGCCCCTTTTTCTGAGTTAGCGAGGACTAGGCCCAAAGCATCCCGAAGGAGCAGCAAGTCCCAGGGGGGTACTCTGTTTTTCTTCCAGTGGCTGCGTGTTTGGTGTTGATGTTTCCGGCATCTTGACGAAGAGTTGAAGATGACTTGTTGATGTTGATATGAGATTGTGTGAGCTTGGCATGAGAGCTTGGAGTGTGGGAGCTAAAGACCCACAAGTTTAGCAAATGAGAATGCATGTGCTTGGATTGGTGTTGGATATGCTTGAGTTTGGGTGTTGATAATTTGTTGTTTATGGCTATGGCTATGGGGATTTAAGAGTTTCAAGAGAAGGATGATGGGAGGAAAAACTTGAGATTTGAAGGCTATGGTGTTTATAGCTTGGAATGAAGGAAAAGCTTGGAGTTATGCTTGGTGAGGCTTTATGGATTTAAGAGTTTCAAGAGAAGGAGGATGGGAGGAAAAGCTTGAGGTTTGAAGGCTATGGTGTTTATAGCTTGGAAGGAAGGAAAAGCTTGGAGTTATACTTGGTGAGGCTTTATAGAGAAGATGATGGATTTCAAGGAGAAGAGGTTATGGCTGGGGTGTTTGCAACAACTAGGAAGTAGGTGTGATGATTGAAGAAGGGGGTTGAGGGCTGCTGGGATGCTTGCAGCAGCCAAAGCAAGAAGTTATTGTGCTGCTCCAGCAGCTAAAGGAAGGGCCGATGGTTGAAGAAGGGGGTTGATGGCTGCTGGGATGCTTGCAGCAGCCAAAGAAAGGTGAGTTATCGTGGTTGCTGGGAGGCTTGCAACAACCAAGCGATGTTTATTTTGCTTGGGCAATGCCTCCCAATTTATAAAAGGGGAAGGCTCTCTTTGATTTCCAAGCTCTCTATGGATAAAAGGAAATGCTTGGAAAATATCTCATTTACTTACCCACATTGGAGAACTCTAAGTAATGGGCTTGGACTTTGGTACTCCCAAGAGCTTACGTGGGCCTTGTGGACCTCCGTAACCTTCCACACCACAATCCCTCATGCAATCCCCGTAAATCACATGACTTGGGTTCATGTGAGCCTGATAGGTGATTGACATATGAAAAATGTATTATTGGCTTCGCATGGCATGGACACTATTATTTATTTAATGAATTAATTCATAAAATGCAGCTTGGATTAATGCATGACCAACATTTTATGTTATATTGGGCTTTAAATGTCTTTGGGCTTCTCGTGACTTTTTTGGGCCTCAACACTTTTCAACCAAAGTCACAATACAGTTCTAGTCGAATCGATTCAGGCTTCAATATAACACCCAATTTGTGACATTATACCCAAGGTCTAAAATATCGGTGGTATCGGAAATATCGGAAGTCCAAAAGCACGGAAATATCGATGGAAATATCGGGATATTATCGGTATTCAATAAAAATTGAATAAAAACCACGGAAATTGTAAGAAAAACTTGGAAATTTTTATTGAAACTTTGCAGGATGTTTATTTAGTCAATTATCTATTAGTTTATCACAAAAAATTGGAAGGAAATGCATTGCATGATGGATTTAACTAATTTAAGTTGATTATATAGCGAGCTGGCAAACACTGTAAGTGTAGAAAATATGTAGTAATTAATGAAAGAAGATTAAACACACCATAATCATTTATATATAATGAATTACTACAATATTTTACACTTTATACATTGCATGGTAAGATACATGAGTGACTTAGTACCACATAGAGTTCCTATGAGGTTCAAAATTTTCACTATCTCTTACCAAAAAAAAAAAAAAAAAAATTTCACTATCTTCATCATCTCTATGTGTAGAGTAAGTATATTTTGAAGAGTAGTCATCAAATGATAAATCCCCAAAATAGTTTTGCATGTAATTGTTAACATGCCACCCATATGGATCCGAGATTGGTTGACGTTGTCCATAAGCAAAATCATTTGAAGATTGAGTCTCGGATTTTTTCCATGAGTCGCTTGATTCCATCCCAACAGGAATGGGATATGAAGGGTAGGGAAATGGTTGGTTATGAGTATAACCATAGTTACTACTTCCTACTCCAACAGAGTCCGAAGTTATAGATAACGAGTCATCTTCTTGACTTGACAAAGTGCCCTTGCCTCTTTCTCTACGAGTCATCTTCTTGACTTCACAAAAACATAGTGATATGGTGGTTAAGGTGTTGAAGGAGTAAAATGGGAGGGGTTCGAATCCCTCTATGCGCAACAGGGAGGCTTTTCAAAAAATTTGATGTATTTTTTGGGTTTCGTATCAGGATATTATCGGGATATTATCGATAATATCTCGATATATTGCCCAAATCATTCATAAAAATGTTGAAGTTATCTTCCCGATATTATCAGGATAATATCGATATATTGACGATAACACCATGTTTAGTTGCTAAAATATCGGCCCCCCAAAAATCAGATATTATCGGGATAATATCGCCGATAATATCGATATTTAATACCTTGATCATACCTCATTATTTCAATTTCAACCCAAGATTTCCCCCTATTTTTAAAACTCTTATAGCACAATACCCTAACTCTTTGAGTTAGAGGAAGAAGACTTGAACGTGCTTCATGAAAATATAAAAATAAAAACTGCACTTAATGGAAGTTGACAGAAGATAACGAAATGTCTATAAATCGTAAACTTTTGGAAACACAGTGACCCATTTGGCTAAATTTTTTTGAGTGACCAAAAAGGTATTTAACCCTAAAATTATTAACGAGTTTATAAAAGTTTAGTGGTATTCAATTCTGAATTTTTAAAATTATTTAAAAGTTTGGTGGAAAAGGTTACTGCTACTGCTCTCTTAGGGAATGCAGGCAGAACTTGCCGATCCTCGTTAAATATTGTGTCTCATTTATTTCTTGTGCAGCTTTATATTATGCATTATTTGTTCATTTTACAACAGCATGGTCTTCGTATCTTCTTGAATTTCATTTGTAGCTAGTTTGGAAGTTTAGTTTTATATCCAATCCTTATCAATTTCATATTGTGGTATCCATATGCCCTTGTGGCTTATGGGCATGGTGTCTAAATTATGAATACAATAATCATTTTTCTCTATTAAAAAGAAAAGAAAAGAATTGATGAAGATCGTTGTATTCACTATTCACAACTATAATTTCATGGCTTTTGATGAGGAAGAAAAGATGAAATGTGAAGGGTAAACATCCATCCAACTCATTCTCGCTCTTTAATTCAGTAAACTCATTTAACATCTATGAAAATGTGAAGGGCTATAGTGCATTATACTTTGTTGTAGCATCATACAATGTGACTTTAATTAATGACATGTTGATTGAACGATTAGGCAAATTAGACTGTGAAAACTTTTCATTCTATTGTTGATTGATAGTGTTTATATCACATACTTTTTGTGACTTTCAAAAAGCATCAAATTTTTGGATCCAATCAAACTTTTAAATACTTTTAAAATTAACAATTGAATACCACTAGACTTTTATAAACACTTTAAAAATCTAAATTGAATACATTTTTAAACTCTATAAAAATCATTAAAGGTTTGAATTAAAATTCGTTAGAATGTGACTATCTAAGAGCATCTCCAGGAGACTCTAAATTTTAGCCAAATTCTAGCTACAATAGCCAGAAAGCTATTATAGCAAACCACTTAAAAGGTGTTTCCTCCAGCAATGCTCTCTATTTTGGCTAATCTGAAATATATTATTATTATTTTCTCTTTTTCTTGCAACTCCAATATATATATATATTTCAAAAAGGTAGAACCCAACCCCACCAACCTCCCAAGTGTCTCTATCTCTCTCTCTCCCTTATTCTCTCTCCTCCTTGCTACATGTAGAGAGCCAAAAGTTGCTTCTCCAAAATAGAGAGAGCCAAGTAGGGAGTCTGCTGAAGGAGGATTTTCCTTCTTTTTAGCCGAAGTAGCTAGGGATGAAAAGATAAAGAGTTTGTTTAGATGCTCTAACTCAAAAATTGATTGAGAATGAGTGGAATGGTGGAAGATTACAACCCTTATGATATGATGTACATTAGGAACATACAAGGGGTCATAGTCCCCCAACTTCTTCTGAAATTTGATCTTTATCCCACCCTTTCGAAACTTGATCCTTTAGAACTTGGAGGGCCTTGTCCTAATCTATAATATAAGTATTGTATGCACCTACTGAGGAACTACAAACTAAGCCAAAATAATTATTGATCCCATTGGGAAAAAATATACAATGCAGTAAGTAAGAAAGGACAAAGGTAGAGCAGAGCTTAGTTTGCTTCACTGCAAAACTACCAGCAATTAAGGATTGGTTGTTTTTAAAAGTTCCAACTAAAATGGAAGTAATCTTTCACAACTGGGATATCTTTCGCTTTAATAACAATAAACACGTTTTGTTCCTTTTTAATATGATATAGAAAGCTGTCACAAGCACAACGGGAGTCTTTTTTGCCTGGCGAAAATACGTCATCTAACAATTTCAATTCTTGTACCTTGGAGGAGACTTACATGCATAAGTAACTACTAATAATCCAAAAATAAAAACTTACGAAAAAAAAATTCTAATACGCACTTGTCTCAAGGGTAGAAAGAAATTTTTTTTAAAAAAAACTTCATAGCCAAAGTGCGCTAGACCCGATTTGGAAAATGGAATTTAAAGGACAGCAATTTTGGAAACACAGTGCGATGAACAATTATAGGAGGCCAACGAACGAATGCAACTACTTTCCCTTTCCTTCTATCTCACATTTCTTGTAAATAAGAGTGCTATGTTACAAATCAAAATTGTGGCTAGTTTCTCTTAAATGCTCAGCTCCTAAGCAAATGAAAACAAAAATTGCATAAGCTTTTATATATCTATCTCCCAATGTATCTATGTCACTTTGGATGTGACATTTTTGGAATCCGAGCTGTTCTTCCATGACCCATCATCCAATTCTACGCTTTAAGGAGAGATACGAAGTGAAGAGCAGAATTGGAGTATGTGCAGAAATGATCGATCGTCCCGAGTCTGGAAAACAAGATTACACTCTATTGAAAAGCAATCAATTGCATGACCCACTTGGTCCCTGCGAAGATGTTTCTGATCCGAGTCCCACACCTACAACCAATACATAACAACAAGATAAAGACCCCCCTCTAACTCAATAGTACCAACAGACTAATCTCTTGAGCATATCCTTGATGTAACTACTCCTATTATACTTGTGAATTTAGAGAATAAATATATTGGATGCCAATTACCTTTCAGGCAGAATCGTAGAAAGCCATCAAATCGTTATTCACTTGATACTGACAAGACATCAAAGTATCCAATTGTGAATCATGTATCCACTGAGAAGTTGTTTGAACCACTCAAGGCATTTGTGCATCAGTTGTCTGCTATTCATATCCCAACCATGTTTGCTGAAGCATTTTAAAGATCCTAACTGGGTTCAAGCTATAACGGAAGAGATGAAAGCTCTTGAGAAGAATCAGACTTGGAAACTGAAAACTTTATCACGAGGGAAAAAGACTGGTGGATGTAGATGGGTGTTTACCATAAAACACAATGCTGATAGATCTATCAAGATAAAAGGCAAGACTTGTGGCGAAAGGGTACACATAGACTTATGGTGTAGATTATGAAGAAAACTTTGCACTAGTTGCAAAATTGAATACAGTTCGAGAGTCTTATTGTCCCTCGCAGCTAATTTGGACTGGCCACTATACCAATTTGATGTAAATAATGCCTTTCTACATGGAGAACTCATGGAGGAGGTGTATATGGACATTCCTCCTGGATATAATACTATGTAGACTGGAACAGTATTCAAATTATTAAAGGCGTTATATGAACTGAGACAGTCACCACGTGCATGGTTTGAACGGTTCACCATGGCAGTGAAGAACAATGATTTCCCACAAAGTAACTCAGATCATACTTTGTTCTTGAAACATTAGAAAGGAAAGGTAACAGCTTTAATAATCTATGTTGTCGACATGATTATTACTGGGAATGATAAACATAAAATATCTCAGCTACAAGACTATTTGGCTACTGAATTTGAGATGAAGAATTTAGGTGGACTTAAATATTCCTTGGGGATTGAGGTGGCCTGATCACAACGAGGCATATTTCTCTCTCAAATGAAATATGTCTTGGACTTATTGACAGACACAGGAATGCTAGATTGCAAACCTATAAACACTCCTATTGTTCATAATCATCATCTTGGAGAATACCTGTATCAAGTTCCAACTAATAAAGAAAGATACCAAATGTTAGTAGGAAGACTGATCTATTTGTCTCCTACTAGGCTAGACATTGCTTATGCAGTCAATGTCGTCAGTCAATTTATGCATTTTTTGAGTGAAGATGTAACATCCAAGGAAAAAAAAGATTTAAAAAAAGATAAAAATAAAATATATTTATTTAACCTTAATTATGAGTTTTTTTTTAAATTAATAAAAAGGAGAAGAAGGCAACGTGTAAGCCAAACTTTCATTCTTCCCCCCTTTCCTTATACATTCTCTTCAAAAATCTGATTTTGATATCAAATTGGGATGAGTTGATCATCTATTGGAGGTGAGTCACCTAATCTAGGCTTAGGATATTAATTGCATAAACTAAGATAAGGTTGGGGATGAAGGAAATGAAATTTGGGTGAGGAAGAGAATGGAGAATAGGAGGAAGAGAAGAAAAAATCTGTAAGGTGAGTCAATTTCGAAAATTTTGGTTTTTAACTTTGTGGTTGTGTGATTTTAGTCCACTAAAGAGTAATTTGAGTCACATGAGTGTAAAGGAAATTGAATTGGAAGAGTTTGAACTTCTATTTTCAGGTTGGGTGGATAGAGCAATTTTTCAAGTGTGGATGTTTATGATTATGGTTCCATTTTGAGTGTTTGATGAGTTCTAATGATACACTACTACATTTTACATTTTGCTCGATAAAGAAACTTTGGTCGCGCAAAGTACATTTGAGTCGCACAAACAGGAGTGCGACAAAAGTTTCGTAGCGCAAAGATCATCAAGAATGACGTTGCGCGACAAACTTATTGCGTTTGTCGCGCAAAATGGAGCGACGGATAACCTTCGTTGCACCAAAAGTCTTGGGACGGCGACATTTTTCGTCGGGCAAATATTTGTGCGACGAAATACAGTCGTTGCAAGAACACAGCGCGAGGATTTATCTTCGTCGCGCTTACATGCAGGGACGAGAGAATATTCGTGGCTCAAATTTTTACGCAACGAAACTTATTTGTTGCAGTTTCTTTACCGAGACGAAAACTTTGGTTGTGCAAACATAGAATAAATTGTTTAAAATTTATTTTTACGGTTTTGTATTTTCTAAAAGGTAAATTTGTCGCGCCAAAAAAAAAAATTTAATTTAATTTAATTTTTTGGTAACAAAAATAAATTTGGTTTTTTTTATTTATAATAAAATGAAATTGCAATAAAAAAATGTAATGAAGAGAAATTTTTTTGTTATAACAGAATATATTTAGTACAATAGAAATATTTAAAATGTAATTAAGAAAGTTAAAATCTAATCAAACAACCCTCCAAAATCTACATTGTCGTTTGGCAAATGCGGCGCAGAGGTCTGGACATGGTCAACAGGGGGAGAGGTGTGGTGGCCATGCTCGGGTTGGCGGGGCTCGGAGGTCGACGAGGAAGGAAAACGAGGGATTGGAATGCCAGACTGAGCGTGGGACTGTAGAAGATGTGACAAATGACCCTTGAGCTCAACCACCTCTGCTGTCAAAGCAGTCACCTCGCTGTTTGACTGCGATGATTCACGGGGTTTAGGTGGCCGCGCCGGGCATTCCGCATCCCTCGACAATATGTCCCTGGGCGCCTCCCGAGAGTTTGATCCAAGGTTTCAATCAGGATTTGAAACCTCGCATTCTGTGGAGGAGCCACGGACTCAAGCGGGGTATCGGGAGGAAGCTGGAGGCGGACTCCTGAAGAACCAACTGGCTCTTCTCAATCATCGTCGTCTGTTGAACATAACATAAAATATTAATTAAAACATTCATTTAATAACCATGAAACTTGAATGCGTAAGATAATAATTAAAATTAAAGACTACTTACACGAAGGGACTTGGCCAACTCATTCCCAGGTTGAACATAAATGTCGCCAAAGACGTCAATCTCAGGGAATTTGGACCCCCCCTGAATTGAACAAGAGAAGAAAAATGTTAGTACGAAAAAAACAAATTAATATTAATGACATATTAAAAATTAAATAAAAATGACTTTATTATTACCCGCGCGCGCCTCCATCCTGTAGGAGAAGGGCCTAGAACCTGAATGGTGGAGAAGAGTCTTCCTCTCCCTATTGCCCTTATTTGCTTTGGCCTTCTTCTATTATACAAAAAATAAAACGTATTAGTTGAAATTCAAATGAAATAAAAAAAATTAAATACACATTAGTAAGAAACGTGTAATAAGTTTCAACTTAATATAAAAAAATACCATATAATCAGCCTCTTGAAAATGACCGCAGAGCCACTGCCAACTATCCTCCCGGCCCTCAAGCTCCTTTTCTAGCAACCCTCCTGAAGAGCGACCTGCGGATCATCATATTCTTGAAAATGGTGGTTCAGGTCGCTCTTCCACTGCTTGTACCTCTCAGCAAAGAGTCCTTTGACGTACCCCAACAACTCATCGTCGACGTTCTCTAAATTGTAGTTTCTCTACAATAAATTCATTACATACATTAAGTATTAGAAATAAAATTTGAAGGGAAAACAATTAAAAGGTATAGTTGTCCGCACACCTCCATCCGCACCTCGTCAGGCATGACATTCCAAGACTTCCATTTGATCGGGCAATAAGTCCGAACGAGGCATCCAATGCCATGGGCTAAGGAGCTATACTGGTCCGCCATTGGTGCAGCCCGATGCCGCTCGTCGTATCTGATGTCGATACGACTATTGGTCACCCAGGTGACCTTCGCGTCGTCAACTGGCGACAAGGTTCTGGGTGTTCTTCTTGGCTGTAAAGAAATATAAAATTAACGTTAAATAACAAAATCCAACTAAATTCTTGGTCCAAAACAACTGGAGTTGAAGGAAATCTTTACCTGGTTGTGACCTCGACGCACCAGGCGGCAGAGGTCGAAGTGGTGTTGGTCGTGCTGGGGAGGCGGTGACGCCGCCTGGCACTGACAGGTTGCTCCACTGATGACTCTGATGACACCGGCGCATGGGAGACCCCAGGACAAACCTGCATGGCGTCGAGCCTGTGGTGGAGCAGTGGCAGCTGAGGTCACAGCCGGTGGAGGCAAACTCTATGCAGTCGTCATCGCGTTACGACTTCTAATAAGGTTTGACATCTGTACAATTGAAAAAGCATCCAAAGTTAAAAACATAGTTACTCTAATATGTGGTCTAAAACCATTTAAACATGTATTGAAATATTTTTTAAACGGAGCCAACGTCTAATAAAATAAACATAAAAAGCCCAACAACTAATAAAACAAAAAAAAAAATCCAATTTACCAACTAAGCATATACAATTTCATTAAGATTCTTAATTCATTAAGTAAATCATATCTTGTCCTAGGGTTCGCGATTTCGGAGTATCTGGACTCTCGATCACGATCCGGCAAATCCTATACGATCCTAGAAATACAAGGTACAACATATATGAGTTTGGGTTTGATCCAACGGGCCGAACATATCAAACCCGAAAATCGCACAATAGGCGAAATCCGTTCGAGGCTCAAATGATATCCAAATTGGAATTTGAACATGCCTAAGCGCTCATTACAACTAGGGGATCACATCGGACACAGTGGTGGTTTGCTACAGTACCCATGCGCCTCCATACGCGCTAGCACGCGGGTGTCTCAAGCGATAACCATCGTCGGAAAATTCTCAAAATCATAGGACAATCTTCCTACCCTAGGTTCAGGACATCAATTAGAGCCACTTTTTTTCTTGGACATAGGCCAAAAAAGGGCCGGAAGTGGCTAGAATTTCATCCCAAAATCCGGCAAAAATTTAGGTTTTTCAATTTAACAACCTACGCTAGCAATTCATCAAATCCTAACCAACCATCAACTAGAGCATGAAAAGAAGAGTGGAATCCATACCTCAACCGTCAGATTTGGCGACCGGAAAAGGGAGCACGGAACCGAAGAAACAATGGAAATTTTGGTCAAAATCCGGTCGACAACGGCGGGGAAGGGCTGGGGTTCGAAGGTTGTGGCGGCCCGGTCTCAAAATGGGGTCGGTTTGGCAGGTTGAGGTGGTTGGGGGTTAAGGAGGGACGAACGGAGAGAGAGGAAGAAGGACCAGATTGCTGAAGAAGGCGACTTTGCAAGTTTTAGAAAAATTTCGCGAACTTGCACGACGTATTACATATGTTGCGTCGCGCATTGTCAAAGCGCGTCGTTTCCAGAAATGTTTTTCGCAAACTTAATTGGCGACGAAACAAAACCGTCGCGCATCATTTCCTTGCGCGACGTAAGCGATAAACCGGCATCGCGCAATGTGCTAATGTCGCCAAAATTTTTGCCATCTTCTACGATGACTTAAAAACCATCACGCAAGGTGACAAACCCGCCAGATTTTCACCCCATTCTGCCAAAATTTTCACATCCTTGCGAGACGTGAAAAAATATGGCGTCGCAAACCCAAAACCATAAACCCTAAACCCTAAACCCAGAAAATCATAACTTTGCGCAACGACATAGTGCGAAGTCAATATTTGTGCGACGTAGGGTTTAGGTTCGCAAAGTAATGTTGCGTGACGATAGTGCAAGCGTTTTCATTAATAAGGTGAAAAGTTTTGTCTTGTTTGTAGATCTCTGAATGTTTGCTTTTTGTGATTTTTGGGTATACGATCTCGTAGTATATACAAACAAGTTTGACGGCGTTGAAAATAGTTTCGTAGAATGCATATGCCATCAAAACAATATATTCACTGGAAATTTTGGTCAAAATCCGTTAACGGCGGGAAGGGCTGGGGTTCGAAGGTTGTGGCGGCCGGCTAAATGGGGTCGGTTTGGAGGTTGAGGTGGTTGGGGGTTAAGGAGGACGAACAGAGAGAGGAAGAAGGACCAGATTGCTGAAGAAGGCGACTTTGCAAGTTTTAGAAAATTTCGCGAACTTACGACGTATTACATATGTTGCGTCGCGCATTGTCAAGCGCGTTTCAATGTTTTCGCAAACTAATTGCGACGAAACAAAACCGTCGCGCATCATTTCCTTGCGTGACGTAAGAAACCGGCTTGGCAATGTGCTAATGTCCAATTTTGTCTTGGATGACTTAAAAACCATCACGCAAGGTGACAAACCCGCAGATTTTCACCCCATTCTGCCAAAATTTTCACATCCTTGCGGGAAAATTTGGGGGCGCGCCAACCCAAAACCATAAACCCTAAACCCTAAACCCTGAAAATCATAACTTTGCGCAACGACATAGTGCGACAGTCAATATATTGTGCGACGTAGGGTTTAGGTTTCGTCCAAAGTAATGTTGCGTGACAAACGATTCCGTCTCGCAAGCGTTTTCATTAATAACGGTTGAAAAAGTTTTGTCTTGTTTGTAGATCTCTGAATGTTTGCTTTTTGTGATTTTTGGGGTACTAGACTCGTCGAGTATATACAAACAAGTTTGACGGTTGGATCGTTGAAAATAGTTTCGAGAATAGAATGCATATGCCATCAAAACAATATATTCACTAACAATTTAGAGTTTATTTATACTTTAGTTAAATATAACGTAAGATTTTGTGGTTTCCACTAGTGTAAATATTTTAAATTGAAGATCGAATTCCGTCATTGTATTCATATATGGTAAAGGAGTATAGCTGTGAAAAATCATCAAAATCAGAGTTGAAATAACCGTTAAATCGTGATTTTTCGTTTCTAACCGTCAAAATGTTTTGTCCCTTCACTTGATATCTAAATGTTTATTTTTTCTGATTTTTGGCGTATATAATCTTGAAGTATAAACAAATAAGTTTGACGGTTGGATCCTTGAAACTAGTTTCTTCGAATGCGTATGCCATCAAAACAACATATTCACTAACAATTAAGAGTTTATTTATACTTTTGTTATATATAACGTAAGATTTTGTGGTATTAACTAGTGTAAATCTTTTAAATTGAAGATCAAATTCAATCATTATATTCATATAGGGTCAAGGAATGTAACTGTAAAAAATCATCAAAATCGAAGTTAAAATAACCGTTAAATCGTGATTTTTCATATATAACCGTTGAAAAGTCTTGGCGACTTTTGAGGAATACGATCTTGCAGTATATACAAACAAGTTTGATGGCTGGATCGTTGAAACTAGTTTCGTAGAATGCTTATGCCATCAAAAGAATATATTCACTAACAATTAAGATATAAATGAAACTTTACGCGACGAAGGGAAATTCAATCGCGACGAACCCAAACTGTTTGGGCTACGAATATTTGTGTATTCATCGCGCAAGGGTCATTTACGTCATTTCAGAATTTTTGCAAATTTTTTCGGAAAACAACACTTGTGAGACGAATATATTAGTCCTGCTAACGGTCCTTGTGCGACGCAAATTGTTTATTCGTCGCGGAAGGGTCATTTATAATTTTTAAGAATTTTTTGTGAATTTTTTCGGAAAACAACACTTGCGAGACAAATATTATTAGTCGAGCGAACGATCCTTATGCGACGCGTACTCTTTTGTCGTCGCGCAGTTTCATTTATATTATTTCAGAATTTTGTGTAGGTTTTTTCAGAAAACAACCCTTGCGAGACGAACTATACTGGTCGCGCGAACATACATAAGGCGACGCAAGTTATTTTTTCGTCTCGCAAGAGACTTTTTTCTATAAATTATTTGACAATAATTTTGCAGAAGTTTTCGCAATCTTTCCCGTTCTTTGCCCGACGAATAATTGCATGTTCGTCACTCAAAGTTGTTGCAAAAATATGAGTTTTGCGAAGAGTATTGTTGAAGGGTTGAAGTGTTTATTTCAGAAAAGTGATGTGTTTCAAAGATTTAAGTTGTGTTTTAAAGTTGAGGGAACAAATATGTAGTTTCAGAATATATTTATTGCATTTATTCTGTTTCTATCCCGCTCTCTCCAAGCTAGAAAAACAGGGGTTCTGTTCTGTTTCTGTTCTCTCGCAACACTAGATGTAGTTGGATTTAATTAAAAAGGTATGAATGACTTGATTTTAATTAAAAAGGTATGAATGACTTGATTTTATTGCTCTTTACATTAACAAAATTCCATTACAAAAAATTACATTTACTAAAACATAGTAAGTCACAAATAAATTTCATTATTCATCATTTGAACTATAATAACCTTCGTTATCGTCGCTATCATCACTTTCAGTCTCCCAATCATCCTCCTCCTCGTCCTCCTCCTCGTCCTCCATAAGTACATCATCGTCATTGTTCGGGCCCACTGGAACATCATATCTAGGAAGATCATCGAGGTCAATTGTAATTGACTGAATTGGTATTTCTCTTGAAGACACTTCTTCAAGCTGAAACGGTTCTTGAACAACATTTGTATCTCGAAGCGTTTCTGCATCATGTTCCGTGCAAGATTCTAAACGTTGATCAACGACGTCGATGTCGTTGGCAGATGGGTCTAGTTCTGGTATAGCATACACGTTCCTTTGATCCATATGCTGAACAACTTTCCACCTGCTCCCTGCTTTATCTAGATAGACAATCTGTGTTGCCATGTTTGCCAAAATGTAAGGGTCATCATCATACCAAGTTCTGTTCATGTTCACAGATAGTAACCCATGATCCATTTTAATACTTCCCTGCCTATTTGGGTTCGTATCAAACCATCGACACTTAAACATGATCACTTGGTATCGGTCTTTGTAAAACAATTGCACGACAGTTGTGAGTTTGTCATAGAAATCAATGTCCGTACTTTCGCCTCCACCTAGAACATGGACACCGCTGTTTTGCGCCTGAATTGGGCCGAATCCCAAGTTATATAACTCTTCACTGTAAGTGGGGGAATTATATGATTTCAACTTATTCACCTGATATTATACAAAAACATTCACATGTTAGTTTGAGAAAATTAAATACTACAATATATATGTTAATTACAAAACACTTATAACTTACATATTCCAAAAACCATTTTGGAAACAATTCATGGTGTTTCTTGGAATACAAATGTGATGGATGTTCTCGCTTCATCATCTCTTCATGCTCATCTAAGTATGACATTATCTCATCACAATTGTTTAATACGAACCAATGAGCTACCTCCATATCATTTCTGGAAAACGACTCTCCTCGTCCAGGATCTCCAAAGGGTGTGCGCTTTGGGCAAAAACAGAAAGTTGCTCATTTCTCACACCTCCGTCATTATTGTGCTAAGGTCGATTGAAAGCTGTGTCCACATCTTTTAAATACATTCCACAGAAAGTAAGCGCCTCATATTGAACCCAAGCCTTTATAATTGATCCTTCAGGCTTCGCTCTGTTGCGTACGCTTCTTTTCAGCTCTCCGAGAAGCCTGCCAAATTAAAATGAAAAGATGCAAATTAGCAAGTAGCAAGCATGGGATAATAATACATACAGAAATGACTGGACCAGCAATAGTTGACTGGACCAGCAAGCAATGCTTCTTCTGGAAAGTGAACCATCACATGAATCATACTTGTGAAGAAAGCTGAAGGGAATATCATCTCAAACTTACATAGGACTTGGACAATGTCATGGCGCAACTGATCAATGTCCGTCTTTCGCAACATTTTTGCCGTCAGTTGGGAAAAAAATCTGGACAACAATATGATTGGCTTGACTACATCTTCCGGCAATAGGTGTCGAATCCCCACAGGAAGTAGGCGTTGCATAAACACATGGCAATCATGGCTCTTGAGTCCAGTAAATTTACCCCCGTCAACATTCACACACCGTGCGATATTAGAAGCATACCCGTCAAGAAACTTTATAGATGATACAAACTGTAGAAACTCTTTTTTGTCATTCGGTTTCATGGAAAAAAAATACAAGATCTCTTCTAGCTTTATCACTGCCCCTTTTCATCCATAAACCCCTTCGTATGCCCATTCTTTCCAAATCAAAACAAGCTTTGATCGTGTCCTCTGTCTTGCCCTCGATATCTAGAATCGTCCCCAACAATGTGTCGACATGCATAACGTCCAAATTGTGCCTCAATTTTAGTTTCAACCAATATGGGAGCTCATAAAAAATAGACTTGTGCGTCCAGTTCAAATGTGTAGAAGGTCTGATCCGACTTACCTGTTTTCCCGAACGGAGCAAAATCCAAACGGTTAAGCTGTTCCAAGATCTATTATCACGGACGATTCTCTAGGTCTTGCGTGACGCTCTTTGTTCCCGTTGAACTCTTGATCCTTTTCCCGCTACTCGTGGTCCCATGGCAACCATCTTCGATGCCCAAGGTAACAAACATTTCCAGCGTGCCGACCAGAAGTTACATCTTCCTTGCATACAAGGCATGCCGTATAACCCTTTGTGCTCCACCCCGAAACCATTGCATATGCGGGAAAATCATTCACAGTCCGCATAACTACCGCCCATAAAGTGAACATCTTCCCAGTGGATTTATCGTACGTGTGCACACCGTTTGTCCATAAATCCTTGAGCTCATCAACCAACGGCCTTAAGTACACATCGATTGACCTCCAGGATCCTCAGTTTTCAAAAGTCATCATCATGTACTCTTTTTTCATGCATTTTCAAGGTGGCAAATTATATGGGAATACGAAAATCGGACAAGTGTTGTGGTGTTGGTTTAGAACCATGTACGGATTGAATCCGCCAGTGGCAAGTCCCAACCTAACATTTCGGGGATCAGCAGCAAACTCGGGAACGTTCGATCAAACTCTTTCCATGCCTCCCCATCTACAGGATGCCGCATCACATTGTCGTCTACCCGTTTTTCCTTATGCCATCTCATGTTTGTGGCAATATGCGTCGATATATACAATCGCTGCAATCTTAGTTTTAGGGGCAGATAACGCATGACTTTTTGTGGAATCTTAGTCATTCTATTATGAGAGGTCTGTTTGAACCTCGACTCATTGCATATAGGGCATGTATCCAATGTTTCATACTATTTGTAGAATAACATGCAATTGTTTTTGCAAGCGTGGATTTTTTCAAAACCCAATCCAAGACCACTCAACATCTTCTGCGCCTGCCCGTGTTCTTTCGGCAAACAATTGTCCGTAGGAAGAATTCTCTTGAAAACCCCCAAAAAGTAATCGAAATACAGGTTTGACATACGGTACTTTATTTTTCCGTGCATTAGCTCCACAATCGCCGTCAGAACTTAAAAACTCTCGCACCTTGGATATAACTCTTGGTTGGTATTTATTAATAGTTTTTCATACCTGTTCAAACTCTGCACTATCCGTTGGTGTAGGCACGTCATCTTCCCCTTGCTAATTGCTGCTGGTCGATGCAAATGGAAAAGCATCATTTATAATATCCATGACTTGTTCATTAGGATCCATAATATGTTCAACATTGTCCACTCTTGTGGCCCTTGAAGACTAAGCAATGTCTAATTGTTCCCTATGATGGTTCCAAGTGCTGTATGTCTCAATCATTCCATTCCTTACTAAATGAAATCGAACAGTTTCAATCGTCTCCCACAACATGTTGTTATACCTCCTACAAGGTCACCGGATTCTAGTTGCACCCGGGTTGTGTGACCGTGCAAAGTGAATAAATTCCTCGATTCCATCCAAGTATTCATTTGCGCACCTGTTAGGGTTATGTATCCACCTTCTACTCATAACGTCACCTTATGCCTTCCGTAAGGGCCCTATCCCATTCGGAAATGCATAGTCATGTCACTTAATTTACAGCTACATGAGATTAGATTTCGACATGGATGAATTTCGGCAGCATCTCGGTACAAATCTTGAGGTGTACCGTAGATACAAAATACCTACGTATCACCCGAAGAACGCACCAAGATGACACCAAAATCTCCACAATCGAAACGTAATACTGGAGCTGTAAACCACGTGACACGACTATGCATTTCCAAACTGTCCAAAATATGGGACAATTCAAGAATTAATTGGACCGCAGTCATGCTTTACGCATCCATGCGCGACATCCAACTAACCTCGAACGGGAACTAAGCTTTAGAAAAAAAAAATGTACAAAGTTAATTTCAATTAACTTCGTACATCAATGTGCATAATTTAACAACATAATAAAAATATAATTTCACAAAAATAATATATAAAGAAATTAAATTTATATTTTAAATAAATATAAAACAAATAAAATACCTTCTTCCATATGTCCAGTTCCAAGCATTATTCACATATAATATCCTATACACAACGAAATTAACGATGTTAATACAAATTTACAATAATACTTTTACACTAACGACAAAAAAACCTTACCCAACGCACGTAGCAGAGGCAGGAAATGAAATTCAATCTCTTTGGTTGAAATTTGCAGGCTGAAAAGACGGAGAAAGAGAGGGCAAAGCAGAGGCAAAACTGTTTTTTCAGTTTGCCTCTGCAATGGCTGAAACTGTATTTGTTAAAGACGACGCATTTTGTGTGATGAATAGGCATATTCCGTCGCGCAAAGCAAAAAATAATTTAGTCGCGCAAAAGGCCTATTCCGCCGCGCAAAATCCAATTTAACGACGCGTAAAGACGTGCCGACATCACGTCTTCGGTGACGACAAGCTTATATCCGTACTGCAAAAGTTTAGTCGTGCAAATGCACTGTGTCGTCGCACAAAACCCTTCTTTAACACACATGCAGTGAAGACATCCACCTTACGTGACTAATAGGCCCGTCGTCGTGCAAACATTTGGCGCGAAAAAAGCTGAGCCACTGTTTGTTTTCCCGCGGTTTTTTCAGCGCGACAAGAACGTTTTTGGTCGCGCTAAATATATTTGTGCGACGAATATGTCGTCGTGCAAGTTTTGCCTCCAAATGCAACTTTCCCGGGGTTTTTTTCCCTATGTTTGCGCAACGGTGGGATGATTTGTCGCACAAAGTATACTAGCGCCACAAATGTTTTAGTCGCAAACGTTAGAAAATATATAATTATTATCCATGGAAGTTTGTGTGACGCATACATTTTTTCGTCGTGCAAGATATCCTATTGCGACGAATATGTGTTTGTCGCGCAAACTAAAAAATGTAGTAATGTGGGTATGAACTTTATAAGAGTTTTAGAAGCCTCAGGAACAACTTGGAAGTGATAGAATGGTTGAAAATGACTTAGAACGAAATCTAGAAATTTACAGTCCGCGAGCCTCACTTTGGTTCTCTTTTTCTCCTAGTACTTTGAGTGTTTGAGGAAACTATTTATTGGGTTTTAAACTAGACTTGGCAAGGAATAAAACACAATTGGTTTGTCAAATTTGGTTGAGTTTTGATACGTTAAACACATGTGCAAAGTCTGGAAAAAAATATATGTTTTCTACAGAAAAACAAGCCACGAGTCCAACTTTAGAGCTAGATTTCTCCTTCCTTTTAGTTTCGTTTTTAGTTTGGTTTATTAGGTCAGAAACTAGAGGTATTAAGCTTCAAAACTACTACAAGTTTGCCCTTTTTCGTTGACGTTTGGTTGGTCAAAATGTTTCACAAAATCTGAGATTTAATATAAATAAATAAAAAAGGGGGAAGTTGCAGGATTTTTTTGGGGGAAGTTGCAGGATTTTTTTGGGGGAAGGTGATGAACAGGAACTGGAAACATGCCTACTCGTGTCTTCAGTGCATAGCGGCTGTTTTGGCAGCTTTCGACGCCATATTTTTAGTCCATTCGACTCGATTTCTCGATTCGAGTCGGATGGTATATGTTTTGATTCAATCTAAGGTGGTGCAAAGTATGGTCTTTTCTGTGAGGCCCACGAGACCAAATGGTAACTTTTGGATAACGAGTGTCGTTGGTCTTCTTTCGGTATTAGCAGGGTATACGACAGAGTTTTAGATTATTTTGGACGAGATTTAGCCGCTTTGGAACCTGGGTTGGTCCTAAGGGCATTTTTGTCATTTTCGTGAATTTTTTTTGAAATCCATAAGGTTGAGGTTGGTCTTAGATGAAATAAAGTGAAGACTGCTCAATAATAATTTGGATTTGAATTTGTCCAAAAATTGGATTAAAAGTGTAGATTCGACAACTCTGAGAATTTTCAAAGGGTAAATTGTTAGATTTTCAAAACATTTTTCCGAAGTTCATTTGAATATTAAACATGCATTTAATTAAATTAATTGTAGCAGAAGTCTATGGTGGTTGTTTAAATTCAAAAACAAAACTTCTTCCAAGTATCTTAAGCCATGAACATTGATATGTTTTTCATAAATGGAAAATTCAAGAGAAATGATAAGATCTAATTACCCTTGAAGAAATTATTTAATTAAAAACTCCCGAAGCTAATCTTCTTTAGATTACTTTATCTCTTATTTAGCATACCCTGGACATTTGTTTCTTTACACGATGTAAAAGATAACAAAATAAGTTTGCCCTTTATATCTTATATACAAAATGTATCTAAAGAGATTACATAAAATGTATTGGCTCTTAGGGCACATTTCTAACAATCTCCCACTTGCGCCACATAGCCATGTATCTCATACCCATTATCTCTGTATGTCTATCCAGTTGTGACTGTGACATAGGCTTAGTGTGTGGATCTGTTATGTTGTTTGTAGATGCCCCATCTAATGGTAACATTTTTCTATGTGTTTGGATCTCTGATGAGACCTAGGTTCCTTGGCTTGAGCTATTGCCCCATTGTTATCACACAGTAAAGGTACTTGTGACATTATATGGTTAGAACCATATTTAGTTCGGTAATGAACCTTTTTATCCAAACAGATTTTATTGTAGCTTCCAAAGCGACAATGTAATCAACTTCAGTTGTTCTCTAACTAAATGTGTGTCCGTTCAAAATGAATACGTACCCTTAGGTGGCTTTGCAATCATTGATATTAGATATATTATCCGAATTAGTAAATGCTTCCACTTGCTACTTCTACGTTGCTCCCAGATGAGGAACATGTCCTTAGTCCTTCTTAAGTATTTAAGAACATATTTGACTGCTCCCAATTGATATAATCATGGGCTTGATTTATATCTTCTAGTTATACTCGTATAACCGATATCATGTCTTGTACATGCTATGACATATATGAGAATCCCTATTGCATATGCATAAGAGATTTTACTCATCTGTTGTATAATGAATTTTTTTTTTTGGACACATGCTCTTAGAAAAGTGAAATCCATGTCGTCCTGGAAGTAAACTTTTCTTAGACTGTTCCATATGAAATCTCCTTAGCACCTTATCAACATACAAGGATTGAGATAATCCAATTATTCTCTGAGATCTATCACAGTAAATCTTTATCCCAAGTATGTAAGATGCTTCTTTAAAATCTTTCATTGAGAAAGATTTAATGAGTCACAGCTTCACTGAAGATATCATTCCTATATCATTTCCGATAGGTAGTATGTCATCTACATACATCACTAGGAATACTACCAAACTCCCACTGACTTTTTGTACACTTATTGGTTATCCATGTTTTGTATGAAGTCAAATGGTTTGACAACTTCATCAAATAGGATGTTCCAACTCCAAGAACCTTGCATCAATCCATAAATGGATTTATGTAGCTTGCACACCTTATGCTTATCAACTTTAGAAATGAAGCCTTCAAGTTGATCTATGTATAGTTCTTCCTGAAGGTGACCATTCAGAAAAGCCATCTTCACATCTATCTTGACAAATCTCATAATCATGGTATGTAGCTATTGCAAGCAAAATCCAAATAGACTTTGTCATATTGACATGAGAGAAGGTTTCTTCATAGTCAATCCCTCTCTCTGCTTGTAGCGCTTTGCTACTAGCCTTGCCTTATAGGTTTCTACTTTCCCATCTGAGCCTATCTGCCTCTTAAAGATCCATTTATTGCCTATTGGTACAATACCAGGAGGAGGATCAACTAGAGTCCAGACTTGGTTGGTATACATAGAACCCATTTCGGATTTCATGGCTCCAAGCCATTTCTATGAGTCAATGTTTGACATTGCCTCATTGTAGTTCGAAGGGTCTTCGATATCCTTACATTTACTTAGGAGATTTAACTCTCCTTCGTTTTCGTGAAGGAAACCATAATACCTTTTAGGCATTCTGCTAGCCCTACTTGAACTACGTGGAGTCTGTGTTACAACAGGTTTATGGATCTGGGATTGCATTTAGTTTAGTGTTGATTTCTAGCTCATTGGACAATTCCTTGAGTTCTATCTCATATCCCAGTTTTCCATCAAGAGCGTATTCTCTTTCTAGGAAGGTAGCTGACCTTGCGACAAACAAATTTTGCTCGTCGATGTGATAGAAGTAATATCCCATAGTTTCCTTGGGATATCCTATAAATCTACACTTCACTAACCTTGCATTTAGTTTATTCGCATCTTGTCTTTTGACATATGCTGGACAACCCCAAATCTTGATATAACCAAGACTTGATTTCTTCCCAAACCACATTTCATATGGAGTTTGTGGAATGGATTTGGAAGGCACTCTATTTAGCAAATGATATAGGTAAATTAATACAGCTCATGGAACTCATTTTAGGAACTTCATTATGTTGTGGAGTTCCTGGTGGAGTCCATTGTGATAAGATGCCATGTTCCTCCAAGTTTAAGGTGTCACAATTTAGTTGAGGTATCCACATCTCTAGGCCTCTCAGGTCTAGCTACATCTTTATCCATATACAGTTAATGGTACCATTCATTTCTAAAATGGAAAAAATACCATCAATCAAAATTGCATAAGCAACGATTTGATTGATGTATGAAATAGAACAAAGCATTTTGTCAAATAAAACATAAAATCCATCTCTTAAAAATATAGAGACAGATATTAAGTTCTTTACACATCCAGAAATGAACTAACAATTATTTCAAATTCAGGTCCTCTTCGGAGGGTAGTCTGAGATGTTAGTGCTATGTCCCACAGTTACACCATTTCTCATTTTCCAAGTTTTCTACTTCCCACTAGTCCATGCACACTAATTGCATATATGTTGACTCGCTCCTAAATCAACTATTCAGTTTAGAAGTTTTAACCGTAATTACTAATTTTAGAACAAGAGAGTTACCTTCTGAAGGTTTTTCTCTTGAGGCTTGCAAGACATCTCTTGCAATTTCTCTTACAATGCCCATCCTTGTCATAGTGAAAACAAGTACATTTTAGTTACTTGTTTTTCTATTGTATTCTTCCTTCCTTGGGTTTCTAGAATACCTTTCTTCTTCTTTCCTTTATCCTTACCTTTTGTTTGGATTTGGAAGAAGAAGAACCTTTCTAAAAAAGTGCAACTATCATCTTTAACCTTTTATCTTTTGATATATTCATTTAAGCTACTATAGCCATGTTGAGTAGCTCATATATGGTGTTGTTCATCTTTCCAATATTATAGTTCATAACATATTGGAATTAACTGATGATAGGGATGAAAGAAAGAATCTTGTTGAACTTCGACATCAAAGAAAAATTAATATTTTCCAATATCTTAAGTAATTATATTACTTTGAGATCATGTTGATTAACCAAAAACCCACTTACCATTCTTGTCATAACAAGTTCGCATATGGTAATGTAAGCTAGGAATAGCTTCACCTTTTCATGGATGCCAACATGTAACGTTTACCTCGGTTGTCATCTAATACATGCTTCTTATAAGCCTTTGTCTCCTCCTCAATGGCATATGGACCAAGGGGGGTATGTGGTGGGGGTTTTCTTATACACAACCAATCTCATCCAATTATAGGACAAGTTGGTGTTTGTGCATCAAACCGGATAGTTTGTGTCATCTTGGAGGTTTGAGCCAAGTATCTTTGTGATTGGGTTTGTGATGGTTATTTTTTGAAATTCTGCAAAATGTAAATAGATTTTAATTTAGATTAATCTTCTACGAAGGACTTAGGGTCTTTAAGTCATGATGGTAGCTCTCACTATTTTTGGCAAATTTCATATCCCTCTTGAAATCCGAGAGTTTCCGTTGAAACTCTTAGTGGGGATGGGAGTCTCACTTTCACATAGTTTTCCTCAACCTAACAGTTTGTTGGATTACTATGATACTAATGAGAGGATACTCTTATCCAATCACATCATTAATGTGAATACCCATCACTATGGCCTCTAGAGAACTAGACCTCAACCTAACAGTTTGTTGGTTTCGTTCATCTTAGTTAAGTTATTTCCCCCATGCTTGTGGGTATAAGGTTTCAAGTATGTCCTCAACCTAACGATTTGTTGGCCATATTCGTTATCTATCAGCACTACATCAAGTATGTGTAATAGGCTTCCCTTGGATGGTTACAAGTACTGGATGTTGCCTCACTGAGGTACAAGAAAATGTAAATGTGCCACCCAAAAAGAGACTACCACGGTGGAAGGCCACAAAATAGCATTCAAAGTGTCATTTCGTTTATCAACTTAATATTGCTTTGAGGGTAGTTAAATTCCAATTTTAATCCTATTAAAATTACCTATTTAATCTCATTAAATGGTTCCCAGTGCAATATATTAGTAGGACATAATACTCCCACTAAATGTTTTAGAACCCATTTGCTTGAGATAGTGGGAATACATGATACTAATAATTGATTAATTATCAGCATTACCAAACATTCCAATTGCATTGGGCTTGTAGGATGATTATGGACTTTCTTATTGATCCAACATGAGCCACCATGTTGGATCATGGTCTTGGATGGTCATTTTAATTACGCACACATAAAAATAAATTAGGCATGAAAGCAATTTCATTATTACATCACCAGAAAAGTTGGCTATGATGCCATGTCAAACAAAGTAGGGCAAATATTCATATATGCTCATATTATTATTCTTCTCCAATATGGAGGTATTTATACAAGTACAAAGATGTGTTAACCCTAAATAAAATAGGAAATATATCTAAATTACAATAGGAAGTAAATCTCTATTACAATAGGACTAAATAATAATTGGTAAGTATAGTAACAATAGGAAGTAAATCTCTATTACAACGTATTGTAACCCCACCGTTTGGAAAACGATGTTGAAAACCATATACATTCAAAATCGAGATAGCCATATGTATATATATAGTTGAGTCAAACCATAATGAAATCTGAACTCCTATAATGATACTTTGTTACTCATCCCATTCAAACCTTTCCTTATTATTCCCAAACTATTCTCTCAAAAAGCGTGCCTATTGGCACAGCGAGCGAGGAAGTATCCTCATCGATAAACAAGAATGAAGGAATATATATATATATAAGTATGACACCACCTAGTCTGTACCGGGTAGGGGCGTTTTTCGGCCGAAACGGATCGGAAACCACTATTCCGAATTCTGTTCCGAAAATTTTCGGAATTATTTTTTAGTTCCGATTTCCGAATTTCCGAAATTTCGGAATGTACTAACTCTATTCCGATGCGGAATTTTCGGCATTATCGGAATTTTCGGAAGTTAATATTTTCGGAATTTTCGGAATAATAATTTCGGCATTTTTGGATAAAAATTTCGGAAATCAATTTTTGAAATTTTCTTGTGAATCCTTCTACTAATATTTTTAAATGTACTTTTAAAATTTTCATTGTATATGTATATATAATGTTTGCCAATAATATCAAAGAAAACTTGTGTCTTTGGTTGGTTGTGACAAAACTATGGACCAATTAAAAATTGTGGGAATTCACTAAATGTTGTGCATATATAAAAATTGTGGGAATTCATTAAATGTTGTGCATATATAAAAATTGTGGGAATTCACTAAATGTTGAGCATATAAATTAAATATATTGATTGTTATATAAACTTTTGTAGGATTAATTCAAAATATTTCGGATTAAATCGGAATTTTCCGATTTGGAATGCATTTCAAATATTCAGAATTTTTGAAATTGGAATATATTAGGAATATATTGGAATTATTGGATCAGAATGAGTTCGGAACATTTCGGATTGCAAATTTCGGAAATATCGGAAGTTCCATGTACATTCCGAATCCTATCCGATTTTTTTCGGAAATTTCGGATTTCGGTGTTTACGGAATTCGGATTTGTCGGAGTCGGATTTTTTTGGAAATCTTCGGACCGGAATCGGATTTTTCCAATCCAACTTGCACCCCTAGTACCGGGGAAACAATCCAACCGGGGGATTGTTTGACTAGTCCACATGGAAGAATCCTCAATTGACCATGTGGCTTGGGAACGAGCCGTCCAACCTGGACTAAGCTCACCAGCACATACGACAGAATACTCAATACTCGTATGCCTGTGACAAGTCCTACACGCTCAGACTGCCCATGTTCCGACATATCCAAATACCACTAAATTTACAATTATCCATTTCCATTATTCCAAATCCGGGGAGGTACATAGGGTAGTGCGTATAGCACTCAAAACTGACTTAACCACAACCCAATCCACATTTCATAACTCTTCCCAACAACACCATGTACTCAACACATATCCACGTATAAATAGTCATTCTAAAAAATAATACATATCCATTCAAAATATTCACATCCCGCAATTATTTGGATATAATTCCAATACTTTCATAATAATATTATATTCACCATTTAAATAAATAATAACTCAATAATCAAGACACCATTATGCAAATTTCTTTCCCATCCTTGAAAATAATGATTATAGTTTGAAAACAAAGTTCACTCATAGGTAGTCTCACGTTGCTTGACCCTAGAGGGTCCTGCTTAATGCGTATGCGTAGCCAGGAGTACCTATTTAAAAATACGAGTACAAGATTAACATAAGGAGCTTCAAACTAGAACTTTAAATAAAATCCTAGCTTCCGGGGTTTCAAGTATGTGTACGAGGAACTAGATGTCCTAAGGTCCAATTACATGTTTCGGGTGATGGAATAGCCCCTGAACACACTCGGTCAACCGAGTGGTCAAACTTTTCATATTTGGTCAACCGTGCCCATGACCTCCAATTTCCGATCCGAAAGTTCCAATGGTTTCAACAAGGTTTAATACACACGTCCTGTAAATTTGGTCCGAATCGAATGGTCGGATAGCTTGTGATTGGACTATCGGACGGTTATCGTTTAACGCAAACTTTAAGTCATTGAACTGGAGCATCTGGGATTCGATTCACGATCCGCGAATTCCTACACGATCCTAGAGGTATCGAGATCAACATATTTTAAAATGAAGTTGATCCAATGATCAGAACATATTGAACCCTTATGACGCCTAATATACGATATCGAAAGACAACCGAACGATAACCAAATTCAAATGTGAGCATACCGTGGTGCTCGGGATGACATGGGGATTATTCTAGGATCCAAAGACCAGCCACAAAGTGGCCCATGCACTGCCGGAGCATGCCTCCGGTCAAGACGTATACCTACATGATCAGGACATTAAGTGGAGTAACTTTTGTTCTTGGACCTTGGCCAAAAAGTGACCAGAAATTACCGGAATCACAAGCCAAAACCCACCAAAACTTTAAGCGATAAATTGACATCCAAAATGCAAAAATCAATCCTAAACAACCCAACCATCAACTAGGACGCATTTAGAGGATGACAAAGCATACCTAGTTCGAAGAAATTGGAGGCTGGAATAGTCTGAACGAACATCAGAAGTTTTATGTAAAAGACCGCGACTTTTCTCGATATTCCGGCGACCACAGGCGGCGGTTTAGAGGTTTTGCCATTATGCTTTTTTTCATTGTAACTTCTTTGTTACAATTCCGATTTGAGCCCACTAAGTGTCTACGGACTCATCTCAGTACGATCTACGCAATAGTACCATTTATTTTCCTAAAATCCTTCCGGATTAAAAAGTGACCAAAATACTCCTACCCCGAGGGCAAAATTGTAATTTCATAAATTAATTAAATTAAAAAATACTTAATTTTTGGGTTGGGATCTTACATTTGTACTTCAAGGAGTAATCTTTGATAATGCCTGCGTAAAACTTGTTGTTGCAGCATCATTGGAGGATCCATGTGTGTCGTCATTCATCTAATCCCTATTGAGGTTAGAGTAATATAGAAAAATATCTAGGCTACTTTTGTGAGCATGTCACTTCATATAATGGCTTGGTTTTTGTATGCTCTCCAATATAAAATAATAATGATCTCATATATATAAGGATAAGAGCATTAAATATTTATCTGGTATAATAAGTCATTCATGCATATCCTTGTATGTTTTGAGAATAATTGCATATGCTATTCCATAGGCTCTTTAAATAGCAATTTTAATCCTTCAGGGATTTTATTTAAGGGATTACACTTCATGGCACACTATATAGCTTTATACTTAGTTATTTATTCCTCTTATACATCTTTAGGGAATCGCTTCTGACGATATTCCACTACTACAAAAATTGAAGTAGATGACGAGAATCCACCGACGTCTAGAAGGTTTTCAAACTGCGTGAAATCGACCGCTATCTTTTGATACCTAAAACAACGACGACAAATAACCGATGTCGTTAAGACATACAACGCCATACCAAAATACAAACCGACGTCTAATTACAATATAAATACAAAAAAGGTAAACTTCGACAACCTTAGACGTCGATTTTAGGGAAATGGAGACGTCTAAAGGCTCTTACATGTCAAGAACTACAAATATGCCGATGTAACAAAAGTTATCCACATCTCTATTTGAAAAACTACCATCGTGTATAAACAGAAACCGATGTGGTTAATATATACTACGTTCACTAAATAAAAAAACTAAAGTCTAAAATATATAAAAACGCAAAAAAAAGAAGATAAATTCAACAATCTTAGACGACGCTTACAAAAAAGAGCAGACATCTAAAGTATATTACATGTCAAGAATCATACCATAACCGACGTAAAATGTGTTAACCACAACACATTTGCTGAGTTACCGTCGCTTATAATATCTTCCACGTCGCTACACAGGAAAACATGGCCTTGTTAAATATATTCCACGTCCGATTCTTGCGGGAACCGACGTTTAAATGATAAAAAAGCCACTTGGACAAAGTTAGATGGCGTTTTTTAAAAAAAATACTTATGTTAGAAGACTTTATTACGGCACAACTTTACCGAAAATCGTCATAAAAACTCCTAACCGCGACCCTAGTGTTCACCCAAAGTCGTTAAAAATGATTTTGACGGTGTGAGCAAGAAATAAAACGATGTGGATCAGAGTTTGAACAATGATTTTTGTAAAAAAAGGGTCATGGTTTATCTCTTCGCTACGTCCCAAGACTTCAATTTCTCGACGTTTTTATGTTGCTTACCACGTCGGTATGTTTATAGGACTGGACATGGTTGGCCTTATAAAAGGCACTTTTATAACACTCATTGACGTTTGTACAATATGAGACGTCAATTGTTTTCTTCTCACCGACGTTAGAAGAGCTGTCACAACAGTTAATGGAACTGAAAAGCGACGCTAATTATTTATATGTGGAAGTAGTGTTCATGACCATCGTTATTGTTAATACCAATTAGCTGCGTGTAATAAATTTTAATTAACCGACGTGTTTTCTTTTTTCAAATGGTGGTTTAATTTCTTTACGGACTTTTGCATTTCCATTCCACGTCGTTTGTAAAAATACGACGTTGGTTATCTTTTAAACGTCTATTTTTTCGATTTTTTTAACTGGACCTTCATATTTTACACCTTTAACCCAGTATTTTTAATTTTGAATTTGTCGTGCCCAAAGCCTACATAATGAAAATGTGATCAGAATAATGTTAAACATTGAAATTTATT
This sequence comes from Prunus fruticosa, assembly GCA_018703695.1. Lineage (NCBI taxonomy): Eukaryota > Viridiplantae > Streptophyta > Magnoliopsida > Rosales > Rosaceae > Prunus > Prunus fruticosa. Next base: position 26,040,022 of record CM031917.1, on the reverse strand, counting down.
GCAAAATTAATGTCATACAGAGCTATTAATTAATTTCATACGATTAACTGCATAACTAATGTCATACATTACAACAATCAATCAATCCATATATCTTCACACCCTCCTAGCCTAAGAGAACTTCAAGAGATTAGAGTGATGTGCTCGTTCTTAACTGCCCTACAGTCCATTGAGATCACATGAGGAGTGATTAGGGATAGTCACGCTTCCTAAAGAAATGATCAGAGATAGTCTCGCCTCTCAAGTACATCAAGGGCTCACTAATAGGGAAAACAAGTTGATATTGTATCATTTGGATAAGATGTGATCTGCAACGAAGTTTGTTAGTAACATATTTATACACAAGTTAGAGAATAGTTCTTAAACAGTGAATATCAATTAACAACAAAAACTTTTGAGGTTCTCGCGAACTTTTAAAAAATGACTCCGTGAAATCCGTAAAAGTAAGGTTAGTTTGACAAAAATAGTCCTTGAAACCTTGAACTGTCATCATACATTAATGAAGGCCATGTGAAGTTTTGAAATCTGGAAAATAAAAAGGAAATATTGGGATCCTGAAAATGTTGCCACATTTCCACCTATATATATTGCCTTTGTAATTCATGATTGGAGTAACTGTGTTTCAACTCAAATTCCTTCCCTTTTCTGAAAGTTAAGCTTTTCTAAGACTTTCCTCAAAACTTTTAAAATGGCTTCCTCTTCTTTTTGCTCAAAACATTTCGATTTAAATGTTACCCTCAAAGCAACACGTGATGCCAAAGTCTAGCGTCCATCCTTTGTATCTCAAAATCGTCATCTCACGGTCAATGATTCCGTGATGATGAATGATACAACTACTATCATAGTAGCTAGGAATTTCTTTACTCCTATGGATGAAATATTATTAAAAGGAAGGTCTGATGAAGAGGCTATTGATGACTTAATGGCTTTTAGCACTCACAGTGATGCTTCCCGTTTCTAACATGGCTCATCGTTTGCTTGCTAGAGTAAACGAGATTTAGGAGTTGAACACTGAAAATTCATCAATTCGGGAGTATCTCCAACCGTCATCTTTAGGCTACCTAAACCCAGAACATTTTTCTTCAAAAAACAATATAAATTTTTGGGGATACCATCATCTACATTACTATAACACGACGATCATTTTGTAAAAACCATTGTCTGAAACTTGTGTTGTTTTTTTCTCCAAATTATTCTCTGCTAAGTGAATATCGTCGTCTGTCATTGCTGGTTTTTTACAAAGGCATATAAGCTAGGGGTGGAAACATTTTTGAATTTTGCTGTAGAAAATCTTGGAAATACAACTCATATTCATTGTCCATGTCATAAATGTGGGAATATTCGATTGTTTGGGGTTGGAATTATAAGGGACCACTTATACTTTAATGGAATTTACCAAAGCTATAAAATTTGGACATGGCACGGAGAACCTTGGAAATGGATTACTAATGCTAATAGAAATGTGAAAGAAGATGAGCAAAGTAGATGCAGTTTTGGTTTTGAATAATTATGGATGGATGATAATGATTTAGGAGATATTGGATCTGATCCTTATGAGTTTGCCAATGTGATTGGGAATGGAGATCAACCCTTGTACCCTGGTTGCAGTAAGTACACGAAGTTGTCGGCTTTGGTGAAGTTATATAATTTGAAAACAAAACATGGGATGAGTGTTGTATGTTTAACAGAATTATTGATACTTCAAAGAGATTTGCTTCCAGAAGGAATTACAATACCTTCCTCTGTTTACGAAGCAAAAAAGACTTTGTCTGCTCCTGGCGATGAGTTATGAGAAAATCCACGCATGCCCCAATGACTGCATCTTGTATAGGAAGGATTATGAAGATTCAACTAATTGTCCTACTTCTGGTATCTCAAGGTGGAAGGAAGACAAAAATTCAATCTTGAAAGAGGGTGTGCCAGCAAAGGTGGTGTGGTATTTTTGGCCAATTCCAAGGTTTAAAAGGATGTTTCAATCAAGTTAGACAACTAAGAGTTTGACTTGGCATGCTGATAGAAAATCAATTGACGATCATATGTCTCTTCCAGCGGATTCCACATCTTGGAAACTTATTGATGATAAATGGCCCTAGTTTGGTAAAGAGCCGAGAAACTTGAGATTGACTCTCTCATCTGATGGATTCAATCCTCACAGTTCTTTAAGTAGCAGATACAGTTGTTGGTCAGTTATCTTAGTTACATATAATCTTCAACCGTGGCCATGCATGAAACGAAAGTTCATGATGTTAACCTTATTGATTTCCTGTCCTAAACAACCCGGAAATGATATAGACGTTTACTTAGAGCCTTTGATTGATGATGTAAAATCTCTATGGGATGAGATTAGAGAAATGTATGATGCACACATAGGAGAATACTTTACACTCAGAGGTGTATTACTATGGTTTTCCTGCCTATGAGAACTTATCTGGTTGTGTCGTTAAAGGATATAAAGCTTGTCCAATATGTGTAGTCACAGGTTGAAAAATGGCCACAAAATTTATTGCATCAGGCATAGAAAATGATTACCAACATATCATCCATATCGGAGGCAGCGTGCAACTTTTAATAGGAAACCTGAATATGACACGCCTTCCAAGCCATTAGCAAGAGAAGAAGTGTTGCAGATGGTTGAATGTATTAATTACAAATAGGGCTCAAAAAAAGGGGGAAGTGTTGGTGAGAATGATGGTGGAAAAGTTTTTTGGAAGAAGAAATCAAAATTCTTTGATCTCGAGTATTGGAAATACCTTCCTGTGAGGTATGTCCTAGATGTTATACACTTTGAGAAGAATATTTGCGATAGTATCATTGGTACATTGTTGGAGATCCCTGGAAAAAAGAAAGATGAGATTGCTGCTCGGTTAGATTTATTAAACATGGGAGTCAAAATTGATTTGCAACCCGAGCATGGAGAAAGAAGTACTCGCTTGCCTTGTCAAGAGCAGAGAAGAGAGAGGTTTGCAATTCTTTCTATGGTATGAAGGTCCTTGAAGGTTATTCTTCAAATATAAAAAATCTTATATCTTTACAAGATTCAAGACTTCTTGGCCTTAAATCTCATGATTGTCATACCTTGATGCAACAATTTCTCCCTGTGGCAATTCGTTCTGTTTTGGAGAAACCTGCAAGGTATGCAATAACTTAATTTTCCTTCTTCTTCAATGCTATATGTGCAAAGACGGTAGATCTTTCCAAGCTAGATAAGTTGGAAGAAGATGTAGTACTTACTTTGTGTTTGCTTGAGAAATACTTTCCCTCGTCATTCTTTGATATCATGGTTCATCTAGTAGTACATCTTGTCAGAGAAGTTCGTCTACGTGGGCCAATTTATTTTAGATGGATGTATCCGTTCGAAATATATATGAAAGTACTAAAGGGGTATGTTTAAAACCGTACTCATCCCGAAGGTTGCATTGCTGAGCGGCATATAGCTAAAGAAGTTGTAGAGTTTTGCACCGAGCATTTATCTGATGTTAGTACAATTGGAGTGCCATCAAGCCAGAAGATGGGAGTTTCAAAGCCATTATCAAGTTGCACAGTGAGCTTAGTTGATCAGCTCTGTTGAACCAGGCACATCTATATGTCTTGGAGAATACGGAGGAAGTCCTACCTTATATTGAGTATGAGTTTTATTCCTTAAGTAGCCATTTTCAATTATTCCTTATGTTTATCTTATATACAAGGGACCACAATGCTTATTTTTTTGTTTCATGCAGAGAACATATGATCCACATTAAGATCACTTATCCAAAATTTAAAAAAGAGAACAAAGTGGTTGCAAGATAAGCACAATAGCACTTTCATTCAATGGCTACGCTTTAAGGTATATGTTATTGAATAACATATTTGACTTTTAATTTTCTTCATTCTATGTTAGATTGAATTAAGATATCATTAATTTGCAAGTTCAAAGTGAACTTAATGGGGAAGACAATAATGGCATATTAGAAAATTTGAGGTGGCTAGCAGCTAGTCCAAGCGTGCCAGTGCCATCATATAGGAGCTATCTTATTAATGGTGTTAAATTTAACACCAAGGCACAAGATGATGTGTGAACTATCCAAAATAGTGGAGTTTATTTACTTGCACATACTATGCAAGTTGCTAGTGCCAAAGATAAAAACCTTATTGTCTCCAATGTGGGTTTTTATGGTGTCATTCAAGAAATTTGAGACCTTGACTACCAAAAGTTTAGAATCCCAGTCTTCAGGTGTGATTGGACATATAACACTTCGGTTCTTGTAGCCGACGAACTTGGATTTACCCTTGTAGATCATAGTAAAATTGGACATAGAAATGACTAATTTGTTATGGCTTCTCAAGTCAAACAAGTATTTTTTGTTGACAACCCAATGCATCGTGGTTGGTCGGTAGTGTTATTAATGCCTAATAGAGAATATAATGATGTTATTGGTGATGAAGTGCTAGGTGATATTAGAATTGAGTGTGAGCCATTTACTAGAGGGATACCCAATGTTGACACATTTGATGACCTAGTGGGTGAGTTTGGGAGTGAAAATATTAGAGATGGGTGTGAAGATATATGGATTGATTGATTGTTGTAATGTATGACATTAGTTATGCAGTTAATTGTATGACATTAATTTTGCAATAAATTTTAATGTTTGACATTATTTTTATCACTTTTTCATTATGCAGGCTTTAGGCACGACAAATCTAGTATTAAAAATACTGGGTTCAAGATGTAAAATATGATGATCCAGTTAACAAATTGCAAAAACAGACGTCTAAATCATAACCAACGTCGTATTTTAACAAACGACATGGAATAAACTATGTAAAAGACCGTACATAAATAAAAATCACCATTTAAAACAGAAAACACGTCGGTTAATTAAAATTCATATTACATGATGGCTAATAGATATTACCAACAACGACATTACTTTCAAAATTCACGTCGAAGATTTTCAAATAACACGACGATACAATGCTCCAACCGACAAATTTTGTGACAACACTACGATTATCGATAAATACTTACCGTCGTCTAAAGTGCACAATAAAGGCCACTCAGTTCCATTACTTGTTATTAGAGCTCTTCTGAACTTTGGTAAAATGACAACTATCGACATCTCAGAGAATACACATGTCAATGATGGTTTTAAAAGCCCTGTGTAAAAGGCCAACCACATCCATTTATATAATCTTACCGACGTGGTAAGTGAAATAATAACGATGGAAAGTTGAATACTACAGACGTAGTGGACAAATTAATCACGATGGTTAGTTTCCAATAGCTGTTGTTCAAACTTTTATCCACGGCGGTTTACATCCACTATGCGCCTTGAAATTTTTTTTGAACGACCGTGTTGTAATATTTAGGTAGTGGTTACAAAATGTTACATCGGTGGAGGGTAAAATTGTGCCATGTTAACCACTTCAGACATTAGTGATTTCTAAACAGCGTTGTGTAAGGTTGTCCAAGTCATCATTTTTGCTTTTTTTATTTATCAATTAGACGTCGGTTCTCGCAGGACTCCTTCGTCGTATATCCATAATAAATTTGTTCTTTTAACATATTCAGATGTTCATACGGCTTTTGAATGTCGGTTGTTGAAATATGCGACGTGGAATATTCTTAACAAGGCCGTGTATTCCAAGGATGCGATGTGGAAGATGTTATAAGCGACGGTCATTTTTCACTTGTGTCGTGGTTAATCTATTTTACGACGGTTACTTTGTAAATCTTGACATGTAATATGCTTTAGACATTTGTTCTTTTATGGAAGAGTCATCTAACGTTGTCAAAGTTTCCTTTTTTTTTGTGTTTTAGTTGACGTAGTATATCTTACCAACATCAGTATCTATGGAGTTCTTGACATGTAATCCTCTTTAGATGTTTGTATTTTCCTAAAAGCGTCGTCTAAGGTTGTCGAAGTTTTCCTTTTTTGCTGTTTTTATAGTAATTAGACGTCGGTTTATCTTTTGATATGACGTTGTATGTCTTAATGACGTCTGTTATTTGTCATCATTGTTTTATGTATCAAAAGATGACGGTCGATTTCACGACGATTTAAAAAACTTCTAGACCACGGTGGATTCCCGTTGTCTATTTCGATTTTTGTAGTAGTGGTGGCTATGTATTTATAGTCTCCTTGTGTGCTAGGGTTTTGGTAGAATAATCCTTATTTAGTTAGGATTATTCTTCCCAAAAGATGATAGGAATTACTCCAAGAGATTTGGTGGAGATTGGTTCCTTGATTTAGGGAGATATTCCTATCTTAAACAAAAGATAATTTCCCATATTAAATAGAATTTAATTAGGGTAATTAGTTTGACCTAGGGAATCTTCCTTTTCCATGTGTCGTCTTCTTATTGGCCGACGAAATATATGTTCCCACAAATGGCCCCCAGCTTATGCATGGCTCTTGTGAGGCATGGGGGAGATGAGAAATATTTATCGGGCTCTCCAACTGCATCTGGGCTTTCTTCTTTGAGTTGAGCTCCTCTTGCGAGTTGGACTCCTAATTGGAGTAGGCTTTTGACTTCTTCTTGGAGTTGGGCTCTTAGTGGGAATAGGCTTGTGATTCCTCCTTAACCTACGATGCCCAACCTTTATAAATACAAAGCTTCTCTTCACTCCTCTTCAAATTACAAACTTGTCATCCTCTACTTTCTAACTTGTGAGAGAAATCTTGAAAGAGTGTACTGCTTGTTAAGAACAGGAGTCGCTGTGCACACCAAGGTAGGCTGAATATTTTTTTTCTTCTTCTTTTTTCTTCCCAACAATTGGGCCTGGCTGGTTGTCGTTGTGGCCGATGCAACTGCCCACGGTGGTGGCATAATGGCCGCTTCTACGGCAGTTGCCTTGATTTTTTTTTTTATATTTTGCTTGCAGCGAGGACTAGCTGGTTGTTGTCATGATGTTGTGGCTAAAGTGAAGGGATCAACCGAATGATGGCAGTGCGGATGCGGTTTGGCAGCTAGGCAATGTCGCTAGAGGTGGCTGCTACGACTACTTCCTCTTGGCCGGCCTAGTTGCTGGACTGCAGCTTTTGCTGCGGTTTGGCAGCTAGGCAGTGTCTCACACCCAATCATCGGGCAATGGCTGCAGTAGCAGTGGTCGGCGGCTGCTCACTGGCCGCAGCCAAGGCTATCTTTGTTTTTTTTTTTTTGCTTGAAGCTGCCGCCGTGACCTATTGGGCAGGTTGTGGCTTGGCTTAGGCTGAGGTATTGTGTCGGTGACTCGGGCTGAGGTATTGCGTCGGCGGCTATGGTCTTCCTTCTTACGACTTGAATTGTGATTTTTGACCCACAATTTGACTTCTGAATTTCTTCTTTTTTGCAATAAGTCAACGATCATGTTTTCCGATAAGGCTCCGATCACCGAGTTCACAAGTGCCTTTGTACCTGTTAGATAAAAAATGTAATAAGTAATTAAAAATTCACCCAACATAATTTCACTCTCGTCCCTAACAGACATGAGTTTTATATAAGTATGACCCATTCAAGACAAAGTGTCTCTTAATTATAATCTCTCATTGAAAAGAGAACACCCTTTGATTCCAACATGGAGTAAACTTAAATGGGGGATTTGTGTGTTTGTATAAGTTTGCGGCTGTACCTAGGTTAACCCTGGGTTGCCTACGTACCCCTTTTGAGGGATCAAGCCACTCGTAGTTCTTTGGGAAATTTGATTGGACTTTCAAGGAATGAATGACCCCTTGAAAGAATTTGTGGTATAAGAAATATTTTATGGACTTTGGATGAATGTGGTTAGACCAGGGATTCAATTTGTTTTTGTGATTGGAAAAGTGTTTGGGGCGAATTTGGTTAAGGTAAACCAGGGATTATGTTTGGACTTGCGGTTGTATTTGAATTGAATTTCCAAATTGCCTACGTATCCTTGGCGGAATCAAACCGAACATAGTTCAGAAAATTTGATTGAACTTTCAAGGAATGAATGACCCCTTGAAAGAGTTTGTGGTTGAGAGATTTAAATTTGATCTCATTGAAATTTGTACGGGTAGATGACCCATGAGAAAATTTGGAATGGTTTTGTACCATATTTGCCTATTAATTTGCTCACATATGGTTTTGAGGATTGAAAAATTAATCCATTAACCACATAATTTATTTGGACACCCATCAAATATTTTGGACTTTTGAGAATTAATGGGTAATTTGTTTTGTTAACCCATTAATTTGTTTATGGGCCTTGACATTTCCATTAGTTGGACCGTAAACAAAGGGTCCGCATAAGACAGGCTTTGAGAGCCAGTTGCCAATTGAAACCGATATCTATCTGGAGTAGTTCAATTCAAACTGGACCAAATTATATCTCATCAATTACTCATTTGCCACAATCAATACGGAGCCTTGGGTCTGAGACTCCAAAACCAAGGCAAGACCTTTCCTTTGCTTATGTCTGTCAAAGTAGACCATGTAGTCCACTAAACATGAATTGAAAGTCATCCCAGGCGTCATTCATTTTGCTTTGGCAGGTTTCTTTTACTTTTTTGTCTTATTTCCTTCTCTTTGCTTTTCGTTTCTTTTCTTTTAGCTTCTGGGACTTCTTCAACTTTTTGGCTTCTTTGTTTTTGGCTTATGTTGCATTTGGGTTCTTCAACAGCCGCAATACAAGAGGCTTCTCAGCCATAAATTGGTGTGCCATTTTCTTTAGCTTTTTGACTGAAACACTAATTTGCGGTCTAGCCTTTGGTGTTGACAAAAGCTATCTCATGGCTTGTTGCAAATCATTTTGGTGTTGACAGAGAACAAAGTCTGGTTTCTGTTTGTTGAGGCTTGCCGAGAGTACCATCATGTGCCTTCGAACACTCAAAAGGCGTTCTAGGCAATCGATACAGTGGGGTTCTTGCAGGAAGCCCATTTGTATATTTTCAAAGAAAAGAGATCCTTGCGAGAGCTCTCTTTGTGTAAGTTGTGCAGCCATCTCATCACAGAAGGATCAATTTCTTTGGCCTGCAGTTTCTTGAAATCTCTTTGACAACAGGGCATGGAGGAATTTCGCAGGTACACATTCATTCTCAAAGCCTTTATGGCTGACAACAGTGGAAGGGGACTTTGCTAATTCAACTCCAGAGAACTTGATATGAGAGCTGTTTGTTGCTTTCAGAGAGAAAGGCATTTTCAAGATGTCGGCTTCCATGCGGAACTCATGATCAACCATTGACAGAGGCTTGTTGGATTGAACTTTGCATCGGATGTTTGAGTTTTGAGCCACAAAGGAATAACCTGCATTGAGAGACACTCTGAAGTTTTACAGAGAAGAATGAATTTTATACCTTACGTTTTCCTACTCTTCTTCTCCTTGTGTAATTAGTGCTATGAAACCCCTTTGGATTTTCTTTTGCCTTTTCTTCTCTCCAGCCTTGCTTTCTTCTCTGATTGCTCCTGCCCTTTTGTTTCTTCCTTGATTTTTTTTCTGTTCTTTGAAATTTTCTGCAGGACCTTGGGTATCATTTCTTGTTGCTTCAGGATCAATTTTCTGAAACAATTTCTTGCTTCTCGCCTCCTCCCTTCTTTGCAACCCTTCGATTCCTCTCTGCGTCTTCTCTCCTGCCTCTCTTTTCTACCTCCCCTTTTTTTTTTGCCTCTGTACGTTCATGACTTTTATAGGCAAAAGGTGAATAACAGTTGGGGAAGCACGTTTGCTAAGTTGGCGGCCTCTGTGTTGAATGGAGTTGCAGAGGATAACCGTGATCTCTTCCCACCTTTTATTTTTTTATTTCTTCTATTTTATATCTCCTTTTTAATTTCTAGAAGGAACCATCAGCAGCCTTAAAGATCAACCTTCACGTCTTGGGCTTTTATCTTGGGCCCCTTTCCTTGTCATGTTATTTTTTGTGTGTTCAATAGTACCTATATGGTTATGACCCAAAAAAAAAAATAGTACCTATATGGTGATTCCAAGGTACACAAAAAAGATTTGTGGCTAATCTGCACTGTGCTTACGTCTGAAGCTCACTTCCAAAAGTGTCATTCCACCTGGCCTCTGCCATACCTAATGACGTGCATGTTAAGTTGGCGGCGTCTCCTCCTGATGATATGCCTTGTGTGGATTTGAATGATCTGGATGCCAGAATTATCACATTATTTCCTTTCTACTTGTCCTTGGGCTTTACGTTCCCGTTGTCGAAGTTCTTTAGGAAGGTGTTCTGCGCCATGGAGTGTGCCCCAAGTCAATGTACTCTAAACGTCTATCGGGCGATCATGTGTTTTGAGAATTTGAGCCGTTTGTTCAAGCTAGATCTTACGATGCGGGAGTTTTTTTTACTTCTTCAAAATGAGGTGCTACGTGAAGTACACCCAAGTCCGTGTATGCAATGCCAAGCTGTTTGACAGTCTCAGCCAAGGAGATCACGTATGGCCTATAGAGAGCACAAATAGACAACTTTTGCGGTGCTACGGTAATAATTGTGCTTCAGGAATTTAGACACAGCTTGTGTGACCTATAGAGAGCACAATAAGACAACTTTTGCAGCTATATATATATTTCTTTTATTTTTTTTCAAAGTCCCGCGACTTATATAAAGCACGGATACGGAAATTTTGTGCCTTTGTATTGCACATGTTCCAAAGTATGATGGCCTATAGAGCACAAATACCGCAACTGTATCTTTTGAGGTTGCCTATAGAGCACGAATACTGCAATTTGTGCTCAATACTATATTTAAAAATAATAATTCAGTTAAATAATAAGACACAGAAAACTTAAAACTGTGCCTAAAGCTCTCCTCACTCACACAAGTCACGCACGACTCTCTCTCTCTCTCTCTCTCAGTATTCTATCATCTTTCTGACCTAACTCTCACTCATCGCCTCTTTCTCTCCTGACCTCAGCTCCTCTCTCTATCAATTCGTCTCTCCCGACCTTAGTCGTCGACAGTGTTAGCGTCGCTTCGTCGATCTCACTCTCTCATCTGGTATCATCTCTTATCTTGATCTCATGTCTCTGTTTGTCAACCTCATCTCTCTCTCTCTCTCTCTCTCTCTCTCTCTCTCTCTCTCTCTCTGGAGTTGACCTAACCTAGATTGCCCCTCAGTAACCTAACCCTCTCAAAGTCTCTCTCTCTTGACTCGTCTCTTGTTAAGTTGTCAGTTATTTCCAATTACTGCTGTTAATAATCCCTATTGTTTAGGGAGTGTGTGTTTTGTTGACCTATTCTTTAGCCGATAACCGCGTTCCTAGAGTCTGTTCTGACATAGGTTGTTTTTTTACTTTAGTTTCATGTTTCTTGTAAGGCTATATGTAGCCAACTCATGTGTTTCAATTCAATAAGATTACTTCTCCCAAAACTTGCTTATTCTTCATAAAGATTACTTTGTTTTTAACATCTGGTATCAGAGGTCCATCACGAGGCCTGATTGAAATACAAGAAACAACAGTCTTCTAAAGCGTGTAGCAGTAAGAACATGGCGTCAGAAAGCAGCACCTTTGTACAACCAACGATTCCAAAATTTGATGGGCATTATGAACATTGGGCTATGCTCATAGAGAACTTTCTGAGATCGAAGGAGTTTTGGAACTTGCTGGAGCATGGTATTCCTACAACAGCTGCAGGAGTAGTGCTCACAGATGGACAAAAGAAGGCCATTGAAGATATGACATTGAAGGACCTGAAGGCAAAGAATTACCTCTTTCAAGCAATTGATCGCTTCATTCTGGAGGCTATCCTAAACAAAGACACAGCAAAGAGTATTTGGGATTCTTTGAAGCAGAAATATCAAGGTACCACACGAGTCAAAAGTGCACAGCTGCAAGCTCTCTGGAAAGAGTTTGAAATTCTCCACATGAAGATAGGAGAAACTGTGAATGAATATTTTGCTCGAACCCTTACCAAAGCCAATAAGATGAAGGCAAATGGTGAGACCTTGGGAGATGTTGTAATTGAGAAAATTTTGAGATCCTTGACTCTCAAATTTGATTATGTGATGTGTTCTATTGAGGAATCTAAGGATATAAACACTCTCACCATTGATAAGTTGCAAAGCAGCTGCTTGTACATGAACAAGTCATAAACTCTCATGTTGAAGAAGAACAAGGTCTGCAGGTTACTCATGAAAGTCAATCTGGAGAAAGGGGTCGAGGTCGTGGAAGCTTTAAACGAAGAGGAAGAGGAAGAGGAAGAGGCAAACAAAGCTTCGACAAGGCCACTGTGGAGTGCTATTACTGTCATAAGCTAGGACATTTTCAATATGAATGTCCTGAGCTAAAGAAGGAGTCTAACTATGTGGAAGCTGATGAGGAGATGTTGATGGCCTATGGGAATGGTCAGAATGCTAGAGAGAGAGTGTGTGGTTTCTTGATTCAAGATGTAGTAATCACATGTGTGGGAAAAAGGAAATTTTCTCGAATCTTCATACAAAGTTTAGGGAATCTATGAAGCTAGGAAACAATTCGAGTATGGCAGTGATGGGAAAAGGCAACATAAGGCTTCTTGTAAATGGGATTGTTCAGATTATCACTGGAGTATTTTAGGTACCTGATCTGAAAAACAATTTATTAAGCATTGGGCAACTACAAGAAAAAGGACTTTCTATTCTCATTCAAAGTGGAAAAATGAAGATCTATCATCGTGAACGTGGCTTGATCATGGAGACTGTGATGTCTTCAAACAGAATGTTTATGTTGCTTGTTGCATCTCAGCCACAAGAGTCCACTTGCTTCAACACAATCACTGAAGATTCAATGCAACTTTGGCATTGTCGATATGGACATTTGGGGTTCACTAGTTTAAAAACTCTCCAATATACGGAGATGGTACATGGTTTGCCACAACTGAAGACTCCTACAAAGCTATGCAGAGATTGTTTGGTGTGTAAACAACATAGAGATTCATTTCCATAGAAGATGACATGGAGAGCTTCTCATATTCTTCAACTGGTGCATGCTGATATTTGCGGACCAATCAAACCTACTTCAAACAGCAAGAAAAGGAATCTAATTACCTTCATTAATGATTTTAGTAGCAAGGCTTAGGTTTACTTCTTAATTAAAAAGTCAGAAGCTTTTGTCACTTTCAAAAACTTTAAGAGTTTGGTTGAGAAAGCAACAGGTTCAAACATAATAGGTCTACGTACTGATCGTGGAGGAGAATTCAAATCAAACAAGTTCACTAACTTTTGTAGCGAAAATGGCATACGTAGACAGTTGACAACTGCATACTTCACAATAGAATGGAGTTGCGGAAAGAAAGAACATAACCATTATGAATATGGTTCGTAGCATGCTGTCAAAAAAGAAGGTGCCAAAGACGTTCTGGCCTGAAGCAATCAATTGGGCTATACATATTCTGAATCGGAGTCCAACTTTTGCAGAAAAAGATAAGACCTCAGAAGAAGCTTGGAGTGGATTCAAACCTTCAATTGAGTATTTTAAAGTTTTTGGATGTATTTCTCATGTTCATGTCTCTGATAATAAAAGAACAAAGCTGGATGACAAAAGCAGGTGTTGTGTTTTACTTGGAGTTAGTGAAGGATCAAAGGCATACAGGTTATATGATCCAATGTCTCAAAGGATCATAGTGAGCAGAGATGTTGTATTTGAAGAAGATAAGAGTTGCGATTGGGATAAGAGTCATGAAGAGGCAATTATCGCTGACTTAGAATGGGGTGACGGTGAAGACAAAGCAACCATAATTGATGCCAATGAAGAAGAAAATAATGTTGATCCTACAGATGAAGGAATAGAGGATTCTTCTTCAGATGAATTAATTGAAGAAAACTCACCCAAGCTTCTAATGAAGGAAGACACAGGGCACCTCCAGTTTGGATGAGAGACTATGTGAGTGGAGAAGGTCTTTCTGAAGATGAAGAAATAGAAAATTTTGCTATTTTTTATTTACTGATGATCCAATTTATTATGAAGATGCTGTGAAATATGAAAAGTAGAGAAAAGCTATGGATTCAGAAATAGAGGCAATCCAAAAGAATAACAATGGGAGTTGATGGAGTTACCTGTTGGAGGGAAAGTAATTGGAGTAAAGTGGGTGTATAAAACTAAGCTCAACGAGAATGGAGAAATCGATAAACACAAGGCATGACTGGTAGCAAAAGGTTATGCTCAGCAGCATGGAATAGACTACACTAAAGTATTTGCACATGTGGCATGATTAGATACAATTCGCTTGGTGGTTCCACTTGCAGCTCAAAAGAAATGGACCATTTACCAGTTAGATGTAAAATCTGCATTCTTACATGATGAATTGAATAAGGAAGTCTTTGTGGAACAGCCTTGTGGATATGTGAAAAAGGGTCATGAGAAGATGGTGCACAAGCTGAAAAAGGCTTTATATGGACTTAAACACCCTCCATGAGCTTGGTATAGTCGTATAGCGTCTTATTTTGTGAAGGAGGGATTTGAAAGATGTCAATGTGAACATACCTTGTTCATTAAAAACAAGGCAGGAGATAAAATTCTGATTATAAGTCTTTATGTTGATGATCTTATATTCACTGGGAATGATGAATCTATTGAAAGGAATATTGTGGGAATGGTGTTGTGTAGAGATTTCTAAAAAACTCTACAACCAAACTTTGAGAGTATAAATCACCTAGCATGCCATATCTCGTATGAAATCAAAGTAAGAGCAAAAGAATTAAATAAACTAGGGATTCACGCAAGTCTCATTTAGTCCCAGTCTTTATAAGTCTATGATAGTGTACACTAAAGACTCTCTAAATCCTATTTGAGAGAAAGATAAGATGTTCATACCCTTGGAGCGAATCTTGAAACCAAGAATGGTGCTCAAGTAGAAGGAGTGGTCCCGTTGTTGTTGGCTCTCCCTTTGATGTTGATTCTCCTTCTTGTAGCTCTCGAAATAGGTACAAAGATATGCACCTCCCCAAAGCTCTTCACCAAGGATTGAATGGGATGAGAGAATAAGTAAACAACAAGTGAAGAGTGGTGCTAGCACCCTCACTTGATGTGACAGATTCAAGGCGTTAGGGAGAGAGAGCTTGATGTTTTCTCTCTTCCAATCTCTCCAACTTGAAAACCCTAGGATGATAGGATACCATAGCTACACACTTATAGGATCAAAATTTCACAAGAGTTGTGACAAAAATACCCCCAAGCCCTAGTGTAGCCACACCCCCCCTCCCCCTATTGTGTTGAAGGTCTTTTCAGCAGTCACACACATGTTCAGCAGATCTGAGAGTGTGTGCTCCATCTTCCCCATGGTGTAGTTCACAACAAACTGGGATAAGGAATCAGAAAGGGACGCAAGGAAGATGTCGGTGGCCAAGTTGCGGTCCAGTGGACTGTTAAGACTTTCCAGCTGTTAAATGAGTCCTATCATCTTCAATCCATGTTGATGGACTGGAGCTCCCTTAACCATCCTAGTCTTCAAAAGCTCACATACAGTGATGAAGCGTCTGTTGCTTGTTCCTTCTCCATAAAGCTCTTGGACATGGGAAATTATGTTATCAGCATGCATCATATGTTCATGTTGTTTCTGGAGCTCCTCATTCATGGAAGCCAAAATGTAGCACTTGGCCTGACAGTCATCATCCACGTGCTTGTCATACTTAGCACGTACTTCCTGAGAAGCATCTTGAGCATGGGGCTCTATGTCAGGAGCTTGCTCTAGTACGTACATAATCTTCTCAATAGTCATGATTATCTTGAGATTGCGGTACAATGTTGGAAAGTTATGGCCCTCTAGACAATGTTTGTCTAGGAGTTTGGCGAATGCGGATCCAGACATATCTACAAATACATATAGCTAAGCGTTAGATTGATTTTAGATTTACCATTGACTCGGGTCTTTAAGTCAAAAGGTAACCACCACTATTTTTGGCAAATTCTCATATCCCTCAAGATGGAATATGAGAGTTTCGGTTAAAACTCTTAGTGGGATGAGAGGCTCCCTATTATCCGGATCACCGCACCATAATAGGATCTAAGGATACTTCGGACAATAAAGAGAAGGCGTGCTTGCCTCTTCACATCTTGATGTGATTACCCATTTCATTTGGCCTCTAGCAAATGTGAACCCCCTAATGTTATCGTGAAGTCCCATTTTACTAGTTAAGTCTTAGCCCACCATGCTTGCTTAGTGTAGGAATCAAACATGAAACCTCATCATATTAGAATGTTAGCCTATGCTTGTTCCTTCGCAACATCAAATGCATGAAATGGATCCCTCCTAAACATGTCTCGTTGCTATCAACTTCCCCATGTCTGAGGCAAGCCTTCTCAAGTGTCCTGCTCATTTGGAATCCATCATGGTTGAAGGCCACGTAAAGGACATCAAGAATGCCTTTTGTTTATCGGCTTAATGTTATCAATTGATTGAGGGAGTTTTGGGTCTCATCTTTTATCTTGTTAAACAATTTAATCATTTTGACAACATATTGTCCTAGGACAACTATTACTCCATTTAAACATATTAATAGTTACACTATACTCCCACTATTTAGTTTCAAAAACTCAAATCAATTTCATAAAACTATTTTATTTTGAAATTGGGAATATGTGTTACTATTAACGAAATACCTTTTGCATTTCTTAAGTACGGTTAAATAGTTGTCTATAGGCTCATGGATGATTATGGATTTTTCATTTTCTATTCAACATCAAGCCAACATGTTGAATCTAGGTCTTTGGAGGGTGATTGATTTTATTACACGTTTTAACTTCTTTAAAACATTCATGGTTGATGGGCATTGGACCCAAGACTATTCTCAAAGTCCCTAACTAATCTTCTTTCGCCTTTGTCTCCTTCTTAGGCTTTCTTCTTCCTAATCTCTATAGAAGACTCAAGGCCCAATGGACCTTGAGGGAATTGTTTTTGGAGGGAGATAGAAATTACATAAGAGAATGGGAGAGGAGAATCCATGCAAGCTTCTATTTAATTTACAAACCAATTTCTAATTTAAGCAACCTCAAAACATAAAATTAGTTACAATCTATCCATTCAATCAACCCATTCATTTAATGAATTAACGGCCAATCACATAACTCAATTTGGTTTTTGGGGCCTTAAGTCCATTATCATCCTTATTCCAATCATTTAATCAAATTAAACAATAAAGGATATGATACATTAAACAATTGAGACTTTAGAACCTATGGGCTTATTTCCAATGGAACATTTAAATCAAACATAAAATTTTCACGTTTCACTAAAAGACAAAACAATTTTGTTTTTAGTGTATTTGGGAAAAATTTGCGATTTCAAAAGTTATGGGCCAAAACCGAAAATACTACATTTTAAATTTGGACCCAACATTTTTGTGTAATTGCATGAAAACTCAAAATGGGTCTCATCTTTGTGGCTGCCAAAATTTTGAGGGGGAGGGGAGGTTTTGTATGTGTAGTCCCACTTGTCATGACATTTCAAATTGTACCCACAAAGGATCTTTATTCTCATTGACCAATTTCAAAAGATGAAATGGCAATGGGAGACACAAGGTACAACCCTATGGACCTTGTCATAAAATATTTTTGACTAACATGTAACCATCATATCTCATACATTTTCATGAATCAAAAGAAATATTCTCTAGGGATCAACAAGAACTTTTCATGAAAATCTCAAGAACATAAAGAACATTCTTATTCTTTCAAAACCTTTATATAAAATCATATAAAATCCTAAAATCTTGAAAAAATCATATTTCTGTTTAGAATTTCAAAACCAACACAAATATGTAAATTAGATAAGCATGAAAAACACACAAGACCAAAACCCCAAGATGTCGCCACCCCCTTTGTCCATTTTTGAAAAATCTCTTTCATGCAACATCCAAAATTCCAAGTATCAAGCATACATGTGAATCATATCTTTAGAGTATTCTCTCTTCTTACTAAGAGCATAGATTCCTTGTTGTACATTCACCTGTCTTTGCGTACATGCTAAGAATCCTAAGGAACATCTTTAAGTCACATTATTTCGATACGACCGTATAGTGCTCTCAAAAAGAAACAACAAATACACAAGACAACTGTGATGTCTCAGGTCTAAGGATTAATTTGCATTATCATAACTTAGAATTCTTTGTTTGACACTTGTGGGTAAGACTTCCATACAAGAATTCTAGAGTTGATCGCGTTCAATGGACTCCATCTTTTTAAACAAAACATCTAACTTCTTTAGACCACTTTCCATTTATATCTTAATCCATGGACTTGTTACTTTGTGTACGTTATGTATCTAAAGCAACGTTCTTGCCCCTTTGATTATTATATATTATTTCCTTAGAATTATCTATTTTTATATTGGCTTCTAAGGCATATATCTAACATCTGTGTTTGCTAAGTTTAAAAGTTCTATGATGCGTGAATTTGACATGACTGACTTTGGGAAGATGAGATTTTTTTCTTGGTATTGAGTGATGCAAAGGATAGATGGAATATTTATTAATCAAAAGAAGTATGCACTGGAGGTATTGAAGAGGTTTGAAATGGACAGAAGCAATCCAGTCCATAATCCCATTGTTCCTAGTTGTAAGCTTTTGAAAGATGAAGATGGAGTGAAGGTTGATAACACCTTTTACAAAAAAAAGGTTGTGGGAAGTTTAATGTATTTAACTATTATTCGGCCAGATGTGATGTTTGCAGTGAGTCTTATCAGTAGGTACATGGCAAATCCTCCTGAGCTTCACTTGCATGCTGCTAAAAGAGTCTTAAGGTATTTGAAAGGTACAATGGACTATGGTGTGTTCTACAAAAATGGAGAAGATGAGGAACTAACAGCCGACACGGACAATGACTATGCTATGGATTTAGAGGACATGAATAGCACATCGGGGTATGTTTGTAAAATGAGTTCAGGGGATGTGTCGTGGTCTTCAAGGAAGCAGCCAGTGGTGACTTTATCCAACACCGAAGCTGAATTCATTGCAGCAGCCTCTTGTGCTTGTTAAGCAGTATGGCTAAGAGGAATTCTGGAAAAGCTTAGACATATTCAAAGTAAGTATACTATTGTTTACTGTGATAACAATTCAGCAATTAAGCTTTCCAAAAATCCAGTGATGCATGGGCGCAACAAACACATAGACGTTCGCTTTCACTTTCTCCCTGACCTCACAAAAGCAGGCACTGTAAAGATGATTCATTGTGGTACTCAAGATCAAGTAGCAGATGTGATGACTAAGCTACTAAAACTAGATGCATTTTGAAGTTGTGGGGATCAAGTACCAGGTGTCCAAACAAGATATAAACTAATTGCTAAATAGCAATCAGTTTAAGAGAGAATGTTAAGTTCTCAGTTATTTCCAATTACTACTGTTAATAATCCCTATTTTTTAGGGAGTGTTTGTTTTGTTGACCTATTCTTTAGCCAGGTAACCACGTTCCTAGAGTCTGTTTTCTGACGTGGGTTGTTTTTTCCTTCAGTTTCACGTTTCTTGTAAGGCTATATGTATCCAACTCATGTGTTTCAATTCAATAAGATTACTTCTGTAAGTCTCTTAGAGTCCAGAGACTTATTCTCCCTCTTCAAACCTAACTGAATATCATCCAATTTCATTGGTTTTTGGAGGGAATCCTTGCAAATTGTGGAGGCCTCTGGTTCATTCTAAGGTAAATTTGTATGTATTTGGTTTGAATTCCTAGTTGTTTTCATGGTTCCCCCAATTTAGTAGATTATTAGGGTTTTTTAAATTTTTGTATTATGTTGAAATTAAAGTATGATTTTTTCTTAATTTTGCAGTCATTGTGCATAGTCTCTGTGGGTTTCGATTAATAGGCCAAATTGATGGTATAAATATTTCTCTCTCTCAATCTCTCTGTGTTCCTTGCTTCATCTTGCTTCAAGCTTTGGTTTTGTTTGGTCCTATTAGGTTAGGATATGATAAGATGATATGATTGATAACTTTTCTCTGCTTTAATGTCTGCGTGTTTGAAGATAGGATTTTTATCCTAAATGTTTCTTTTTCCCTATGATATGTAATTAATTACATTTTTGTCACCCATGCTCTTACGAGGGAAATATTTGCCTTATGTTATTCTCTTGGATGTTTTACATCTGCAGTGCAGTTCTTGCAGCAAGAATCATGTAGGTACATGGTAAATAGAAGTGTAAATTTCATGTAGCTACAGGGTAGATATGCGACACATAATTAGCAGCCTCAGTTACTAGTTTGTAACATTTTAATGAACATGAAGGAAATAGATGTTTCCAGATTTGTAGTGATAAGGGATTACCTTTCTTCTTTTCATCATAGGTACTTAAAATTCATTGCCATGGCCTTAGTTTTTTCAGTTTGTTATGTTAAGGAGTGGGTCTCCAATTGGCAAAAGGTTTATTCTTGACATCAACTGTCAAGAATCATTGCACATTTAAGATTACAAATATCCATGTAGAATTTGAAAGCCAAGAGTTAATGTTCTGAGAATTTGATAATAGAGAAGTACAAATTGCGTAGTTAGATTTGGTTTAGTTGCCTCTTTTAATATAATTTGATCACCCAAATGCTACTGTCATTTACTTCAAGAGGCCAAGAAATGGTACTGTCATTTACATTGAATCAAATGTAGACCATGAAGAATGTAACGATTGGTTTTGTTGGAACTTGATAGTATTGTGAAAATATTGAAGGAGGATTATCCCTCTCTCTTTTAGCTCTCGGTTGGTTTCATTTGGAGGAGGATGACATATTATTCTTCCTGTTTCCTGATCGGTGCATATTTACATATCATTTTGTACCCTTCTAACTTATGATTTAGTTATGTTTTTGAGTTAAACTTGTGTTTTTAATAAGTTTTGTGCTTGTTTCAGTGTTATAAGCTTAAGGACTCACTAATTGCATTTTGGAGACAAGTTAGCTCAAAACAGTGTCTGCAGATCAGTCAAATTCACGGATTGGACTGTACTTGCTCAAGAAGAACCAGATAATGAGCCATACATCATTGGAAAGATACGGAATTCTATTTTCTGTAGAATTTTACGGTTCATGATTCCGAGTCTTCTAGAGAAAGTTATACATGTTTTGGCAACTTAAGGTCAAATTCGGCAGCATCTGCGTTACTGGGCCAAAAATCACATTTGAAGGCCTTCCGGATTTTTCCTTGAGTTGGGCTGTATATGCTTGGAAAGATAAGACAAAGAGCTTCAAGATCCATATGTTTCCAGATTTTTCAGACTGGAGCCACAAGCCCAAAACGAGCCCACAAGCTGGCTGCAATGCATTGTCATGCATGACATATGCATGATGAAGTGTTGTTGATTGTGGGAAAGTTTGGTGAAGCATATTCAATACCTATAAATTGAGTGGAATTTTGCAGCAGCAAATGTGCCAAAAGATGATGAAGTGGGAGTTGCAACACTAAGCCTAAAGACAAGAGGAATTGTTTTCAAATGTAATAGTGTGTTAGGTGAATTAAGTGTTGTAAGTTGGTGAAGTGAGTGTGGTAGGTAAACCTATTGTATAATTCAGATTTTCACTTCCCCTAGGTCTATAAATAGGGAAGTTCTCTAAGTTTGTAATCACACCCCAAGGGGGGGGAGCTCTCAAACACTTCTCTAGAGCTCCCTTCCCTTCTCTTCCTCAAATTCTCTTAGTTTCCCTTTGTAGTTCTCAATTGTTGTAATAAGATCATTCTACTTTTCTTTTCTCTTCTTCTAAATTCTCCAAACACTTCTCTATTCTCTTTCAAAGTTCTCCATGCTCTAAAACATTTCCCATGTTCTCAAACACTTTCTTCCAAAATCCACAAAGTTCCCAAACACCACTTTCCTTACTCTTCCAAAATTCTCCAAATCTCTCAAACACTTCTCCCCTCTCTAAAGCTCTCAAACACTTACCTTCATTTCTCTTCCAAATTTCCCATGCTCTCAAAACACTTCACAAACACTTTCTCTCCCTTCCTTCATCAACTTCCCAATGTTCTCAAACACTTCTCCATTCTCTTTAACATTCTCCAAGTTCTCAACATCCTCCAAGTTCTCAAACACATCTCTCTTCTCTTTCAAACATCCTCAAAGCTTCCCAAACACCTTCTCTTCCAAATTCTCAAGTTCTCAAATGTGTACAAAACCTTTTTGCTTCTTTTGTTTTCATTTCTGTTTTGTGTAGGAAAATTGAATTGGATCATTCAATCACCAATCCCTGTGGAATCGACCTCACACTTACATATGCTATACTACCGAACGGCTCGTGTACTTGCGAGTATCACAAGTTGAGGATGCAGCTGAATCCATTTTGGTGCAGCTAAATCTACACCACATTTACACCATAATCAAACGAGCATATCTAGCACCAAAACAACTAGCACCAAGGCAGACACGCCTTCTTCCCTGCCGAAGGAAGACACTCTTCCAAAGTGGTGGACACCTGCTGAAGCTCCCGACTGCCGAACCTAGTCTCCAAGGACACGTGTCACCACCACAATGACTTGCACAAATAGGGAACAGTGCCCAAGACAAAAGGGGTAACTATTTTCTCACTTTACTGTTACTCAGCCAAAATTACCACAAATAGCTGACTTAAGCATCGAAGAGCTTTCGCAGTCACCACACCGGTGTCCGAAGCTTGACGACTGTGTCTTCCCTTTGTCTTCTGCAGGTTCCTCAGTTACCAAAGGTCCACACCTTCTTCCCTACTGAAGACCTAAGACTTCTTTACCTAAGTTGGCCTTCCCAAAAAGAGCATCAACAATTTGGTGCCGTTTGTGGGAATCGAATTTTGAATCTCAACTCCCTCTACCAGCTCCGCTGGCTCCTTCCCCTATCAAGCCCTGTCGACTCTTCTTCACCCACACTCTGCCAGGCTCAGCGAGGCCAGCCATGATACCCAGCGCCACACCCCCCGTGGGTATTCATCCCGAAAGAAACCTTCGACGGAGGGGGATCTCCAGGCGAAGGTGGAACGCCTCCGCGCCAGCATCGCCAAGATGTCGAAGAATTATGAACACCTTCGTACCAAGAATGTTGAACTGGAGCATGACTACCAAGCCTTGAAGCGCAATTTTGAGAACACTCGTCACCAACTCATTCAGCAAGATCTCACCCAAGACGATGAACACACCCAACCAACTCAACCAATCATCTCCCGTCATAGCGCTCTCATTCAATCTAAGCCTGACAAAGGCAAAGGCCACCTTCATCCAGAGACAACCAAGTCGCGGCTTTTCCACGTCTCCCCACCGAAAGATCGGCCCCATGTTCCAACCAAAATCTACAAAGATTGCAGGGACCGTATCTCAAAGATTCAAAAGAAGCCTATTTTTATCCCCGTCAACCTTAGTGACCCAAGGGTGGCCCACCTCGGCCCCCTGCCGAAGCCAACCGGCGTGCCTACCCAGGAGGGAGTTGGGGACTCTCGCGATTAAGAACCTTACCATCCAGAGGACTAGGAGCCCTACCATTCCGAAGACTTCGAGGAGTGGGAAGACTACCCACCCCACCCCCCAACAAAACAGATCTTCGGCACCTAATGCTCTTTCGCATGCCGATCCGGCCATGGGCCTCCTCTTCAAGAAGGTCCGACGCCTTGAGAATGAGCAGCACCACAACCATGAAACCCTCTGGTTGAAGCCATGACCTAGCCCCTTCACTGAGCACATCCTTAACTATCGTCAGGAGAAGGATGTTCAACCACTACGCATCGCCTTTTACACGGGCCAGGAGGATCCCCTAACCCACATCCATTCTTTCCAATCTGCCCTAGGTTGCAAGGGTCTCAGTGACGAAGGCATGTGCCTCCTTTTCCCTCCACCCTTAGCGATGCTGCCCTCGACTGGTTCTATTGGCTGAACCCTCACACTATTAACTCATTCGACAGCCTAAAACAGACTTTCCTAGATCACTTCATGATTCAGACCAATCGATTGTATTGCAGACAACTTGTACATGCTTCGGCAGGGTGAAGACGAGCCCTCCAGGAATATTTCCCTCGCTTCAGCCACTAGTATTCCCGCTGCCCAGCACACAGGTGATCGAGCTGTCTTCGGCGCTTTTGAAAGTGGTCTTTGAGAATCCAACTTCCTCTACCTAGTCCACAGCAACCCATGGAACACCTATGCCGAACTCATGAAGCAGGCAGCCATCCATGCCAAGGCCAAATACTTTAACTCCAAACGTAGTCCAGCCAACTAGCCAAGGAGCACCTTCGGCGAACCCCCACCCGCTTCGGCATCCACCCCAGCTAACCCTCACCAGTCTACTCCCGCTCCTAATAACCGAAGTACCCAGCACCCCAAGAGGAAAGATGGCTACCAACACATCTTCAGCAATGAGAAGCGTAGCAGACACGACAACCACCATCAGTCTGGAGGAAGCCACCCTCTAAGGACAAATAGTCGTGCTCCACTCCCCTTCGAGCCCAAGCCCAGGTTCGAAGTCTTCACCACCCTCAACACTACTTACTAAGACATCGTGGTCCACGAGGCACCCATCATACCCAAGCCTCCTTCCTGGAGACCGACCAACAAGCGCATGCCGAACACAGGAGCCTTCTGTCGTTTCCACCAGTTTAATGTTCATGATACAGAATCTTCCGTAGCTCTGCGCAACATCATTGAATGACTCATTCATGAGGGTAAATTAATCAAGAATGTGCACAACCTTCCACCTCCTTCGAACCCTCAACAATGGCAGATCAACTTGATTTTCACCATCAGCGGCGGTCCTACGCTGGCCGGAACATCCAACAACTCTATCAAGCATTACATCCGTTCTTCCAATGCACATCAGGTCTTTAGCATCGAACATGGATGCATGCCGAAGATGCCTAAACAAGGCTGGGCCCCCTCATGACGACCCGCCGATCATTCAAGCAGACATCTCCAACTTTGATGTCGGGCATATCTTGGTTGACACCGATAGTTTCAGTTCAGTGTCATGTTCGATGAAGCTTTCAATGAACTCCAGGTCCCGGAGCATTTACTCGACCGAAGCATTACACCTCTTGTGAGCTTTTCTGGAGATGTTGTCCAACCCATTGGAAGCATCCACCTCCCTATCTCCATAGGTTCAGCACCCCAGCGAACAACGGTCACCACTCCCTTCCTCATCGTTGATTGTCCGACGGCCTATAATGTCATTCTCGACCTCACTCAGCCCTTGTGGACATTGTATGTCGATGGTTCCTCCAATTAGGGCTGGGCATCTATACCGTATATACCGATACCGTGTCATACCATACCGTTTAATACCGTACCGTACGCCTACCGAATTAATACGGTATCATACCGTACCGTACCATTCTTGTATGGCACGGGTGCGGTACCATATATCAGCCACCGTATGCCGCCGTACCGTACCGAATAGTAACCCTAAACAAAAAAATACGCGACTTTTTTTCACTCTCGTCTCCATCTCTCACTCACCCAGACCCAAACTCTCGAACTCTCCTCCCACTCCCAGCGGCCAGCTCTTTCTTTCTCTCAAACTCTTGATTTTCTCAGTCACCCTCGATTGATTGAACCAGGCCAAACCCTTGGATCTCTGTCTCTTTCTCACTCTCTCACTCTCACGATCTCTATCTCACTCACTCAATCTTTCTCTTTCTCTCGATCTCTCGATCTCTGTCTCACTCTCGATTCAATCTCTGTCTCTCTCTCTCTCACTCGATCACTGTCTCTCTTTCGATCTCTCTCTCTCTCAGTCTCAGTCTCTCAATCTTTCTCTCTATGTCTCAGTCTCTCAATCTTTCTCTCTGTCTTTGAAGCCCCAAATTGACGACCTAATCTCTCAATCTGTCTGGAAGCCCCAAATCGACGAAGCCTGCTCTGTCTCTCTCTCTATCACTCTCTCTGCCCGGAATTGGAAGCCCCAACGGCCGACTCAAACTCAAATGGTAAGTTATGTTCAACAAATTCTGTCTGGAATTGAAACTTTTGATAATAAGCTTTTGATTTGCATTGAAATGTTGCTGAATTGATGAATTAGGACAATATCTGCATTTATTTTAGAAAAAATTGCTGAATTGATTATTTGCATTGAAATGTTGCTGAATTGATTAAATATGTTGGAAAGAATGCATGTGAAGCAGAAACTTTATTTTGGGGTTTATTTTGATTTTTGTTAATTCTTGTCATGCAGTCTCGATCAAGTAAGCATAAGGAGAACAGTGGGCTTGCTATTTCTTCAACGGCAACATCACCAGCACCACCACAGTGTGCCTGCAGCCAGAAGCCCAACCTTCTGAAGCTCCTGTGCCTGAGCCAATGCAAGCCCTTGAGAGTGAAGACATAGAAATGGTTAGTGAACTTAACTCAGATAGCAAAGGTAGATGTAATAAGAGAAGTTGGGTTTGGGATCATTTTACACCATATGATGATAAAAAAAACTGTCAAAAGAAAGGATGAGGCCACAGGGAAGATGGTAGATGTAGAAGTTGTGAATAAAAGAGCTAAATGCAGATATTGTCCTAAATCTAAAGTTGGTCTTGGAGATTATGCATGTGATAGTGGGAAAAATGGGACTTCGGGCATGATAAGCCACATTAGAAAATATTGCAAATACTACCCACCCAACCAAGATAAAACACAAAAGATCATTGCTAGTGATAGGGGTCAGAGTAACAAATTGGTTGCTAGGAGGTTTGTGCAAAGCGATATTATGGCACCTGAATTTGCCACTGGTTCATAAAACATTTCACTCGGTTATTTCCATGGAAAAGGAGATTGACAAGTTGTTTGTGGCACCTGAATTTGCCACTGGTTCAGATTCCAAGAGAAAGTGTTGACTGACATGGCTGGAACTATGAGAACAAAATACAACAAGTATTTTGTCAAATATCAGGATTTGAACATGTTGGTGTTGATTGCACTTGTTTTGGATCCAAGGTTCAAGTTGAGGCATATCACCCATCTCTTTAAAAAGGAAAAATTTGATGAGGATGATGTGCAAATAAAGACAAGAGAAGTGAAAGGTGTGTTAATGGCCCTCTATGATGAGTATGTACCAAAGGTAGATGGTGGCATTCACATGAGACTTTCTTCTACCACAGAAAATGTAGGATCTACAAGTGGTAGTAATAATATTGTTGAAGAAAGTGTTGCTGGTGATGATTTTTTAGATGATTGGATTAGAGAGGTGGAAGAGAGTGATTCGGCTGTGGTGTCACATGAAGTTGATTGTTACTTGGGAGATCCTTTGGCTTTAGTTTCCAAAGATGCATATTTTGATATATTGATGTGGTGGAAACTCAATGGGCCCAAGTATCCTGTCTTAGCAGCAATTGTGAAGGATGTCCTTTCAATTCAAACTTCCACAGTGGCATCTAGAGAGTTGTTTTAGTACCTGGTGGCAGATTCATAGATGCATTTAGGAGTTCATTAACTCCTAGATCAATGGAGGCTTTGATATGCATGCAAAATTGGTTGAGAGGGGATGAAATTTCAAGCTTGGAAGATACACCTTCGATTGAAGAATTTGAATTTTATGAAACCATTGAATCGGGTAAATTATTTTAAATATTGTTTGTAATTTGTTTTGTATTAGTTTGCATTGAATTCTTTCTAATAGTTGTTTGTTTGGGTAATTTGCAGAAATTGCAAATAAAGGGGATACTTGAATCCAAACTGTGGGCTGCAAATGAAGCCATGAGGCATAATTATCATTTATTTTGGTTTGTAAGCCATAAGGCATGAGTTTTATTTAACCATTTGGATTTGGTTGATTTTGATATTGAATTTGTTGATGGATATTGATTTGGTTGATTTGGATATTGAATTTGTTGATGTTGATGGATATTGATTTAGTTGATTAGGATTTGGATGTTGAATTTGTTGAATCTTTGAACTTTTGGTGAATGCATAGGTTGAATATTCAATTGGTTCATTTCTGAGTTTTGTCATTTTGAATACCGAAATGGTACCGTACCATACCGATATCGATTTTCGGTACGGTATGGTATGGTACCAACTTTGGAAACCATAATCCCATACCGTACCGTACCTAACCGTGCCCACCCCTACCTCCAATGCCCAAGGCTGTGGGGCAGGCCTTGTCCTTATCTCCCCTGATAAAGTTGTCCTTGAGTACGCCCTCCGCTTCAAATTCCATGCCTCCAACAATGTTGCCGAATACGAAGCACTCTTAGCTGGCTTTGACTTGCCAAAAAGATGGGCGCTAAACAAATCCAGGTATTCAGTGACTCACAACTCATCGTTCACCAAGTCAACCAGGACTTCACCGCCAAGAATACCTCCATGATGGCATACCTCCAGCATACTCGTCACCTGCTCGATGACTTTTGACGCTTATTGCATAAGCCAAATCCCACGCTCTCTAAAATAGCCATGCCGATGCTTTGGCAAGGTTAGCTTCGGCCTTAGAACAGTGCATCGGTTGCAACATCCACATAGAGTTCCTGGACCACCCCAGCACTCAAACACCAACCATCTGCACCATCGACAAAAGCCCCACCTGGATGGACCCCATCCTCTAGTACTTACAAAACCAGACACGTCTCCGACCCTACCCTACCGACTCACGGCGTGTCGCTATCGCTCTCCCAGATACCTAATCATAAATGGCGCTCTTTACAAACTTGGCTTCAGCCTCCCATACCTTCGGTGTTTGACTCTAGAGAAGGGCAACTACGTCCTTCGGGAAATCCACGAAGGCATCTCCAGCAACCATTCTGGTGCACGAGCTTTAGCACACAAAGCCATTCGACAACGCTACTTTTGGCCTTCACTTCACACCAATGCCCAAGCTTTCACCCATAAGTGCGACAAATACCAGCGGTTTGCCAATATCCCACAGCTCCCTGCCGAACCATTGACTTCGATGGTCAGTCCATGGCCATTCGCCCAATGGGCACTGGACCTCATCGGACCTATGCCTGAGGGCAAAGGCCAGGTAAAATATGTAGTTGTCGCTGTGGACTATTTCACCAAGTGGGCCGAAGCCAAAGCCTTAGCTACCACCACCGCAGCTCGCATCGAGACATTCGTTTGGCAAAACATCGTATGTCGCTTCGGCATCCCTAGACAATTGTCACAGACAACGGAAGGCAATTCGACAACACAAAGTTCAAGCAATTCTGCTCCAACTTCAAGATCCGCCTCTATTTCGCATCCCCAACTCAACCCCAATCCAATGGTCAGGTTGAAGCAATGAACAAAATTATCAAGAAGACCCTGAAGACCAAACTTAACAAGGCCAAGGGTTGCTGGCCAGAATTACTCCCGAGGTTCTTTGGTCCTACCGCACCACTTTCCGTACCTCCACAGGAGAGACGCCCTTCTCCCTTTCCTTTGGTACTGAAGCCGTCGCTCCGGAGAGATTGGCCAGCACACATACCGAACCTCTACCTATGACCCCGAGGTCAACAACTGGTAGTTAGCCCTGAACCTTGATCTCAGCGAGGAGCTTCATGACCAGGCAAGCATGCGTAACTTCTCCTATAAGCAACGTGTCGCCAGGTATTACGACTTCCAAGTGAAGCCTCGTGCCTTCAAGCTGGGCGATTGGGTCGTGCGCAAGGTTTCCTTGGCTACTAAAAACTCTACTAAAGGTACCTTAGGCCCTATGTGGGAAGGCCCCTATGAGGTTACCAAAGTTTGCCACCCTAGAACTTATCAGCTTCATGATCCCAAGGGCAAGACTTTGCCTCATCCTTGGAACGCTAATCACCTTAAGCACTACTATAAGTGATCGTAGGATACTTCTTGTTTCATGGCCAAGGTTGGTTTTTGATTTCCCCTACCTCAGCACTTATCATTCGGCCTCAGGCTATCATACTATGTACCTTTGCCTTTCAGCATGCCTGACTTCGGCTTATTTCTTATCAATCCCATGTTATAACTTGGCAAACACAATGATTAGTACAAGCAAATATGTCTAATGTCATAACAATAAAGGCCACCTTGCCCATGGCAAGGCAAAATGTTTATACAAAGCAACAAGTAAACATCATTGTTACAAAAGTAAACAAAATACATAAACAAAAGAAGTCCTCAAGATTCGGCAGAGCCTTCCTGGGCTCCAGAAGGCAGCGCATCCGCATGGGCAGGCTTGGGGCAGCGGTGGCAGTCTCCTCCCAAGGAGCGTCAACAACGGCAGGCCCGATCGCGTGGTTAGCAAGACTAACCGAAGGAGACTCACCACTCGTATCAAAGTTAATCTCAAGCGAAGGGCTAAACTTTGTCAGGGTCTCCTCCCAGAGAATCTGCTCATCCACCAACCGGTCCAGAATGTAACTGTTTAGCTCCTCAGAAGTCCAGGATATGACTTAATCGCTTTGGCTCGGGCAGCAGTTATCTCTTTGGCCAGCAGTTATCTCTTCGGCCTTCTTCTGCTCCTCCTCGGCAAACGCCTGCTTAGAAGAGGCCAACCTCTCCTTCAGCTCATCCACTTCTCTCGCAAGTGTCGCCTTCTGCAAAATCAAGCTGTTCCTCTCCCGGATAGCCTCTTGCGCCTCTCCACCTTGTCTTTGGCCATCTACTCACGCCTCTTCATCCTTTCAATCTCCTTATCTACCTTAGCAAGATTGACGTACATCTCGCCAAAGGCCTACAAAAACAAAACACTGTCAGGACAAGAAAAACAAGCATAGCAAGAAAAAATCTTTACAAACACAACTTACATAGGCAGACGTTAGGATCGTCTTATGCGCCCGCTCCGCAAAGGAGGAAGTCGGCGTCCTTGCCAAGGTCTCCGGGTCACTCTTGACGCCTCCCAGGAAAACGTTGACCAGGGGCACCTCCCTGCGATGCATGGCAAGGTTCACCTCCTTTCTCCAGTCGCAACCCGCAAAAGTCCACCCCCTCCATCCCTCAGTAAAAACCTCCTCCAGGCCGAACGGTAGCTTCGGTGGGGCCTGCAGATCAAAGCGAGGAAGCCTTGGCCCTCCCCCCATCACGTCCTGGTGGGCCTCCTCTAGGGCTCTTCTCTTCCCTACCAAAGCTTCAGAGATGAGCCCCTCATCATCATCTCGAGGGCGCTTCCCAGTAGCTTGCCTGCCGCTCTCTTCTCACCTTTCTTCGGCCGAGACCCCTTCTCCACTACTACAAAAAGTGAAAAAGACGACCAGAAAAAGATGACGGTAGAAGAAAAAACCGTCGTTGTGTGTAAAAAGACGACGGTAACAAAAAAACCGTCGTGGATAAGTGACTTAAACAACTAAAAAACGGAGGTACTATTGAATATTTTTTTATAACGACGCACACAAATAAAAAAGCGTCGTCTTATTAAAAAGGTTTTCTTCAGAGTTAAAATCTGACCAAAAAATGACGACAGCAGATATGACAAGCGTCGTCTTTTAAAAATCAAGTGTCCTTTTTTTGGTAAAGACATGGTTGTTTTGAATAAACTGCGTCTGTTATATGTAAAGATGACAGGTTGTTTTTTTTAAAGGGTGTTATGAAGTTTTGTTTTTTTTTTTTAAAAGGGTCGTCTATTATATGTAAAGATGACGCTTTTTGTAAAAAACCGTCTTCTATTCTATGTAAAGATGACGGTTTTTTTTTAAAGGGTCGTCTATTATATATAAAGATGACGTTTTTTTGTAAAAAATGGTCGTCTATTCTATGTAAAGATGACAGTTTTTTTTTAAAAGGGTCGTCTATTATATGTAAAGATGACGTTTTTTTGTAAAAAATGGTCGTCTATTCTATGTAAAGATGACGGTTTTTTTTTTAAAATGGTCGTCTATTATATGTAAAGATGACGCTTTTTATATAAAAAACCGTCGTCTATTCTATGTAAAGACGACGGTTTTTTTTTAAAAAGGGTCGTCTATTATATGTAAAGATGACGGTTTTTTTTTTTGTTTTTTTTTAACACGCTAAAAAATGGCCGCTTAAGTGAATTCGCGCTCGACAAATTTTCAAATTTTCACCCGTCTTTGAAAACCTTATCTCTCATTAACAAGCGTCGTCTTTTAAAACACGCTAAAGAAAGGCTACTTAAGTGAATTCACGCTCGACAAATTTTCAGATTTTCCCCTGTCTCTGAAAACCTTATCTCTCCCTCCTTGAAACCCTCCTACACTCTCTAAAATACCCTCATGAAACTCTCTACAAAATCATCAAAAAATTTATATCAATGAAAGAGTTGAGAGATTTTCGCAGATCCATAAGATGTAGAGGGAGGTTCTGGATTTGAGAATCAAAGCTGGTTGAAAGGTTTGATTTGAAAGTCACCTAATCTCTCAATACCCTTCTATATCTTGCTAGTAAATTCTGGATTAGTCTCTTTGCGTTTCTAGTATGTTCTTTGTCTCCCTGATTTTAAATTTTGTCTCTCTTGATTTGTCCAGTTTGTTTACATTTTTTTTTTATATTTCTGGTTTCTTTTTAGATTTTCTGATTTGATTATCAGGAGATGAGGAGGAAGCTTGCAGATTTATAACTTTTTCTTTTGCAGGTTTTCTATGTGAGTTGTATGTTTTTTTGTTGATGAAAATTTGTTACCTTCTCTTTTCACTATCATTTTATTTATATATTTTTTCTTTTGCAGGTTCTCGATGGTCTTTTTTATGCTCATTTTACAAGTTTTCTATGGAAATATGGTCCAATGGTAAAATTTCTCTTCCACCTAATTTTTTATGTTTATAATCTTAGTTTTTTTTTTCTCTCTCTTTGTCATTTTGATTTATTTACAGGGATGATGGACGAGACTTCAATTGTGCATCATTTGTATGTTTGGATGAGGAAGACTTGGATTAGGAGTACGTAGGTCTTGTTAGGAATTTGATCGGTGCATAATTACATATCATTTTGTACCCTTCTAACTTATGATTTGGTTATAATTTTGAGTTAAACTTGTGCTTTTAATAAGTTTTGTGTTTGTTTCAGTGTAATAAGCTTAAGGACTCACTAATTGCATTTTGGAGACAAGTTAGCTCAAAACGGTGTCTGCAGATCAGTCAACTTCACGGATTGGACTGTACTTGCTAAAGAAGAACCAGATGATGAGCCATACATCATTGAAAATCTACGGAAGTCTATTTTCTGTAGAATTTTACGGTTCATGATTCTGAGTCTTCTAGAGAAAGTTATACATGTTTTGGCAACTTAAGGTCAAATTCGGCAGCATCTGCGTTACTGGGCCAAAAATCACATTTGAAGGCCTTCCCGATTTTTCCTTGAGTTGGACTGCATATGCTTGGAAAGATAAAACAAAGAGCTTCAAGATCCATATTTTTCCAGATTTTTCAGGATGGAGCCACAAGCCCAAAACGATCCCACAAACTGGCTGCAATGCATTGTCATGCATGACATATGCATGATGATGTGTTGTTGATTGTGGGAAAGTTTGGTGAAGCATATTCAATACCTATTAATTGAGTGGAATTTTGCAGCAGCAAATGTGCCAAAAGATGATGAAGTGGGAGTTGCAACACTAAGCCTAAAGACAAGAGGAATTGTTTTCAAATGTAATAGTGTGTTAGGTGAATTAAGTGTTGTAAGTTGGTGAAGTGAGTGTGGTAGGTAAACCTATTGTATAATTCAGATTTTCACTTCCCCTAGGCCTATAAATAGGGAAGTTCTCTAAGCTTGTAATCACACCCCAAGGGGGGGAGCTCTCAAACACTTCTCTAGAGCTCCCTTCCCTTCTCTCCCTCAAATTCTCTTAGTTTCTCTTTGTAGTTCTCAATTGTTGTAATAAGATCATTCTACTAAATTTTCTTCGTACTGAATCTCAAACACTTTTCCTTTCTCTTCTTCTAAATTCTTCAAACACTCTCTTCTCCAAACACTTCCCAAACACTTCTCCCATTTCCTTCATCAAATTCTCTAAAGCTTTCAAACACATGTTCTTCCAAAATCCACAAAGTTCTCAAACATCTCTCTACTTTCTTCTCTAAAAGTCTCCATGTCTCAAACACTTCACAAACACCTTTCTCTTCCTTCCCTAAGTTCTCAAATTCTCCAAGTTCACAAACATCCTCCAAGTTCTCAACCGCTCTCTTCCAAATTCTCAAAGTTCTCAAACACATTCCTTTCCAAAATCCTCAAGCTTTCCCAAACACTTTCCTTTCTCTTCCAAAATCCTCAAAGCTTCCCAAACACCTTCTCTTCCAAATTCTCAAGTTCTCAAATGCTGTACAAAATCCTTGTTTTATATTCTTTTGTTTTCATTTCTATTTTGTGTAGGAAAACTAAACAGGATCATTCAATCACCAATCCCTGTGGAATCGACCTCGCACTTACATACGCTAAACTACCAATGGTTCGTGCACTTGCGAGTATCACAAGTTGAGGATGCAACTGAATCCATTTTGGTGCAGCTGTATCTACGCAACAAGTTTTTGCGCCGTTGCCGGGGATCGGTAACATTGTTTGATTCTATTTGATTTTCCTACTTTTTATTATTTTTATTTTTTGTATATAACTAGACAGTTTCATGTTTTAAAGTTAATGACGTTAATTGACAAGTTGTGTTTGTAGTCCAACGGACAAGGACAATTGCCTGACAAGCAAGAGAACTGGATTTGAGTCCCAAGCTTACACAACTCAAAAAAAAGGTTCAAGTAGCATGTTGATTATTGCTAGTTTCTGGTTTCATTCACTTGCTCTTAATTAAATATCTTGTTCAAGTTTACATAAACACCATATGACTCTTGGACTGATTAGTGAATGAATGGGTAGATATTGAAGACAAACACCATGTTTAAATTCTACTTGGTTCTTTATTGTTCTTCTTGTTCTTAATGGGTTCGGAATTTGTGTTTAGACTAAACACCATAGCTAAATGCTTTTTCTGAATACTTGATTAAAACCACACACCATATGGATAATCATATTTGAGAAAGAACGAACTTCATAAGCTAGTTTGATTTACTTTGCTGCTATTACTTTGAAGCATGAAATTGGACGTGTGTTGATTTTCTTTTTCATTTTAGTTTTTATTTCCTAATCTTTTAATTCTGTTTCAAGTTTTATGTGTTTGTTTTACCAATTTATGACAGCTTCATTAAAATGGAGAGAGATGGCAACCTCAATCATAAGAATGGGAAGTGTGGAGCAGTGGGAGAAGTCGCGACCTCCAAGTGCATCCATGCTCGACCTAATCGCTTCAAGGGGGAGCATTTCAATCCTTTCTCTTCTTTAAATTCTGTTTATTTCTTGGTTTGTTTCTTTTAGTACAATAATTTATGTCATTTTTTTGAGTTTGTTTAGAGTACTTAGTTCATTTTCATTTATGGTTTGTTGTCTCATTTTATCTTAATTTGTTTTTGTTTCTTATCTTAAAAATTCAAAATTCAAAATTCAAAAAATTCAAAAAGATTTTTCATATGAGCTGACTTATGGTAACTCCAGGAAAGCACTTCCGTCAATACAGTGTCTAGGAGTTCTTTAGGCGACACCTTCGGTGTTTAAGAAGTTTGGGTTTTAAGCGGGACCATTGTGACCCCTCCAACCTTTCCGGATCCCCTGGCTGTGTTTTCTGAGGCCCTTAACTGGTCATCCGTGAGTTGCTTGTATATTCATGTGTTTTTAAATTAAGTTTTTTTTATTTTTCTTTTCTTTTCTGTTTAGTCTTTGTTTTTGTTTTGTTTTTGTTTTTGTTTTGTTAAGTTAGTTTTTGTATTTATTTTGTTTAGTCGTTGTTTTTTTTGTTTTGTTTTTGTTTTTGTGGTATGGTTAGTTAGTTTATTTCTGAGTGTTAAAAACACATTTTTATTTCATTTCAAACACGGCAAAAAAAAAAAAAAAAACAACAACAACATTCAAGTAAATTATAAATAAATAAACAAAACAAAAAACAACAACAATAATAAAAATAACAAACTTCTTCTTCTTCTTCTTCTTCTTTATCTTCATCATCATCATCATGGCTTGCCTCTATTCTCTCTTACTTGCATAATTTGCAGCAGCTCCACATGGTCCTCATTTTTTCTCTGCAGTGCTTCCACGTGCTGATTGGCACGGGAGAGCCGCTTCTGGAGGTCCGCCACCATAGCCTTCAAGGAAGCCACCTCCTCGCTCAGAGCGGCACACTCCCGTGTCCTCGCCAGGAATCGCATGCCAATCATGCTGCCCAGGAGCACTGCTCCGTTCTGCACCGCCTCAGAAAAGTTCGGTATTACCTCAACAAAGTTTGAGGCCGTACCGTGATGATATGTGGAGTTTGAGAGGACAGGGTTTGGACGAGCCCTTATCTGCGCATTTGGTGGTGCAAGGGATAGCTCAAGGTTGAGATCATCGAGGTGAGTGCATGAGGATGCCATTTGTTTTGCTTCTAAATTTTTTTGATGTTTTTCCTTGAGTTTGAGGAAGGTGGGTATCATCCGCTTGCAGAGATGTGGTTTAAATAGGCATATGCTGATGAGAGAGAGCCAACACCATTTCGGATTTCCCAGGCATGCTCGACCTAATCGCTTCAAGAGGGAGCACATTAACTTTCATTTTACTTTACTTTTTTTTTTCCGTGTTTTCGGGTGTTTTATGTTTTTGCCCGTTACTTTCATTTTCTAGTGTTTTGTGTTTTTCCCTTTCGGCTATCACTTTTGTCTTATTTTAGTTTGAGAAGTGTGCTTTCTTTTCCGTTTGTCGTTTTTATTTGATTTAAGTTTGGGAAGTGTGTTTTCTTTGTCTCTTTCTTTTTTCCTTTTGCAACTTTAGTCTTTTAATTCTGAAACAAAAATAACAAAAACAAAAACAACCAAAAAAAAAAAAAAAACAGTAGAAATCATTTCTTCAGAGCGCTAGGTGTCTCGACCATAGGAGCTTTGAGTTTGGCCCTCTGGCTATTTTCTTCCGGGGCTTCACGCACAGCCTCTTGGGGTTCACCACTTGAGCTCCCAAAGATCGCAATCTTAGCTTGAGCATAACTACTCTCGCGATCTGCTTGCTTGCGTTTACCCGGTCGGTCTAGGTCCTCCAGCTGCTTTCGCATGTCGCGAGAATACAACTCTACAATCTTTGATAGGCTTTTATTCTCGTCCCGCAATACTTCTAGCTGGTGTCGATTCACCTCCACTATCCTTGCCCTCTCCCTTTTCAAGTTTTTTATAGCACTCTGACACTCTTCAACCATACTTCGCTCCGCCGCTAACTGACCTTTCAGAATCTCTACCTCATGGGACTTCGCAAGTAGGCGATGACCCAAACTTGCAACAAATGCTGTACTCTGCACGCTCAGTGCCAGGGCATCACTCGTGACCCGGTTGTCATCCCTTGTCCCGAACACACGTATATCTTTAGGAGTTACTAAATTTCTGCCAACTCCAATGGCAACATCGTTGTCCAGGAGTATTGAGTCATTGACAGTCACAGGCCCCCTTGCGGAGGCAAAGTAGGGTACCCATACCTGGTGCCGCCTCTTGGCCCCATGTCTAGTCGGTGGAGCTAGGTTGAGATCCAACGAAAATGGGTAGGAAGAGGCCATTTGATTTCTCACTTTTTTTTCTTTTTCTTGCTTCTTTTCTCTTTTGTGTTTTTGAGTTTGTGTGTTTTTCCTTTTTTTTCCTTCTTATAGACATAGTCTTTGACAAACCCTAGCCATTGCACCGTCTAGCATTTTCTAATCTCCTGCATTCCTCCAGTCCCACCACCTTCTCTCTTTCCAACCACACCCAACTCATTTATCACGACGTGACCTTTCTTAACGGACGCGTTCAGTAAAGTCATCACGACTTTGTATGACCCCGTAATTTCTGCTTGTGGAGTCTGCGGCGCCTCTATGCGTCGACACGTGTCTCGCCCTCAGCTTGGTCCCTTACACTGAACCGAGACATCATGACCCATGTTCTTTTAAAATAATAATAAAAATAAAAATAAAAATCAATTTATCATGTGGGCTTCGGGTTTTCACCGTTGTTTAGGTTTCAAGGTGGGTTAATTTCATTTTGGGCTTTAGGCTGTTTTTGTTTTGGGTTTCAGTTTGCATATGACTATCTGTTTAGGGTTTACTGTTTTGAGTGTTTTACTGTTTCATTTTTATTTTTATTTGTTTGTTTTGTAATTTTTATTTTTGTAATTATTGTATTTTATTTGTGTATTTTAATTCTTGTGTGTTTTATGATTTTTTATTTACTTTAGTACCTTTCATTTCTTGTTATGACATTGTTTGTGGCTAATTTTTAAACATTGAGGACAATGTTCATTTCTAAGTTTGGGGGTATTGGAGTTTAGCAAGTAAATTTGGTTTGTCTTAAAAAAAAAAAAGTTTTTGCTTGTTTTTTTTTTTTTTTTTGAGTCCTGTTTGTTTTGTTTTGTTTTTGAGTCACTTTCCGAACACATATGAAGAGATTGTGATAAATGTTGCATGACTTAAATGAAAATTGGATTTCATTTTATTTTATTAAAAAAAAAAGTTAAAATTAAAATTTTTTTTTTTAAAAAAAATGGCATTGTTCTAACATGATATGTTTGAAACATTCTTTACACTTGCCATTTGTTTCATAATTTTCCAATTAAAGGATTTGCATGATCTAAAGAATTGTATGAAGCATAAATTAGACTTATATAACCAACCATATAAAGTGAGCTTTTGAGCCTTGTACTTCAATTCATGAGTGTTATACACA
This sequence comes from Prunus fruticosa, assembly GCA_018703695.1. Taxonomy (NCBI): domain Eukaryota; kingdom Viridiplantae; phylum Streptophyta; class Magnoliopsida; order Rosales; family Rosaceae; genus Prunus; species Prunus fruticosa. Next base: position 26,001,649 of record CM031917.1, on the reverse strand, counting down.
TACTCTTAATTTCTTGTCATCTAAGTTGTTGTTTGATCTCATTATTCATTGATTTGGTTGAACACTTAAAAGTCATTCATTCTTATGCAATTTGATTTTATGACATTTAAGAAATGATATTAAGGCCCTCTTTGGATCGTTTGTGCCTTTCAAACTAACCGTATGCATGCTTAAGCATGATTTTCCATTGTTAACCATTTTGAGCCTACATGTAAACCTTTTCTTTCATTTACCAATTATATTTCCTCGCCGTAGCCTGAAAAACAAATATTTACCTTTCTAAGGAACTCATGAGCTTTAATTGGGATGTGTTTTTCATACTAGGTTTGGGAAGAGGTGTTACATTTCAAAAAAATATATATTCACACAATTGGTGAAAGAAAAGAGTAAAGTTGTGATTAAGTGGTGGTTGATTGAAAATTCATTTTTGGGCCTTGAAAATAAATTGGTGATTGTTCAATAAAGGAGTGTGAATCATTGTAAATGAAGGTATAAGGAGTTTTGATCGTGTAAAAAAAATAAATTCTCATTGTGATGATTTGAAGTCTTGTAATATTTTGAGTTCCTTGGACTTTGTTTTATCCATACCCTTCATTTCTTACTCACCTTACACCCTTGGCCCCATTACAACCTATGTTAAAGACCTAAATTGATCTTAAATGTCATGTGGTTGAATTGCATACATTTTTCTACTTTTAAGTGTTTGGCATCCTTCTTGAGATCATATTAATGCAAGTTCTTCATCTTTCTATTTCGAGTTAAGTCTTTATGGTTTAACTCTAATCTCATGTTTATAACTGAGTGTTGCATTATAACCCTCTTCCGAGTGATTCATTTGTGAGAGGACAACTTTGGTGAGATTTGAAGTTGAACTTGTGCTTTGTATGATTTTTGAAATTGTGTGAAAACTAAGATTGGTGAATTTGTTGCATTTGGTAATCACACTACTACACTTTGAGCATATTATGTTTTGAACTTTGCCACCTTGTGAATAATGTCTAAAATTGAGCTTTTGTTGTTAAAACGTTTAAGTCATGTGCATGAGTCATTTCTCTTCGGAAATGTTCGGAAAGATTGTTTTGACTTCTTTTTATTTTTGTTTTTGTTTTTGTTATTTTGCTTAAAGGACTAACAAATTCTAATAGGTTTTCTAACTACTTTGTTTTGTAGAAATTAGTCAAACGTTTGTGGGTATCGTATCTGTTAAACCCTCAGGAGACACAACTCCTCCTACTAGGGATGCCTAGAGGTTTAAAGGCTTGTTGCATACGCTAAATGCAATCGAGTTACCTACAAAAGTGGTCTAGTTAACTTCTTATTTGTTTTCTTTATCTTTGTTTTCTTTTTTTTTTGCTCGAGGACTAGCAAAATCTAGGTTTGGGGGTATTTGATCGGTGTATAATTACATATCATTTTGTCCCCTTCTAACTTATGATTTGGTTATAATTTTGATTAAACTTGTGCTTTTAATAAGTTTTGTGTTTTTTTCAGTGTAATAAGCTTAAGGACTCACTAATTGTATTTTGGAGACAAGTTAGCTCAAAACGGTGTCTGCAGATCAGTCAACTTCACGGATTGGACTGTACTTGTTCAAGAAGAACCAGATGATGAGCCATACATCATTGGAAAGCTACGGAAGTCTATTTTCTGTAGAATTTTACGGTTCATGATTCCGAGTCTTCTAGAGAAAGTTATACATGTTTTGGCAACTTAAGGTCAAATTCGGCAGCATCTGCGTTACTGGGCCAAAAATCACATTTGAAGGCCTTCCCGATTTTTCCTTGAGTTGGACTGCATATGCTTGGAAAGATAAGACAAAGAGCTTCAAGATCCATATTTTTCCAGATTTTTCAGGATGGAGCCACAAGCCCAAAACGAGCCCACAAACTGGCTGCAATGCATTGTCATGCATGACATATGCATGATGATGTGTTGTTGATTGTGGGAAAGTTTGGTGAAGCATATTCAATACCTATTAATTGAGTGGAATTTTGCAGCAGCAAATGTGCCAAAAGATGATGAAGTGGGAGTTGCAACACTAAGCCTAAAGACAAGAGGAATTGTTTTCAAATGTAATAGTGTGTTAGGTGAATTAAGTGTTGTAAGTTGGTGAAGTGAGTGTGGTAGGTAAACCTATTGTATAATTCAGATTTTCACTTCCCCTAGGCCTATAAATAGGGAAGTTCTCTAAGCTTGTAATCACACCCCAAGGGGGGAGCTCTCAAACACTTCTCTAGAGCTCCCTTCCCTTCTCTCCCTCAAATTCTCTTAGTTTCTCTTTGTAGTTCTCAATTGTTGTAATAAGATCATTCTACTAAATTTTCTTCGTACTGAATCTCAAACACTTTTCCTTTCTCTTCTTCTAAATTCTTCAAACACTCTCTTCTCCAAACACTTCCCAAACACTTCTCCCATTTCCTTCATCAAATTCTCTAAAGCTTTCAAACACATGTTCTTCCAAAATCCACAAAGTTCTCAAACATCTCTCTACTTTCTTCTCTAAAAGTCTCCATGTCTCAAACACTTCACAAACACCTTTCTCTTCCTTCCCTAAGTTCTCAAATTCTCCAAGTTCACAAACATCCTCCAAGTTCTCAACCGCTCTCTTCCAAATTCTCAAAGTTCTCAAACACATTCCTTTCCAAAATCCTCAAGCTTTTCCAAACACTTTCCTTTCTCTTCCAAAATCCTCAAAGCTTCCCAAACACCTTCTCTTCCAAATTCTCAAGTTCTCAAATGCTGTACAAAATCCTTGTTTTATATTCTTTTGTTTTCATTTCTATTTTGTGTAGGAAAACTAAACAGGATCATTCAATCACCAATCCTTGTGGAATCGACCTCGCACTTACATACGCTAAACTACCAACGGTTCGTGCACTTGCGAGTATCACAAGTTGAGGATGCAACTGAATCCATTTTGGTGCAGCTGTATCTACGCAACAGAATTATGTTTGTTGTAGAATAAAGATTGGTTAACTATGTAATAACTATTGAATCTTCAAGTTTTATGAAAGAAACTATTTTTGAGTGTATATATTCATTAATAAAGTATTATGGTTGGTTTTCTAGTTAAAATCGTTGTATAGCATCATAGGAAATCAAAAAGAACTAAAATGTAGCAATTTGGGAACTTATTAGACGACGGTTTTTATAATAAATCATGATCTTTACAGATAATTAACGACGGTTTTTATAAAAAAGGTCGTCTATTATAGGTAAAGATGACGGTTTTTTTTAAAAAGGGTCATCTATTATATGTAAAGATGACGGTTTTTTTTAAAAAGGGTCGTCTATTGTGAAGTAAAGATGACTGTTTTTTTTTTTAAAAAAAGGGTCGTCTATTGTATGTAAAGATGACAGTTTTCATAAAAAACCATCATCTTTACATACAATACACGACGGTTTTTAAAACCGTCGTCTTTCATCCTATAATTAACGATCTTTACCTTTAAACAACGACGATTTTCTTTAAAAACCGTCGTCTTTACATATAATAGATGACGGTGAAAAGCCGTCGTAGTTTGACACCCAAATAGACGGCAGTCGTATTTAACGACGGATTTCAAAGCATTACAACGACGGTGGATCCCCGTCGTCTATTTTCGTTTTTGTAGTAGTCCCTTTTCTCCCTTTTCTCTTTCAGCCGCCTCTGCCACTGCACATGAAAAAGCAGAATTAGTCACAACCACAAAGCAAAACAAAGGAAGCCGAGGCAAAAGAAGACTTACTCCCTTGCAAGAGTCCTGACTTAAGAAGATTCTTCAGTGTGACTAAGTTTCGGTACTCCCGATCGGTCTCCGAGAGCAACAGTCTCACCTTCTCCACTTCGTCTTCCTTCTCCTTTGAGATTGGCCCCCACTTCACTGAACCTGCAACACAAATATTTTCACTCAAATCTTCGTACCTGGGTCAACAAAAACAAACGAGGAAGCGAAGATGCTAGCAATTAAGAACCTATAGACTGGAAATGGGACTAAGGACCTATAGACTAGAAATGGCTAGACAAATGTTTAGCAACGGTCTTCCCTGACAAACATTCCCAGTCACCATAGGCCGGACACCACCTGTTCCTCCAAGATTTCTGAGAAAAAGGCAGGTGACTAATGAAGTAACCTCTTTCTTTTGGCTTTCGGCAATTGGCTTGCATCCCAGCCAAAATTCCCTTGCTGACTAGAAATCGAGTACAGATACATGAATTGCTCGAACGTTGGCTCCCCCAATCCCACCAACCACCAAGCAATATATACCCCATGTAATAAAATCCAAAAGTTGGGATTATATTGCCCATGCGCATATCCCAGTTTGGCTAACATCATTTGTACCCATGGATGAAAAGACAATCTCAGGCCATGCTTATACATATCCGGAAAAATGAGCACACATCCCTCTTGGAGGATATCTAATCACATCAGCCGCAGTAGGTAGCCTCAACCCTACCGAAGGTGGAACACTATACTATGACCAAAGCTCCGCCAGCTTTTCTTCTATTAGTGTATTCTTCCTGGGTAAAGGGACACCAACCCGTACCTCCAACCCTCTCTGAAGCAGAAACCACGGCTACTTCCACAGACCCTGATGGTCCTGCCTCGTTGCTCGAGCCTACCTCTGGTGTATGAGGAAAGGCCAACACACGATCAGCCACAGCCTCTAACATGCTGTAAGTCCTCTGCATCTCCCTATAGTCAGCATCTCGCGAATCTCCTGATGGTTCCCCCCTATCACAATCGCGAACTACCATCCTACTCTCTATCACACCTTCTACCACATGCTCTGACGGGGTACTCTCATCTTCAGAACATACATATAGGCTTGGCTCCTCAGTTTCAGTATCTTCCCCACCAAAGGCAGGGGGGTCATGACTTTCTTTATCAGAACTTTTAGACATCTACAATATGCAGAAACAAGAAAAAGGAACTAATGCACATGCAAGAAGGATCGAAACACAAAAACAAAAAAGGATGGCACACCTACATGCTCTTCGCTCTACGAATGACATTCAACAAGTTCATATCCATATTCAAGGTGTTCATCCTCATATTCAACATGTTCATACCAAAAAGGAGATTTCAATCCGAGGATTCAAGGGAAATGAGGTCTAACCTTATTTAAACCACCACGAAAAAATGCCAGAAATCACCTTGGCCACAGCACCACCACAGAATATCACGCAGGAAATCTCCTCCTCTCCTTCTCACTTTCTAGAAATTTTCTCTCAAATCACAAGTGTGTTGCCTTCTTCACCAAAGTTCCTATTTATGAAGACTCAAGAGTATCAACACCTCGGTTCACGAGAAAACCCTAGCACCATTTCACCTTCCCTCCAAAATTTGAATTTCAAATTCAAATTCAAAACAAAAAAACAAAAAACAAAATTGGGAAAAAAAACGGAGAAAGGAATCCGAAAAGGCCTTGCCGTCGAAGAAATGAAGGATCACCAAAAGTCTAACATTGCCAAGCACAAGTACTCGCGGCTGCCAACTTATTACATCTCTTGCCACAGCCCTAAGCCTACGCCCTAAGCCCAGCACCTCCTTGGCTTCGGCAAGGCTTGAGTAAACGAAAACATCCTTGGGTCCAAAAGACAAGAAGCCAAGCGCCCGACCTTCTCCTTCTAAGACCCTGCCAAAGGTTAATAAAAATGAACCTCACATTCACAAAATGAAGGATCTCAAGAAACATATTATCGATCCTCTTACCAAAGATTTGGCACACCTGGCAACAATCTTCTTCCTTCCAATCGGTTTGTTGCTAAAGATAGGCAAGGAGATCCACAAAATTCTTCTCAAAACACCCTTGCCGAATGGCAAGGGCTGTACAAAAAGAAATAAGGGTCACAAAAATCTCTATGCCGAACTTTGTGAAGACTCACGAAGAAGAGTACACGGGCAGACAAGAAATTGTCTCCCACTTGATCCTTGCTGAAACCACACGGCCCAACTCTTGACCCTGTTGAAGGAAACAACGGCTCATCAAAGCCTACGCTCAAAACCCTAAAAAGGTAAAACCAATGGCCCAGACAACTCTAGACCAGCTTCGTATGCAACCCACAACCCAACCTCAAAAAGCTTTCTACCCAAAATCGAAGGTCACGCCCGCAAATTAACATGGCCTGCTGTCGAACGGCAGCGACGGGCCAAAGAAAATAGAGGCCCACGGGATCTCAAAAAAAAAAAAAAAGAAGTCAAAATCAGGCCATCCTTGCCGAACGGCAAGGACTATGCAGAGGGAGCAGGCTCACAAAAAATACCTTCTTCAACCTTGCCAAAGTAGCACGACCTAGGCTGCAGCTTGGATGCTCACACGAGTTGCTTCCAATCACACCACCAAAGGCTGAAGCTGGTTACGACTTGAAGGCTCACGCAGGTCTGTTCCGCTCAGCCTTGCAGAACGGCAAGGTCTGATGGAAAGCTGGAGAAACCTTACCACATATGAAGAACTCTAGTCAAAGAAATTCGTGCTCCAGCTCCGCCAAAACCAGCACACTCTCACTTGCCAAAGACATATACTCACTGAAGCCGAAATCGGAGAACCACAACGCACGTCGAACACTTGCAGCTGCCTTTTGACTTGAATCCTGCCGACAGAAGGTCTTATATGGAAGGGGACTTGCAACCTGTTGTCACCAAAAGCGGTGTCTTTTAAAATTTATAAACTCGCAAGCGCACGATTCGAATATAGCATAAACGTGTAAGAGCGAGATCGTACCCAAGGGATTGCGTGTAAAGATAGAAAACCAATTATACCCAAGTTAATTTCATTGCCAACCTAGTTGATTCAAATGGTGATTTGTTTGTTGATAAAGAAAATTAAATAAAGCATGAAACAAATATGGAAATGACAATAAACTGAAATTAAGATTTAAATTTATGAGAAAAAATAACTAAGGTATTAGAATCCACACCATTATTCCATAAGATCCTAATTATTTATCTTTCAATTCCCATGGAGTAGCAATCTAGAAATCAATCTACTGCTTTCTCAATATTTATCAATTAAGCTTGTACTTTAGATCATAAGTAAATTTTCCTTCCCTTCATAAGTACAAATTCTAAGCATAATATGTAAACAAAATTATTTAACTACAAAGGATCAAAGTTTCCTAAGCATCCTATGTGAAAAAGTTTATTTGAATAACAAAATATCAAAGAAATTTGTAAACTAGAAATATAAACCAAGGATAAATTAATAGATTAATCCAAACTCTTAACTACCACAAATACATGTTATATGTCACAATACATGATAGAAGTGGTGAAAAGAAGATTAATCTATTAATCATGTGAAGTGAAAATTATAATCATTGAACACCACAATATTTGAGAATTGAAGATAAAAACTAGAACTTTATTTAATAATGGTGTTTCATCCAACCTTAGTTAAGTATTTTAGCTAGAAATAATTAATAATTAAAACAAAACAAAGAAACTAAAATACATGAATTAAATGAGAACTAAGAAAGGTGAAGAACAATTTTAAGAGAGTTATTAGCTCTCGGTTCTTTCCTTTCCATCCTTGTTCTCTTTCTTTCTCACTTTCTCTCTCTCTTTCTCTCTTCCTTTCTTTCCTTCTGCTGTGTATCACTCTTGAATTTCTGCACCCTTTCTCTCTTGAGTTGTTGCCTATTTATAGAAGCATGAAGTCCCTTTCATTCCAGCTGCATATGCAAGCTGTCTTCTAGAACCTGTCTTGGTGTGTGACAGCCTGTGGATTGAGTTTTTATCCAATTGCTCCAATTTTTGGATATGTTTTAGTCGACATCTTATTGAACAAGTGTCATGAAGGATATTTATTCATTTGAGCATGGGAAAATTCGTTTTTCAGGTCTGCAAATGGACTGTACAGCATGAGCTGTAAAAGGCAAAGTCATCAAATCCAAATTGAGTTCTTCCTCTCTTTTTGCAACACATTGCTTATTCCTCCTCCTCCTCATGCCATTGATGGAAGACACTTAATATCTACATACAACCACTCATTAAATACAAAAACAAAGATTGAAAATAGCCAATACAAATACTCTAATAAATTTACATAATACAAAAGAAAATACTAACAAATATAAATTTAAGGATAAAACTTGTATTTATTTTGTGCTCATCACAACCCTAACTCCTTATAATTATTCTTTATGCTTTCCGAAGCCCATCTCAGCTCTTAGCCATCTTGGGCCACAGGATCAACCTTGCCGAAGCCCATTTTCTCATTATGCAAAAATCCAAGGAACCCAACCCCCTTTCCATGCAGAAGGCCCGATAGCTTCGCAACATCGTTTCTGCGAAGTCTCAGATGGCTAAACAACTCCCTTGCCAAAACTTGAGCCTGGCAAAACCTTACATTGGCTTCCTTGCCGAATGACAAGACCCATGCCGAAGGGATGGAGGCTGACACACTGCTCCAAAGGCCCAAGATGCAAAAAACAAAACAAAATAAAAACAAAAAAGTGTTGAACCTGCCTTGCCGAACGGCAAGGCCTATGCTGAAGCAAGAGGAGGCTTCACCAAAAAAAAAACAAAAAACAAAAAACAAAAATTCCTTAAAGCATAACCTTGCCAAATGGCAAGGTATATGCTCAAGACCAAGGTCCTACCGAAGCTTCCACGCCCAGCTCCTAGGATCTTACCACAAGCCTTCGAGGCCTAGCCCAGGGTCATTCCAAAGCTTCAAAGGCCCAGCTTCAGGATCTTGCCAAAGCTTCAGAGGCCCAGCCCCAAAGCACATGCCGAAGGATCAACCCAACTTCATGCCATATGGCAAGGCCTGTACTACAGCCTCAACCACTATACAACTCTCGCTCAGCCTAGCACCTAGGCCATACTCTTACATGCTCGGTCATGATTATGCAAAAATCTTACAAGTTCCCAACCCAGAAGTTACTTCTTGACGGCGAACTTGGGGGACCACTGTTTACACCATAATCAACTAAGCATATCTACCACCAAAACAACTAGCACCAAGGTAGACACGCCTTCTTCCCTGCTGAAGGAAGACACTCTTCCAAAGTGGCGGACACCTGCCGAAGCTCCCGACTACCAAACCTAGTCTCCAAGGACACATGTCACCACAACAGCGACTTGCACAAAGTCTCACATCAAAACTTTGTGCAAGACTTCTATTTTCACCTCCCTATAAATAGGGAACAAAAGGGGTAACTATTTTCTCACATTTACTGTTACTCTGCCAAAATTACCACAAATAGCTTACTTAAGCATTGGAGAGCCTTCGCAGGCACCACACCAGGTGTCCGAAGCTTGACGACTGCTTATTCCCTTTGTCTTTTGTAGGTTCCTTAGTTACCGAAGGTCCACACCTTCTTCCCTCCTGAAGACCCAAGACTTCTCTACCTAAGTTGACCCTCCCAAAAAGAGCATTAACACTTCCTCTCTCTCTCTCTTCTACAATTAAGTATTAATTTTAGGGTTAATTACACTTTAGTACCTTGTGGTTACACCCTTAAGACATGTTAGTCCCTACCTTTTCAATTTTTACAATAACATACCCCGAATTTTTAAATTTGCTACAATGTGGTTCCACCGTTCGTTAGTTGCTTACGTGGCACTGTGGGTCCCACATTTTTCAATTTTATTAATTTTCAATTGATTTAAAATATGAATAAAATATTAAAAACAAAAAAATCTCTCTATCTTCAATTTTTATCCCCCATCCCCCTGCAATTTGCTTCTTCCCCCCAACTTGAATCCTCCATTGTAACCTCAAACCAAGACAACGTGTACTTGTAGTTCCATCGGATTTTCGAGCTTTTCCGAACGGCTTTTGCAAAAGGGCTCCAGCATTTCGACGACGTCGACGTTTTGGACCCGAAATCGAGAGCAATTGTCCCAGTTTCTCAAGAACACCAGTTATTGGGCTCGAATTCGCAATCAATTTATGCATGAGATTTGTGCTCTTTCTTTTTTTCCTTCTTTTTATTATCTTTTCTTGTCAAGTTCCATGAGATGTCTACTTAAATAGAAACAATTGTCTTGGTCTGAGGGTACGATGGAGGATTTAGATAAAAGAATGGGGAGGGGGGATGGGTTCTGTGGGTTATGGGTTTGTGGGGGTTGGGGTTCTGGGTTTGTGTTCGGTTCACAATTGTATATCATTTTATACCCTTATAGCTTATGATTTAGTTATGTTTTTGAGTTAACCTTGTGCTTTTAACCTCTTTTGTGTTTGTCATTCAATTCATTGAGCTCTAGGTATCAGTTGAGGCATTTGAAGTAAAATGGTGAAAACAATGTGTAAAAACTAAAGACTGAGTTACAAATTCATTTCGGACATATCTTTTTCATCTGAGCTTGGATTGGGCCAATTCACATGTGCTTGGAAAGAAGACATTCTGAACTTGAAGATGGACAGCTCAAGGTCATCAATTGATTAATCCAAGCTCAATCCGTGAGCCCATCAAATTACACATCATGCTGACTCGGAGATGAGCTCATTGCTTGCTTGGTCATGTTGACATGAAGATGAGCTATGGCTACTGGTGGGATTTGTTGGTGAAGTGCAGCAACCAATTCTGATTTTCTAATACAATTGTTGTATGCATTAGCCATATTGAATTCATATTTATCACTCCCTTCTCCCTTTAAATACCTCTTCCATTCCTCATTCAATGGGTGCAAATCCTGGGATTCACAACCCCACAATTCAACCATCCTTCACTCCATCCTCCCTCAAACACTTCCATCATTTTCCCAAACACATTCAGAAATTATCCTCAAACACTCCAGCAATCAACTAAAAGCTCTAAACAGCCTCAAATCACCAAAACAATTCCAGCAAACCTCTCTTCCATTTCCCTACGAATTTCATCTTTCTTAGCCATCACCACTCACTCAAACTCATCCCAAATCGCCTCCATATCCTTCATACATCTTTCTAGAAGTGGGGAAGCTCTTGGAGAAGCATTAGATGTGGGTGTTAAGCTCATAATTTCATACATATACGTACCCTATTTACTTACTTCTTTTGCTTAGTTTCTTCGATTTCTAAGTTATTTGCCTCTCTTTGTGTGTTTTGTAGGCCAAAAGAGCAAGAGAGCATAATTCATGCAATTCAAGCATGTTAAGGCCTAATTTGGATGAATGGAAGAAGAGATTAAAAACAAACTAATTTTGGCTACAGCCCCCTGCCAGTCCAGTTTCGTAGGTCATATTGCAAGCTTTGTTTCAGCAACCTACACAGCTCGGATGAGGCAGAATTCTTCATGAAAGTTGTTCCAATGGGTGTGCAGTATAACATATCCAAAATTCAGCCTCATTGGATAAATCTGGAGTCCTCCACCTAGCAAACACAGAACCATATTCAGGATGGATTTTGTCAGCGAGCAAAACGAGTTAGCAATTTGTTTCGGCCTTAACTTCTTCCTCCGACCTTGGATTGCCCCAAATGACATATGGCTGGAAAGAAGACATTCTTAACTTCAATTTGGAGTGCTTAAAGTCATAATTTGCTTAAGGGAAGCCCAATTCGTAAGCCCTTGAAGTTTCTGGTCATGCTGGCCTAAGGATGAGCTATGTGTGCTTGGTCATGATGGCATAAGCATGATGTGTTATTGATTGTGGGGAAGTTAGGTGAAGCAGATGCATTTCTTATATTTGGGTGGATTGTTGCAGCAGCCAAATGGTATAAACAAGATGAAGTGGGAGCTGCAATACTAAGCCTAAAGAGAAGATTAATTATTTTCAAATGTAATTGTGTGTTAGGTGAAATTTGTGTGGTTGGTGAACTTAATTGTATAATCTGATTCACCTAACCCTTGTGCCTATAAATAGGGAGTCTCTAGAGAGCTTAGGGAGCCACAGAAATTGATATCCATCATTTACACTTCCATTGTACACAAAGAGAGGGAAAGTTGAGAGTCACAAAGGGAGAGAAGGGAGAAGGCAGCAGCTGGGAGGCTTTGGCCTCCTGGCAGCCATGGAGATGAATCTTTCCCATCTCTAGCATGTTGTCCTTATCTTCTTCTCCTCCCTTTGTCTTTTATTTTCTTCTTGTATTTCCTTTGTTTTACTTTGTTTTTCTGTTATTAGTTTTAATAAACATCTTGCTAGTCTTGTATCATGGTTTGAGTTTATAAAGTTTGATTTCATTCATGAATTCTTCTTCACTATTTTAATGGAGCTGTTTTGCATCCTTTGATTGATTACCTAAGGTTTTATGCGTTATGCTCTTGTTGGGAAGGTTTGGGGATCATCTTCATTCCATCCATTAGCAACTTATGTGATTTGGTTTCTAGGTCTCCTAATGTAAACACCATGCTTGGGGTCCTTGTGATGTTCAATGCAATTTGATCCAAACACCATGGACTTATTTGTGAGCATCTTCATGAGTGAATCAATTTGTTTACTTGCTGCCATAACATGATTAGAACAATTAGGGTGGATTCTAAAACCTCATCATCTTGTCTTAGTTCTTTTCTTTCTTCTTGTTTTGTTTCTCTTGTTTCCATTTCTGTTTTGTGTAGGAAAACTGAGTTGGATCATTCAATCACCAATCCCTGTGGAATCGACCTCGCACTTACATATGCTAAACTACCAACGGCTCGTGCACTTGCGAGTATCACAAGTTGAGGATGCAGCTGAATCCATTTTGGTGCAGCTGAAATCTACGCAACAGTGGGGAAGCCCTTGAAGAAGCCATTGGACACCACAAGAACTTCATAATTGGTTTTTCTACTCTTGTTGCATTCATTGTGTTTTCTCATTTCTGTTCAAGTCTCTTTCTCATTATGAGTAGCTAAATCCATAACTAGGGCTTCGATGTAACCTAACTTGAATTTTCTGGGTTTATAAGTTTCAAGTTTCAAGTTTGATTCAAGATTCATGTTCTTATTCATTTTGCCTAAATGCCTATATGCCAATCGGAATGCCTAGCTACCATTTTGATTTGTATATCTTGGTTTGAATTAAGAGTAGACACCATGCTTTAATTCAAATTGAACTATGAATAGGAAGAAATGTGTATGAGAATTCGACAATCTAGATTAGATACATACTTGGTTGTTTAAAATGTTCTTCTATGCTTAATGGATTCCTAATGCTTAATTTTAGGTTAGACAACAAATGAACAAATTAGGGAATTAGGAATACAAGGTTAGGACCAGACACCATGGCTTAATCATATATTAGCTAGAATCAATCTTTGAATCTGAATTAGACTTGTCACTTGAATCTTTATAACCTGGAATTGAATTGTTATGGTGAATCGAATGCCCTAGTCTCCAAATCTGTTTTTCAATCTTCAAAACCACCCTTGCTGCACTTGTTTACTTATTTCGTTTGCAATCTCAGTTTGTTCATTTCCTTTCACAATCACAATCACAATCACTCTCACTTTAAATTCTATTTTAGACTTAACTTCCTAACTTCTTAAATTCGGTAATCTAAGTACATAACTAATTTGAACTTCTCAGTCTTCGTGGGTACGACCTCGTACTTGTCTTGCTATACTACTGATTGGCACATACACTTGCGAGTTAATATAAATTAACAACAAAATTTTGGCGCCGTTGCCGGGACTGAACGAAAGTTCTTCCCTAGTTATGTGCCCAAGGTTACCCTATTCTTTTTAGTGTTTCTAATTAATCTAATTTTCTGTTTCAGGTAGTTTATGACTAACAGGCCATTCCTTGAACAAGTGAGGTCTTCGTTCCAACGTTCCAGGATCTTTGAACGGAGGACCATCATTGCAACCCAATCGGGTGACCTCTGAAATTCAGAATCGTCTAGAAAGGGAGTTGTCAACTGCAAAAGAGGAAGCTCTTGCTACATTTACAAGTCTTGCTCTCCACACTGAACTTCCTGGTTCTTCACCTTCAAATTCGGAAGCAAGTTCAAACCAAGAAGAAGAAGAAATGATGGCTGCCATTGAGTTCATGGGAGACTTTGATATCCCAACAATTCCAACATCCCCTTCAAGCATTTTGTTGCCACTGGAGCTAGCTGAAACTATGAGCTTAAATCTTCTCATCTTAATATGTTGCCTTCCTTTTATGGTTTACCTAATGAAGATCCATTAACTCATATAAAGGATATTTTTAATGTTGTGAGTTCTTTTCCCTTGACAGGTGTGATGGAAGATCAACTTCGAATGAGAGTGTTTCCATACACTTTAAAGGATAAGGCGAAGTATTGGTTGAATTCTTTGAAGCCTGGTTCACTCACTACATGGGTTGCCATTCAAAAGAAGTTCCTGGAAAAATACTTCTCCACGCAAAAGACCGACATGCTTAGGGACAAGATCTTGTTATTTGCACAGCAAGATGATGAATCATTTTGTGAAGCATGGGAGAGATTCAATGGGCTGCTGAATCACTGTCCTCATCATGGGATTCCATTGAAGCTTCAAATGCGTATGTTTTATAAAGGACTAACCCCTTCTAGTCATAATATTGTCACGAATTTTGCAGGTGGTTCTTATAAGACCAAGACTCCGAAGAAACGTATGAACTCTTTGAGGGGATGGCAATAGAGACCCAAAATACGGATACAAGAGGTAAACGTGTTGTTAGTGGTTCTAATGACTCTTCTAGTGTGCAGATTTCAAAACTTGAACAAAAGCTAGATACTCTTCTTGCATTGAACTCAAGAAACCCTCTGAAGGAAGTGTGTAGCATCTGTGGCTAGGGAACGAGTACGCCTGTGACAAGTCCTACGCACGCAGGACTAACCCCGCTAAGGGTCTACGAAACACCCCGTCAAGGGTGCCCGGGTTCCAACATATCCAAGTATCTCATTCCATAATTTCCTTATCCCTGGGAGGTACATAGGGTAGTGCTTATAGCATTTCAAACTGACATAACTACAATCCACTCTATTTCCATAACCAGGCATGGATAGCAATTTCTCGAAATTAACATATATAACTCAAGATACTCAAATATGCCAAAAACCTAAATATATCGAAATTACTTTACAAAAATATCAAGTTCCAACAATTGATTATATAATCAATTCAATAAATCATTAAATCAATATGCATGATTTTTCCGTCATAAAATAATGCTTATTATTTAAAAACAAAGTTCACTCACAAATAGTCTCACGCTGCTTGACCCTAAGAGGGTCCCACCTCCTGCGTACGGGTAGCTAGAGTACCTATTAAAGCGCTTTGAACGAGACTTTAAATTAAATTTCTAATTTCCTGGGTTTCAAGTGTATGCACGAGGAACGAAACGTTTCTAAGGTCCAACTACGTGTTTCGGATGATGGGATAGCCTTGGAAGACGCTCGGTCAACTGGGCGGTCAAACTTTCCAAATTTGGTTAACCGGGCCCGCGACCTCCGATTTCCAATCCAAAAGTTCCTATGGCTTCAATAAGGTTTATTATCCACATCCTGCAAGTTTGGTAAATCGAACAGTTGAATCGCTCACGATCGCACTATTCGAACGGTTATCGCTTAATACACACTTTAATTTTGAGAAATTGCTATCCATGCCTGGTTATCGTCTAATGTGTTTCCCCAATTGTTTTTAGTACTTTCGGGTAGGTGAGCCTGAAAACGGGAGAAATTGTATGTTGGGTTTATGTTTTGGTGTTCTTGCAATGGGAGATAACATAGTGGAGAAAGTAACCATGGTGAAAATACAGATTTCTGGGTTGCAGCCATGGAGATTTGAGATGGTTTACAGTGCTGTAGTGGGGGTAGTTGAGGCCCCCCCTGAAGTTGGGACTACTGCATCAGGATCTTTCCACCCAAAACCAAAAACAAGAACAACAAACTCAGGTGGAACATGAAACTCATCACTCTCTCCCTCTCACTCACTCTGGTTTTCTCTCTTCTTCCTAAAACCTTCAACAAATAGAAAGCCCCAAGAAAAACCCCCAATTTGACAGAGAAAACCCTAGATGCAGAACGTTTGAGAAATAGAAAACTGAAAAATCATAAATGTAATTAAGTTACTGAAGAGTGGGCAACCTTCTTAGCAATTAATTTTCTCATGTACACAATGAGAGTTCCAGCAGCAGCAAAGTAGAGAGCAGAGAAGAAAATGGAGTTCGCAGAATGGAGAAGAAAAAGGGGTTTGTAAAATTGGAGGGACAAAAGACTGTCAATTTGAAAAATAAGTGAGGGTATTATGGGAAAGTCAAAAATTCATTAAAACCATTGGTTAATTTTTTTTTTAAGCAGCTTTTAAAAACTAGGTAGAGACAGCTTTGAAAAAACAGCAGTCATTGACCGCAATTTTATAAAAAAGTAGGATTCCTAATGTTTATCAAACACCCAATCCATGACAATTTTTTATTAAAGTTGCTTTTTAAAAAAATTAAGCACTACCAAATGCTACCTAAGAAGGCTCACAAAGGTAGACATAGGCTCATAAAGGGTGTTTTATTTGGAGTAGCTTCTAATTCGTTGATGTTAGATACGTTCAGTTTTAAGTGCAAGTTTTTTATTCAATTATTGTATCTAATCGCTATATTAAGTGGAAATGAAATTTCAGTTTATTATTTAATATATATATATATATAGAGTATGTATGTATTGAAAAGGTCTGAAATACCATACTATATTAAGTGGAAATGAAATTTCAGTATGTAATTTTTTATTTATATAAACAATTGGCATTGAGCAACGTTTTCAAATTGTGTTTATATTTTTTTTAT
Source organism: Prunus fruticosa (assembly GCA_018703695.1). Taxonomy (NCBI): domain Eukaryota; kingdom Viridiplantae; phylum Streptophyta; class Magnoliopsida; order Rosales; family Rosaceae; genus Prunus; species Prunus fruticosa. Next base: position 25,985,040 of record CM031917.1, on the reverse strand, counting down.
AAGAAATATATACCCTATTGAGCACAATTTTGAAACTGTGCTTAGCTCACATCTGTCAAATCACTCTATCTAACAATTCAGTCACTTGTCAAAATAAAAGCACAAATGCTTGGCATTCGTGCTCTCAATGCCTGTCACAAAGTAACACATTTGTGCTCTATAATCAATGAAAACTGCTGACTACTTTAAAATGGCTGCACCGTGCCATTTAGCCTAGTTTTTTGGTAGTGTACATGGTGTTCAACACCGGACGTTCGAAGGTTTCTAAGAGATGGGATCATACCCGCTCCGATACCAAGTTGAAATTCAGAGTTTTAAGAATAATTACATAAAGATAAATAAGGTAAGTTAGACTTTGTCCTAATTCTCTACTAATTATATAATTATCGCAACAATCTCTACCCAAATGCAAAGAAAAGGAATTGATGATCTCACTTTTTATCTGGGATAAATCGCCCACGGTATCAGGATAGCGTTAGCACCCTATACCACAATGGGGAATTTATTCACCTCCAGCACCCTCCAAATGCTTCGACTGGTCCCCAACAAAAGCAGATTCTAAATAAAATGAAAAGACAATAAATTATTGATAATGTAAGATTAATTGATTCGCGATGCTTTTATTCATTGGCTATGTGCTTAACCGAATAACAGTAAATAGGGACAACCTTATGATCAAGGCTGCCCAACGCTAAAAAGATAATAAATGCAGCCTAGGTGCAACTTCTCATATTCTCCACTAGAGAAACTGAATATTAGTAGTCCACTTAATTTGAATAATAATGATACGTCATCTTCTCTACGTCAAGAGAAACTAAATTAGCAGTCCACTTAAATTGATTAATAATTTTTTATTGAGAAAATTAATAGATGCTTCCCACTAAGACTTGTATATAGATGCTTCCACACTAAGTCATGCCCACTAAGACTTCTATATATACAAAGGGCACATTACTTATTTCTCAAGTAAGATCACAAAGTACTTCAAATAAAATACGACATATTTTCTATGGCGAAGATTGGAGGCGTAGTCATGGAGAAAATTGGTGAAGCTTCTCAATGGATTGCATCCAAAATCAAGGATTTTCTTCAGTATTTGTCAAACAAGGCAACAGAGCTTCTCAACGTAGCACGGCGGTTTTTCGACAATTTTTCGGAGGAATTCAAAGAAGCCCTTGTGAAATCTAAGTGCGTTATTGACGACACTATAGCGAAAGCAACGGAGCTTATGAGTAAATGGACAGATGCGGCCTGTAATTCGATCATTGAATTGAAGAATTTGGTAGCTTTAATGCTGAAGTTGATGCTAGACCTGAAGAGATTTCTTAGTTTGATGAAAGAATTTGAGAGAAAAACAAAAAACAAGCCCGCGTTGTTTACTGCGAGTGGGGACTTAAAAGACCTAAACTGTCTGACTGACTTGGTTAAGCCAAATGATTTAGCTTATGTTGTCTATAAAGCTGCTGCGCTCTACAAAGAGAACCCTCAAATGACCCTTGCCGAAACGCAGGCTATTGTTTTTGTTTATACTTTGATCAAAGTCATGTTTAGCTTTTTACTCTGATGAGGTGTTTTTGAGAAAAATATTTAAGTTATAAAATAATGAGTTCTCAGTCTGAGTTGGTTTATGGAATGCATTATAGTTTACTGGAGTTCTTAGAGCCACTATTATATTTTTTTTCCTTCTTTTTTTGTTTGGTATTATTTCTAGCCATCTCATGTAGTTTAATGGTTTAATAAATATTTTCTCAACCCTGTAACCGAAAGAAAATAATTTACTGGCTTATCTAATAATGTTTTTTTTAGTTGTTAATTTTTACAGTTTTTTTAATTAATGATAGACTGATTTATAAAATAAAAAGTAAATATTAAAAATAATGGTAATTATTTTCTGAAATTTAATGTGGGTAGAAGAAACATAAAATAGGGAAAATAGAGTTTTGTAAAGTACAATTTGCCTTTTATTTTACTACAAGGGAGGGGGATTTCTCACACACACACAATTATGATGTCGTTGATGCCTTTTTTTAAAAATAAAAAAAAAATTTAATAATACAAAAATATATTGAACTAGAGGTGGGCGTAGTCCGGTCTGATTTGGTTTCCACCTTACATGTCACGCCCCGGAAACCCAATCATGTGACAACGGCATGTGCATCGAGAATCTCGAGAATACAATGCCCAATTGCCAGTGCGTCATACTCCCAAGTATTCTTGAAACACGTTAAGCCCTTTTTTGTTTTAAAAAAAGGGGTTGTATTAGAGTTTCATTGACAGTAGAAAAATAAAAATATTTAAGTTGAAACACTTTATTTCAAAACCAACCCACAAGGTTACAAACAAGTTTGAGAGTAACCTTAGATACATTTGTGAAACAATAAGCTCAAGTCACAACCCCGTAATTTACGAAGAAAATCTCACAAAGGTTCAATTCATTGAAGCCACTGCTGTGGAGAAGCTCAAGAATAGCGAGTGCACCCCTGCTGATCTATGCTACTCACTCCAGGTAAACTTTGGAATCAAAGCTATTTTGATGTGAAAATGGGTTTTAGCAAATGGGACTTATCAGGAAAAAAGAGCGACAAAGAATTTCCAATTTAATAAACTCTCTGCAAGCAAAAGAGGAAGAATGATTTCTGTAATGATGGACTACTTCGATCAAAGTCATGTTTAGCTTTTTACTCTAATGAGGTGGTTTTGAGAAAAATATTTAAGTTATAAAATAATGAGTTCTCAGTCTGAGTTGGTTTATGGAATGCATTATAGTTTAATGATTTAATAAATACTAGTCCCTTAGCACATGCTCACGCATGTGCCAATTGGTTTATTTTATTTTATTTTATTTATTTTTAGAATTAAGAAAAGATAACATAGGTAGTTATATTCCATAAAAATAGGACCTATTTATTTTTTTAATATTAAAAAAATGTGAATTTATTATATTATCCTTATTTAATTAATAATTTCAATTCTTAATGTTTTCATTAACCAAGGGTATTTTCTGGTATTTTGAATATTTCACATTTTTCTGCCTTTTGCTTTATATATATAGATTTTCTAAACCTTGTAATTGAAAGAAAATAATTTACTGGCTTATCTAATAATGTCTTTTTAGTTGTTAATTTTAACAGTTTTTTTAAATTAATGACAGACTGATTTATAAAATAAAAATTAAATATTAAAAATAATGGTAGTTATTTTCTGAAAGGGTAAATTACTCAAATGGTCCTCAAACTTATACCCGATTTACATTTTGGTCCCTCAATTAAATTATTCTTTCAAATGGTCCATCAACTCTATATTAATCGCTCAATTGATCCTACCGTTAAATTATGTTAATGCTGCCGTCAAATGTAAGGGTAAAACCGTCCATAAAATGATTTTTTTTCTAAAATGATTTTGTTTTACAAATTCCAACAATTTTTTTTATTTTTTTGGCATAAAAATTCACAAATGACCCAATTTCATGCAAAAAGAGAAGTGATTAGACTTAGAAAAGAGAGGTGCTTTAAAGTTGGGCTTGGAGAAATACTAGCTATAGGATTAGAAATTTAACATTGGACTTAAATAATTTAAAAAATATATTGAAGATAAACAGCCGGTCCGGTTTCGATTTAGTTTTGTAAGGTGTGAAACCGGCATGGGAATCGATTTTAACCTTCTAATCCGATTCTGTGTTGGTTTGTTGACTCTCTAGTCAACACAATTTCTTTTTTCCTGATTTTTTCCATCCGGTGTGGCTTGGTGCTCCGATTTTCTAGTCTCGATACCCACCCCTAGTATGAACTAAATAAGGGACTGGTTTTTCAAGAGAAAGACTTTTGTGAAACGGGGATAGGACATGTGTGATAACACTTTCGCTGTTGCAACTAAGGGCTCGTCTAATAGCCATTTCAATTCTAGTTTTTTGTTTTTAGTTTTCATTTTTTGTGTTAGAGTATAGAAGGAAAATGAGAGTGAGGATGAGATTGAGAGAGGATGATCGGGGAGGATGGGAGGGAAGGGTAAAAAAAGTGAAAATAAAAACTTGAAAATGAAAACAATTTCAAATATATTTCAGCTTTTTGTGTTTGTTTTCACTTTTGTTACTCATATTTTCCATCCTCTCACTTAATCTTCACTCTCATTCTCACTTCCATTCTCCTTCTTTTCTCTCTATATTAGCTCAAAAAATTTTAAAAAAATTGAAATAATTATCAAACGAGAGCAATATTTTATTTTATTTTATTTTAGTTTTTCAAATACACCATGAATTAGAATTTGAGACGACTAGCCTGGAAATAACAATTTGCCTTTTTTTTTTCGATGAATAACAATTTGCCTTTTAAGTTGGCCTCAGAGCCATTCCAGCAATCAGCTGAGCCCAAGGCTAGGGGGGAGAAAAACCAAAAAATCACGTTCCAGTGGTCAGCCCAAGCCCGGTCAAGGTGCGGGTCCCAGCAGTTCGGGCTGGCCCAAAGGCCAGTTCAGCCCGAGGTCCAACTCGATCCTCATACATTTTATTATGCTTCTACTATTATTCACTCTTTACTCAAAATTTTCCTCTCTTTCACCTTGTATTTTTTATTTCTTATTTTTATGGCTTCTTCTATCGAAACCGGAGAGGCGTGGAGCACCATGGAAGATGTTTCCTTGTGTGAGGCTTGGATCCAAGTTTGTCATTGTCCCGTGACAGGCAATGAGATGAAATTTTTTCATATGTGGAAAAAAATTCATGCCGAATTTTGTGAAAAAATTCCAAGGTCGAACTGATACGGAAATGGCATTGTCTAGTAGGTGGAAAATTATGAATAAATAGTTGGGAAAATGGAGAGATACGTTGTCAAAAGCGATGGACAACTATAGAAGCGGGGAAAATCGTACTAACAAGGTAAGTATTTGTAATTTTCGTGTTATTAAGTTTAATGTCCTAATATATATATATTGTTAATATTTATTGCATTTTCAATATTTTGTTAATATTTCTTGCATTTTCAATATTTTGTTCATATTTCTTGCATTTTAAATGTTTTGTTAATATTTCTTGCATTTTCAATATGTTGTTAATATTTATTGCATTTTCAATATGTTGTTAATATTTATTGCATTTCCAATTATTTCTTAATATTTCTTGCACTTCCAATTTATTTGTAAGGTTAATTGCATTTCCATTATTTTATTTTTTTGTTACTTGCATATCCAATATATTTTAAATATTTCTTGCATTTCCATTTTGTTGTTAAATAGATGATTCAAGCACAGATGTGGTTCGGTGCAACCGGGTGGGGCAAAAAAAGTTTCAACCATCATGAATGTTGGGAGGTGGTGAAATATTGCAAACGCTTCATAATTATTCTCACGGGTCCCGCCGTTGTGTTAAACGAAACGCCACTCCGTGATTCAACGACATCGGAGTCACCTCTCGATTCCCCTATGAGTGAAGACTCACCCATCGAAAAGGAGCCGAGGTCCATTGGCCGAAAGACTGCGAAGGCAAAGAAAGCCGGCAATTCAAGCAATAATAATTCAAAGTTTTTGGAGGAAATTGTAAGGCAAAATTCCATAAGAATTGAACTGGAGCAGAAACGCCAAGATAACGAGATGGCAATTCAAGCCGAGTTTTCACGAGAAAGGGAGTATTTGACCAAAAAAGATAGGGAGAAGACGGATCGGGAAACCATGGCGATGGATACAAGCCATATGTCCCCTGAAACAAAATAATTTTGGAAGCTAGAACGCAGAGATATTATGAGAAGAAAAAGACTTTTCCAAGATGATGGGCCTAGCAACACAGATTGGTTAAATGATGAAAACCAGTAAATTAGTTGGCATACCTTTTATGTTTTTGTATTTTTCATGTTTTCTATTAAAGTTGTTGTAATTCATGTTTTTTATTTTAGTTGTAGTAATTCTTAATGACTTGTATTGGATTTCTTTATTTAATAAACAAAGCATTCAATAAAAGACCTTTTTATTCAACATATTCCATACATCAAACAAAACATAATTAAAATTAAAAAAAACTACAAACAAGGCACAATAATAATAACAAACCACAACCAAACCATAACTAAATAAAACATAACCAAAGCATCTATGCTCCATCATTCATCTTCATTGCCTATCACCTCCCATAGATGCTCCATCAAGTCAAGTTGACGCCTTTCATGAATATACGAAGATTGCATCTCTGTATATCGATCTATCATACGGGTCATGAAACGACCATCCCTAACCAACGGGTTCCGGCTCAAACGGTTCTCCACTTGGCCCCATGGGTCTTTCATAAATTCGTGTCAAGGTCGTGTTCATGAGATCCGGTTCGTAGACCTCTGCAACTTCAAAATCATACTCATCCTCCACAATCATATTATGGAGGATGATGCAAGTCATCATAATGCTTCTGAGGACCTCTTCATCAAACATATGTGCTGCACCTCGAATAATCAACCACCGAGCTTGAAGGATGCCAAAACATCTTTTTGACATCTTTCTTGTATTTTTCTTGATTGGTAGCAAATAATTTTTGCTTCTGGGATCGGGGAGTCAGAATGGATTTGACAAATGTGGTCCACCTCGGGTAGATGCCGTCAGCTAGATAATACCCCGTCTAGTAGACTGTATTGTGATCAATGCATAATTCTGTATCATTTTGTATCAATCTACCCTATTGTTTGGTTATGTTTTTAAATAAAACTTGTGCTTTTAATCCATTTTGTGTTTGTTATTCAGTTCATTGAGCTCTAGGTACCACTTGAGGCATTTGAAGCAAAATGGAGCAAAAACGTGCATAAACTGGAGACTGAGTTAGAATTTCATTTCGGACCTATCTTCTTCATCCGAGCTTGGATTGGGCCAATACTTGTGTGGTTGGATCATAGACATTCTGAACTTCACAATGGACATCTTAAAGTCGTCATTTGATTCAGGCAAGCCCAATTCGTAAGCCCAAGAAGTTGTTCATCATGCTGACTCCGAGATGAGCTCATTGCTTGCTTGGTCATGGTGAGGTAGGTATGAGCTATTGGTTCTGGATGGAAGCTTGGTCATGCTGACATGATGATGAGGTATGGCTGGTGGTGGGATTTGTTGGTGAAGTGCAACAACCATTTCTGATTATCTAATGCAAGTGTGTTAGGTCATTGCTATATTCAATTCTGATATCCCATTTCCTTCTCCCTATAAATACCACTCTCATTCCACATTCAACACACACAAAATCCTAGAATTCACAATCCCTCTCTTCCAATTCCTAGCAGACCACTCATCCCAGCTCATACACCTCTCCCACAGATCACTCCATCCTCCACCATCCCATCAATTCCCAAACACAATCCACACCATCTACACCACTCTTCATCTCTGGTTGCATCATATATGGTGGAAGCTGTGAGGAGGTCTTCAACAATTCGTTCTTCACGGGTTTTTCTTACTCTCTCCATGTTTATTATGATTCAAATGTATTTTCCATTAATGGAGTGTAACTAATTCACATAACTAGGGTTTCAATGTAACCTGACAAGACAATTTCATGTTTTCAAGTTAATGTTACCCTTTGTTGATTACTTCTAATTTTCTGGTCTCATTCACTTGTTCTTAGTTGAATCTTTATGCATGTTTAAATAACTGGCCATTATGAACACATGTATGTTGGTTATCTAGTTCAAGTTTACATAAACACCATATGACTCTTGAACCGATTGGTGAATGAGTGGGTAATGCATTTAGGACAAACACCATGTTTAAATGTTTACTTGGTTCCTTTGTGTTCTTCTTAAACTTAATGGATTCAGATTCATAACTTAGACTAAACACCATAGCTAAGTTGTGTTTTCTGAGTACTTGATTAAAACCAAACACCATATGGATAATCATACATAAGAAAGAACGAACTCCAGAAATTGTAATCAACTTAGGTGATTGTTAACTTGTAGCTTGAAATTGGATTGTCATGGTGAAGTTGAACCCCTAGTGCTTGTCTCCTTTGTCTCTCAACTTTCTAAAACATCTACTTTCTGGTCACTTGCTACTTTGCATTTCCTTTTTTCCAGTTTTCATTTCAACAAACTCAAAACAACTTCATTTAAATTCTGTTTATTCTTAGGGTTACTTGTGAGTCTAAGTAATAGTAATAAGTGTTTTTCATCCAAGTCTCTGTGGAAACGACCTCGTGCTTGCATTCCTATACTATAATTGGTTCGTGCACTTGCGAGAAATAGATAGAGTAAAATCTATCCAACATATTGTTGACTTGATAGGTGATATTGGGGCCTTGGCCTCTCAAAACCTCGTTGAAGATCGGGGATTGACCCAGCACGTTGAGGTCATTTTGGGATCCAGGCAACTCCAAAAAAGGCATGCCAAACCCATGTGTCGAAGCCAGCAACGGCTTCAAGGATGATACTTTTTTGGCCTTTTCTATTTCCGTAATCACCTTGCCAGGGCAGTTGGGCAATTCTTCCATTGCCAGTGCATGCAGTTCGATGCTACCAATCATTCCTGGAAATCTTCGAGCTTCGGCTTTTTGTAAAAGCCGTTGGAGGTCCCTGGGAGTAGGTCTACGCAGGTAGTCCGTAGTGTACAGAGCTTCAACTGCATCACAAAATCTTACCAAAGCCTCCAACGTAGTGGACTTCCCCATCCGGGCAACTCATCCACCTGATCGCAGATACTCCATACGCCAACATTCGTATAATAGCTGTAAGCTTTTGCTCGGGAAGAAGTCCCAAAACCCTAGCAGCATCACACTTTTGAACAAAGTATGCATCATGATTGCAAATATCATGCATGACTTTATTGAAAAAATGGGGTTGCATTCTAAATCTCCTTCGAAAATCAACATCAGAGTACAAAGAAGTTGGGATAAAATAATCTTCTAAAAGATTCTTACCCCCAGAATGCCTATGTCTGTCCACATTCCGCCGACCCAACTTGTGAACCACGGCGCGACCATGGTTCTCTTCATCTTGCAAAGCCACACTGTTATGACAACTTGTTCATCGACTTGTCTCTCAACTCATTGATTTCATCTGCTCTACGGTTTCTCTCATTTCTTTCTCGCTCTTGCCTCTCAAAGCATCTCCTAAAATCTTCCATTGAGAATGAATGGAGTATGAATTCTAAACTCTGAGAAATGAAAATATAGAAAGATGTGGTGTGAGAGGTATGAGTTGAGCCTCTGGTTTTATAGAAAATTTTGGCAAGATAGAGATGTCACGTGGCTTGATTTGATTGGATGAAAATCTTATCTAAAATTTGAAATTCATCCGAAATTTGAACCCAAAAATTTATCTGAATTTTGAATTTTGAAATTCATCCGAAATTTGAACCCAAAAATCTTATCCAGAAATTTTATCCGATTATGAATAGTCTTGACACGTAGGAACCCGAAAATCTTATCCGAAAATATTATCCAAATTAATTATTGAGGTACAAAAATTTGTGAAAAAAACAAAAAAAAAATAGTAATTGCCCTTAGCCATGGCAACGGATGGAAACACAAAATGCTATTTGCAGGGACAATCACTATTTATGTGAATAGTGGCTTGCCACCTAAGGGCAAATGGGTGGAGTTGCTATGATGTGGTCTATTTTTTCAAAAAAGAAAAGCCAAAATCAGCTTCAGCGGTGACATACAGCCCGGGCAAGGCCCAAGCAAGATAGCCCGAGCTGCTGCCTAAAGGTGCTGACATCAGCGAAGAAAAAAAAAATATCTTTCTAGCTTCAAGATTATCAATTTAGTTTTGAGTTAGTCACTGATTAATTCCCTTAAGCTAAAAAGATTGTGAGCTGGGTAAATATTAAATCAATCCATTTTGACTCTTGGATAAAATCACCATTGGTGGTAATTAACTTCCAATTTATCAAAATTACTTTGGGTAATTGGTTTAATTTTACTCCACATGTCTTTAAATAGTATGGTCTATTTTCCATTTTCGGCAAATAAGGCACATACACGATTTGCACAGAAATCCCGATAATCAATTGGACTGGCACACAGAATTTAGGCCCAAACAGTAATAAGAGCTTCATTGTCTCTTATATCATTTGTATATGTTAAAGTTTATTTGTGTGTAGCCTATGCATAAAATATTTTGGAAATACATGTGATATATCCTAAGACATATGATAAGTTACGCATGTTTAATAATGCATATAGTTATTTTATGTTGGTCTTTGTGATCAAAGACACTGGTGATTTTGGAAAGCAATTTTGGCAAATATCTTATGAAAGAAATGATACGACTAATTTTGAGATGGATCGTGATTAGTCATGGTTAGGTCAATGAATTTGATTATTCAGTGAACTCATACGTATGGCAGAACCAGAAAAGTTCCTACTTATGCATCTTGGCTAGAGAGATGGAGAGCCTAGAATATTCCCATGTCATCGCAAGAATACCAGATCAACTAAATTTGCCATTTTAAAATGAGTAATTCCATATGTGTTTGTTTAAGCAGATTTTGGAATTCAAAAACTGAATGGTTACATATTTGTTGTTAGACAAAAGATCTTCACATATGTTCATGATATTTATGAAGACGGAATGAGGTTAAAACCAACATAATGAATGAATCGGGCCGGATTGAAACCTAACTTATAGTTGATTGGTCTAGGTTCAATAGGAAAACTTGTTGGGCATGATTCAAAGAAGTTAGGCCAAGAATTTTATTCAAAGATATACTTGATAGACCAAATCATTTTAAGTGCCAGCATTGGTGCCTGCCTGCCTGCCATCAGAATTTGAAAAGGGAATGAACTCAAATGGAGCGTATGGCAGCCTTAAAGACGTCAATACTGAACCCAGTGACATGGCTAGCGCCGAAGATTGTGCAGCTTCCTGAGTCAAGCAGCTCATGAAGCTCCAGGGAGCAGCATAACGATATTGAAGCTCGTCGTCAAAAACCTGACCAAATTAAGTACATATCAAGCTTCTACATCGCCGCTCGAATTTCGCATTTCATGTAAAACTGAGAAGTGATGCAAAACCTTACATGAAAACAAACCTTCAGAAGGAACATAGACAAAAGTTTTAACTTCATGATCTGCATTTCCTCAGTTTTCAAACAAGAGGGACATGAAATAGAAATATGAGTCTCTCTTGCTTTATTTTATTAATGAAAAAAGAAGAAGTCAATAATATCAATCCTCTGCATCACACATTATTTCTGCACCCTTCCTGGGCAAGGAATCTAATCTAGCACTTTATCCACAAGTCCAACTAGCAGATCTTCAGAGAAATCAGTTCATGTGCTTCACGTGCCCAACGAATACCTCTTTCTTGTTTATCTCCTATTTTGAAACACCTGCTGCAATCCTCAAAGTTGATCACCCAAACTACAGCACCAGTGATTTCGTTTATATGATAGTTTACTATATGTTTATATTCCTGAGTCGCAGCGTCAAGGAAAAAAAGAAAAAAAAAAAAAGGAGATGGAGGGGTTTCAAGAATCAATGGTCAGTGTAAATTTGGCTGAAGAAACGAAAGAAAGTGAAGTTATTGTTGTGCAGCAGAAAGAGTCCTTAAAACAAGTAGTCTGCTGCAGGAAGCAAATGGAGCTAACCACCACAATAGTTTTTAGGTTCTTCTAAGCACAACAACCCACCTGATAGATGAAAAACTAAAATAGTCTAAACCCAGCTGTGCCTCTACCCATTGAATTTTAAAGTAGAATTCTTGCAAGCCAGGTTAGGTTTGCAATGTCTTATTCTAATCAGGACGACAGAACTGAGAATCAGAGAGGGATGGGTTTAGTACAATGTAATCAAATTCATGATAACAACATACACTCTCCATGATGAAATAACAATTAGTCATGGTTAGGAAAAATTAATGAATACTTCCGACAAGAGAAGTTGAAACAAACAGGAAAGTGAGACGGACCATGATTAGTCATGGTTAGGTCAATTAATTTGATTATTCAGTGAACCATAAGTATGGCAGAACCAGAAAAGTTCCTACTTATGCATCTTGGCTAGAGAGATAGAGAGCCTTGAATATTCCCATGTCATCGCAAGAATACTAGATCAACTAAATTGGGTTGAGGCAAAATTATGGAATTAAAAAATGAGTAATTCCAAATGTGTTTGTTTAAGCAAATTTTGGAATTCAAAAACTGAATGGTTACATATTTTTGTTGTTAGACAAAAGATCTTCATGTATGTTCATGATATTTATGAAGACGGAATGAGGTTAAAGCCAATATAATGAATGAATTGGGCCGGATTGAAATCTAACTTATAGTTGATTGGAGATCACATGGTCTAGGTTCAATAGGAAAACTTGTTGAGCATGACTCAAAGAAGTTAGGCCGAGAATTTTATACAAAGATATACTTGATAGACCAAATCATTTTAAGTGCCAGCATTGGTGCCTGCCTGCCTGCCATCAGAATTTGAAAAGGGAATGAACTCAAACGGAGCGTATGGCAGCCTTAAAGACGTCAATACTGAACCCAGTGACATGGCTAGCGCCAAAGATTGTGCAGCTTCCTGAGTCAAGCAGCTCATGAAGCTCCCGGGAGCAGCATAACGATATTGAATCTCCCCATTGCCACATTTCTGTATTTGACGAGCATGCCGCATGCCTTACTTCTTGTCCAGGTATCTGCATCAAGTCTATGTTGGGGTATCAAAGGTCTAACTTTGCCAGTCCCAATGCTTGAGGATGATGATCCCATGCCAACACTTGAGCAGCTTCAAAACTTTGACTGTTCTGAGGCTTTTGGCTAATTCTTTCACTGGAAATAAAATGGTTTGCGAACAAGGTGCATTTGGTTAACGTTTTAAAACTAACACTTGGGTGCTGGAAAACCTAGAGAATGCTGAACCTCCAGAAATTGGAAACCAGATGCTGTCGTAAGAGTAACTCAAAAAGCATTCCAGCAACACTTGTGAATTCGAGGACGTTAGAGGAATCAACTCTAACAAATATGCCAGAGGAATTTGTTGCACATACTAAAGCATATAAAAGGCAGGAAAAAAAAAATTCTAGCTTTTCTCTGCTTCTATGTGCTTTGTGTGGTTGTTTGTTCATCCTACATGATTGTGATGAGGTACTATTTATTCTAGATGTTGCTGTTTTATTTTTCGGTGAAGGCTGTTGGTTTTTTTTTTTTTTTTTTAACTTGGAGTTGTTTGTCGGAGTTTCTGCTGTTGAAATCAAATAAGGTGAATCTGAAGTTTTCTTTATTTCTCGTATTGTTTGGTGTACATTCTAACCACTTATGACCCCAATGGTTTAAACTCGTGGTCACAAACCTGACCAAATTAAGTACATATCAAGCTTCTACATCTCCGCTCGAATTTCGCATTTCATGTAAAACTGAGAAGTGATGCAAAACCTTACATGAAAACAAACCTTTCAAAAGGAACATAGACAAAAGTTTTAACTTCATGATCTGCATTTCCTCAGTTTTCAAACAAGAGGGACATGAAATAGAAATATGAGTCTCTCTTGCTTTATTTTATTAATGAAAAAATAAGAAGTCAATAATATCAATCCTCTGCATCACATACTAATTCTGCACCCTTCCTGGGGCAAGGAATCTAATCTAGCACTTTATTCACAAGTCCAAAAGAGAAATCAGTTCATGTGCTTCACGTGCCCAACGAAAACCACTTTCTTGTTTGTCTCCTGTTTTGAAACCCCTGCTGCAATCCTCAAAGTTGATCACCCAAATTGCAGCACCAGTGACTAGTACATTATGTAATGAAACTTGTCTTGTTCGTTTATATGATATTTTACTATATGTTTATATTCCTGAGTCGCAGCGTCACGGAAAAAAAAAAAAAAAAAGGAGATGGAGGGGTTTCAAGAATCAATGGTCAGTGTAAATTTAGCTGAAGAAACGAAAGAAAGTGAAGTTGTTGTGCAGCAGAAAGAGTCCTTAAAACAAGTAGTCTGCTGCAGGAAGCAAATGGAGCTAACCACCACAATAGTTTTTAGGTTCTTCTAAGCACAACAACCCACCTGATGAGATGAAAAGCTAAAATAGTCTAAATCCAGCTGTGCCTCTACCCATTGGATTTTAAAGTAGAATTCTTGCAAGCCAGGATAGGTTTGCAATGTCTTATTCTAATCAGGATAACAGAACTGAGAATCAGAGAGGGATGGGTTTAGTAGAATGTAATCAAATTCATGATAACAGCATACACTCTCCATGATGAAATAACAAATACAATGGGGGAAATAATAAAAAATGACATGATTATAAAGAAAATTCCACAAGAAAAAAACACAATTGCATTCTTTTTGGTGATAGAACTGGTCATATGCTTCCCCAACAACTTCTATTCTATGCCTTCCTATTCCCCTTCTCCCAACATTTGGCCCACAGATCATTCCTAAGCACATCCACAACAGCATACTGGCCGGAGCTAAGCCAAGGCTTCACCGGAGCCCACCTTGCGTCGCGCACATACTCCCGGACTTAATTGGCCAATGCCCGTTAGCCATGTACACCACGGTTCGCACCGTACCATGTGACCGACCACATGTGATCACCACTCATTCTTTTTCTTTGTGTACATTCTCAAAAATATTTACACATCCAATTTAATAGACTCCCCAAGGCCCCATCTAAGAACAATTCCATTTGTTAACTCAACGCGCTAAACCCACCTCCCTTCATCATTTGCTTGAACTCCTTGTAGTTGACCCTTCCATCTCCATCCACATCCACCTTCATGATCATCCTCTTGCAGTCCTCTATAGTCCTCCCTTGCTTAAGCCCGAGCGAGGACAAAACCGACCTCAACTCATCAACGGTGATGAACCCATCTCCGTTTTGATCAAACACATTAAACGCCTCCTTCATGTCTTCGTCCTCATCACGCTCGTCCATGATAGACTGGTACAACTCTCCAAACTCATCAATGTCGACGCACCCGTCCCCGTTTACATCGATCTTTTGGATCATGTTGAAGAGCTCCTTATCCGGGATAAAGATGCCCAAGTTCTCCAAAGAGTCATTCAACTCCTGCTTGGTGATCCGGCCGTCCCCATTGCGATCAAACATTTGAAACACACGTTTTAGCTCATTGGGGTCCATTCGAATAACTTTATGAGCACCACAGGACGAAGATGAAGATGAAGATGGTGGAAAATGGGGTAATGGGGTATTGGTAGCAACAAGATTGGTTTGGCAAGGGAACCAAGAAGAAGGGAGGAGAGGCCTTAGATTCTTGGGGACCAAAGAGAGGAGGAATGTATTAAGAAGGTTGTAAATAAGGAAAATCCTTGGGAAAATGGTTGGCATTGGGAGAGTTTGTTGTATGGTGGGTGTTGCTTTGCCTAATACTAATAGTGTGGTTGAGAAATTCTTGGAGACACAATTGGCTTCTTAACGAAGGAGGTTATTGGATGCATGTTACCAAAGTTTGGTGGGCACATTGGCCTTTTTAGAGAGCTGTCCTTGTGACACTTTTTTTTACGCGTATTTTTGGAAATATTTATTTATTATTAATTAATTTACAGTTTTCAAAACGCGTTGTTATAATTGTTGTTTGGTGTGTGTGACTTGGAGTGTATTTGATGCTAGCTCTCTTTTGAATTTTTAAAAAGAAAAATGTGAACGTTGATAACGGATCTATGATTAAAATTGTGAAAAAGAAGTTGGTGCAGACCAAAAAGAAGAAAAAAGAAAGACGTTGGGGACTGGAATACTGAGGCCGGCAGATAAATGACCGTTGGATTTACTCAACGACTACTTCCGTGAGCTGGCGTATGGGGACAGGTGGTGCAATATTAGGTGTTGCTTATTTGCGTTTTGGCCGGTGGTGAGATTTACATTCTTGTTAAATGTCGTGAGGATTCGAACCTGATATTTTTTCTTACAAACCACACCCTTTTTTACTAAGTTAGAACTCATTTGCTATTTATGTTATTTTTATTTTTTGGTGGCATTGTTCATTGGCGTTTAGGGGTGAGTTTAATTTTCTTTTCTATTATTGTTATTAGTTTTAGGGCTCTCTTGTCCCTTGGTATGAGTGATGCTCATATCTGTGTACTTCATTATTTCTATTTTACTAATTTTTCAATTCAATCATTGTCCCGTAATTGTCAGTCAAAATTTTCTTATTTTCTCTAAATCTAGTTCTATTGGGTGGTGGGTTTTTTATGATGTTAACTTAGGTGGTGGTAGTAGCACTCTTTAGGCTTATTGTTTGTCTTGGGTTTTATGGGTTTGTATTGAGTTGAAATTTTCTTGTTATTGTCCCTCGTTAGAAATTTAGAGTTTCCTTATAGCATTTACAATGGACTCCCTAAACCACCTACTTAAATAAATTTTAGAGAGAATTTGAAAAAATACAATTCCAACTATGCTCCATATAAATGTGGAGACCTCTAGAAGCTCCTAAATCTGATGAGAGATGAAGGACTTCTAATGGCTCCTTATAATTTAATGTTGCTTTATTTTATAAGTATTTTAAACCTTTAATTAATGTTTATTATTTTTTATATTATTTTTTTTTATAGAGATTGACCAATTAAAAAAGAGTTATGGCATTTATGAGTCCCTAAATTAGAGAGTATGATTTGAGTTAAAATTTTATAAAAAGCTCCTAAAATAGTTTTTGTATGTTTTTAGATAAATTTTAACTAAAAAATCGAGAGAATGATTGTAGATGCTCTCAAGACTTTGCAATTTTAGTAGTTGTGGGCTTGACCCTTGTATGAATGATTAATTAAGTATAATATATATATATATATATATTAATCAAACGCTCGCTTGATGGAGATGCTCTTAATTTGAGTAATTACAATAGATGACATGCAAATAACATCAATTATTATATTAGTTGGTAATACTCCAACTGCATAATAATATTTAAATAATACTTTTTAATATTCATAAGAAATTTGTAATTTAAGTGGTTTAGAGCAATACACGAGTAGCTAGTTGGTTATAACTACTTCGCTTCACCAAAGAATATTTCATGATCTAAGTCAGGTATCTGCAAGTCGTTTTGTGAGCAGTGAATTTCGATTTGAGAGATCAAACGGCTACATTTACTCTGCATGGCTGGACTGCATACTATATGTGCTGACATTTTCTGCAACTTGCGATCAGACAACCTATTCTTATATTACAACTTTAGCAGGTCCTAATATTCGAACATGTTAATCATAGGTTGACCAAGCCACTAAGATGCTGTCGTTTTATCTAAAATAACATGCAATATATATATATATAATATACAGTGAGCTTTTGTTGAGGGACACGGCTCACTATATATTGTATTTCATTAATCCAAACCGTCTATTTGTTAGATATTCATTTGAAGATCATCTCTGCAAAAAATCACTTGAATCCGATATCATTTGATCACTCAATTAAATTATTGAAATTTTAGTACTTTCTTAAAGCACCGTGTTCGTTGATTTTGTAGGACATAATTAGATGTCTAAAGGGTTTCCAATTTGCCTAATTTTTTTTTTCAAAAATGATCTATGAATGAAGACTTAAAAAATAGATTTAAATCGTTGGAAAAAAATTCGCAGGGTACCCTAAAGGTAATCTCTAAACTAATTTTTTAGAGGTCCCCCAATAGAAGAGGACCATATATATTATCCTATACAAACGTTCAGATATTATTACTATGCAGATACCGTGTATTTTCTACAATTCCTCCGCATTTTCTTCTGTTTGTAATGACGTCCGCACTTTAGTATGAGAACATGATTTCCATAAGCAGGGACAATTAAAGTTTTTGTTGATCCCATTTTTGTCACAACTGGCAAAACAATTGAAACATGCATCTGTGTCTATCTGTCCATGAGCTGTTTTGTTCTCTCAATTGGATTTCAAATTTACAACTGCACTAATTAATTAGCCTTCAATCACGCCCGTGCAAGCGCCGCACACACCAAAAGCGCACACTCCGAAGAGCAGATGTCAACTGAGCCAGCTAGCCTACATCCCTCTCAATTAGCTTTTCTTTCTTTCTGTTGTCTGCAAATAATAAGCAGTTATCTAATTTTCTAAAACGGTATTCGTACTATAATAATGTGTGATTGACTTGAGATATTATTACATCTGCGGTTTAAGTAAGTTTTCTTATGTACCAGATTTTTTTTCTGAACTTTTGAAAGGTTATATGTCTGTTGTTTTGTGTCACCACATATTCTAGTCACTTACTAATCAATTCTAAGTATCTTAAAGGGAGCATGGAAAAGAAATAGGCAAAATTGTATTTTAACAACCTAAGTTGCTTGTTGCCTACCTACTTACCTTATAATAAAAAGTTGGTCACTCAATGCAACAAAGTATTGTTTGATAGATCAAAATTAACTTTGATGGATCGGTTCAAAATTTGCAAGGCACTACTGATTTTGTTATTCGTGACAATGATGGTCATGTCTTGCTAGTGCAAACAAGATTGGTGAGATTACCATCAATGTGGATGAATGCTTGGAGTCAAGGGATGGTCTTGCTCTTGCCCTTAATTGCGGGTGGCGTAAGATCATTGTTGAAGGGGATTCCAAGCTTATCATTGACAGTGTGCTTAAGAAGGTTTCGATTCCATGGAGTATTCAACAAATTATTCAGGATATTTGGTAGTTGAGTTCCTTGGGTGATTCTATTCGTTTTTATCATGTTTTTAGGGAGGCCAATTTCACTGCAGATGTTGTAGCTAATATGGACCATGGCCTCTTGACTTCTGTTGAATGGGTTGCCCCTCTATGTTGTACCTCCCTTCTATTTTGACCTCTTTGAGCTTTCTTACTCTAGAGGTTTTGTTGGAAATGGGCCTAAACTCATAAACAATTGGCCTGACCTCTGACATTTTCTAGCTTCTGGAAACTAAGTGACTTTTCTCTCTAACCCTAGCCTCTCTTCTAAAAACTTTTGCAGCGCCGCTTTGGGGGAGGAGGCCTTTGTTCCTCCTCCCCTCTCCTCTCCTCCTTCCCACTTCTTCCTTCTCCTTTTTTCTGTCTCTCTCTCCTTCGTGAGAGTCCTCTATCTCCTCTGTGAGAGTCATCTCTCTCCTCTGTGAGAGTTCCTCCTCTCCTCTCTGTGAGAGTTTATGTTATTTTTCTGTTTGCTTGTTTTTGCTCATTACCTCTCTGTTTCTTCTCTCCAACTCCTTCCCATCCCTCTGATCTCCCCCATGTTTGACTTTCTTTATCTCTCCATGTTCACCCTCATCTTAAATCTCCCAAAATTTTACCCAAATTTGGAAAACCCTCTGTCTTTCCCATCCATAAATGTTGTTCTCCAGTCTACACTTCTCACCTCTACATCCCCTGCCCCTTCTCTGTTATGGTGTCCTCCACACATTTCCTCCGGCTGTGTCCCGACCCAATATCTCAACCACCAGCCACTGCTCCTCGGCTCCATGGTTGAGGATGCTTCAAAAGTGCTCTTTGCACTAGCTTCTAGGATTATGGTAGCGCTCTTTGCGTGGGTGGTTTGTCCACCACCATTCTCCGTTCTAAGCAATGGTTTGTCTGGTTACCTGGTTACTCATCTCTGGTGGTTGTGGATTTGCGACGGCGGCGCGGCATGAGGAGAGTGGCGGCTGTAGCTTCTCAGATTTAGGGTTCTTCCTTTGTATTTGTATTGGGCTAGATGTTTGTTTAGGGTTTTCTTTTATGTGGTTTTTTTTATTTCTGTTGGGCTGAGGCCTTGTATCTATCAGTGTTGGGCTGGTTTTTATTTTTCCTTTTTCTACTGTGTAATCCCTTTCATTTTTATGGAATGAATTACCTTGACAAAAAAAAAAAAACTCTAAAGGTTTTGTTTTGTAATTTCCGTTTCTGTATAAATAAATAAATAAAAGTATAATTGTGCGAGTCCCAACACAGGGTTCCAATGCGTCTATTCTTTATCATAAAGTGGCGTATTTTAACATAACTATTGCTTTTCAAGTAGGCAATGTTGCCTACTTGGAGAAATATACAAAATTTAACTACTTGAATTGAATGCCTACGACCTTGAAGTTTTGCCTACCCCTTTGTCTATTCCTTTGGAAATGTATTAATTTAACCCGACTCATTAAGTCCATTGTGTCGAATAAGTTAACCATAACACAACTTGTTTGTTATCCTCGTTGGGCACCCATAAAAATTAAATAATAAGTTACTTTTATTTTAACATAAAAGTTAAAACTAATCTTTACTTATAAAATACAAGTAGTGCATTTGGCACTCGAGAAAGTTACTATGCATGTTCCCATTGAAATGCAATTAAATCCTTACATTTTTATGAGAGAGTAGTTTGTGATAATTTTTTTTTGGAGTGGCAATAACATTTAACCCTCCGTTTGGATGAGGTAAAATAACTCGAAATTTAGCTCAAAATCGGGAATTTAAGATGAGAAATTGACAATTCCCTTATTTGGCAATTTAAAAATCATGGAAATTGATGCATCAAATTCCCGAGTTTAATTTCCACCAAAATAGGCGTCATTTCACAATTTCCATAGTGCGAGAATTCATATTTTCCGTTGTGCCAAAATTTAAATAAATAAAAAACGCCAAAATTTTTATAGAAAAAAAAAAGCGCCAAGTTTGGAGCAGATTGCCTTGTCGCTTTATAAAAAAAGCTGCGAGCCAGAGAAGTAAGAAGCATCATAAAAAAGCTGTGAGCCAAAGAAGTAAGGAGAAGGAGTTCTTCTTGGGTTACACGTCTCTCTAGATCAAGTTTGAAGGTTAGTCTTCAAGCTTTTCTCTCCTTCAATTTATATTTTTCTATTTTAGGGTTACCATGGTTTCTGAATGGCTATCAAAATGGGGTGTTTCTGACTAAATTTATGAATGTGTTGAATGGGTTTTGTGATCTTTGCGTTTACTTGATGCCTTTTAATTTATGTCATTTATAATTTACATGAACTATTCAAACATTGAAATTTTCAATTTCTGTCATTTACAAAATCCAGCATACATAAATCCAAACACTGAAATCTTCAATTGTCATAAATTGAAATGACGGAAATCTAAATTCCGTCATTTTAGAATTCTATGTAATTGACAATTCCTTCATTCAAACGGAATTTAATCTCGATAGTAACAAAATTATTTAAAAAATCATTGATAATAAATTATACAAGAGCTCATAAAATACATAATAACAAAAAATGAAAAAGTAGACATTTATTTTTCATATAAGAGAACTAGTTTTTTGTTTTTTTTTGGGGCCCGGGGGGGGGGGGGGTGGTTACTAGAACTAATTATATGCGTTTCTGGAAATGAAAATGCTACACGTCATAAATTTTCATAGGGCAAAATCATCCTACATACCAACAAAAAAAAAAAAACCAAACCGCACTACAGGATGCTGGTTGGGATGATAAACATCTTCAATGACATGCTTCTAGTGAGACCATAAATACTAAAACTCAGTACACAATTTATTGCCATCATGTTCAACAAAAACATTTCAGATCGATGGCAATCAAGTTAAGTCTTGTGTTCAGCCAAAAGCTGCAATGAGGAAAGCCTTGTAGATGCTCATGAACTTGGCCACGAACGCTGCAAAAAGAATCATTGCAAGAAACTCCATTAGAGAGCGGAGACCATCTCAAAAGGCAACTTCAAGCACAAGCCCCAAAAGCATAGAAAAATGATCTTTCTAAACTACCTTGACTCTGACGATTTTAATAAAAAAGGGAGTCTGATATTAAATTTTCATGTTACTAATGCCATTATAACTGCTTGAAGAGCATATGCTAAACAGGAAGCTGTAATTACTAAAACTAAATAAATCCTGATGACAGAAAAATAACTTTGCACGAAGATGAACCCTACAGCAAATAACATGGGTGTTTTGTATTGCATCGCACCCCCCCACATGGTAGCGATCCAACTAAAGATTTTGATTCCAGTGGGGACAGCTATGATCATGGTTCTGGGAAAGTATTATACGGTAGTTTCTCTTGCGGATTGCCTATACCTAAATGGCCAAGCAAGCAAATGGCTAGCAACATTTTGGGTACATGTAGATATAATGAAAAGCCTGTTTGGTAGCATTTGAGTTGTTTTGTTTTCTGTTTAACTAAGGAGAGAGAAAAAAGGAGGTGATGAGAAACATGAAAGACACGAGAGATATGAAGAAGAAAAACAAGAGGAACAATAGATAAACTTGTTTAAATAAAAAGTAAAAAGGAACAATAATTACTCTGTTCTTGTTTTATCTATTATTCGTTCTCTCTTATTCGCCTCTCTCAGATCTTCTTCATTCTTTCTTCTAATATTCTCTTCCCTTTTTATTCTAATTTATAATATTATTTTTTTAAACCAAACAAAAACAAAATCAAACAAGCTATAAAAGTACCCAACATTACTAAGTGCTGCCTGATCTACAATATCTACCATACATATACATAAGATAGCCGAAACCTTATGGAATGAGTTGTTGCTTTTGCCATGTGAAGGTTTTATATTACTAGTCAAGGTTTCCTAATACTACTACTCATCATTATCTCACACAGCATCTGGATAGATAAAAGTACCTTCGAGGTGAAATATGGCTTTCTGCCCAAGACGCATCCTGTGTTCCTGTGAACAAAAAGGAAACTGCAATGTAAAGATACTTGAATAGTAGATACATCAAATCCCAATTTTGCTACGCTATTACAAAGCTGAACCACAAGCAACACTACTCTGCCAACAATAAACCTGTGAGTCTGCCACTCAAGTTAATGCCTTTATTGTATTTCGAGGACAAAAGATGATATTGCAATATCCCTGGAGTACTGTGTAACTCACCAACCTCAATCTCTTTATGCAATTTGTTCAATAAACTGTGGTTTCTGGGAGAAAGATATATAACATGACCACAACTTAGCTCCCAGTACAATCTAATGGCATCAGAATTTATGACCAGATTGCTTCCACCAATTCTACTGCCTTACAATAGAATCAACCATAAATACCTCAACTGCATTTTTGCATCATCCCTTACCAACATATGCAAAGCAGGTGGGCGATACCTAAAACTTTAAGGGAAATGACTATTAAGACATAGTGATATGAAATGATAGGCGTAGGGAATATGATTGACTTGTGACCCGATGTAATGAGGTCAGTATGCTAATGATAATTTTTGAGCCGTGGCATGCTAAAGATTCTTATTTGCAGCACAAGAGACTGCAAGCTCACAAGAATCAGAGATTGTAAGAGAGAAAAAATATGCAACCTGATCTAACCGCATTGTGCAAAAGGAACTACTGTAGGAATCAAGACTGCTAACATGGAAAATGATTATGCACTTACGTAGTATGCAGCCCAATGGCAGACCTCATGCTTCAACTCGGCATCCAATTTCTTCAATAATTCAAAAAGCAGCCTCTGAGACAACAGAAAATATAAGGTTCAAATGGGAAAAAATTGAAGAAAACCAAAATAAAGGGGAACTCTTGAGAATTAGTCTGCAGGAATACAATTACAAAGTAGTTCATACAACTTTTGCCACACTTGATCAAGCCTAAAACAAATAAGGTGGGGCAAAAAATTGTAGAACACAATAATAAAGGAAAATATTTGTACCTTCAAGATGATCTCTGGAGGAATACAATTAAGAAGGAGCTCATACAACTTTTGCCGCACCTGGTAAAGCCTTAAGCAAAATGAACAGTGTTTGATTAGAAAGTAAAAAGAAATACTAGAAGATTGAAAATAAGAAGCCAGGAATCATCCATCTTATGGCATTATTGTAAATATGCTTACAAAAATATAAGAAAAAACGTCAGACTTTAGACATCACATAAATTGAGTAGCGAATCTTCTACCACAATAACAATATGGAATTTGTCAAATCCTTTCATGTAATATAATCGCATTACAGTCAACAAGGGCCTGCTGGTCCCTATTTTCATGCAACTACTGATCTAGGTGGGAGGATTATGATAAACTGTGTACTCTAGTCCAATTATTTCAAAAGTTACAAAAATGCGGCACTTAATAAAAGAAGGGTATGTTCTTACAAACACGTTCTATTTTATGCTAGATAGTAGCAAACATACTGCCATGAATTTCACAGGGCTTGATCATCTTTTCTCTTCTAAGTTATTCCTTTTTTATCCTTCTATATTTTCAAGTTTTACACTGTTTTTGTGAGCATGACCTTACTTTCTTAATATACAACATTTTCACATCTTGTAGATGACCCAAAAGAAATTGAAATATCATGGGAGATTAGACACAAAACTGGACAGGTGAATGAGTATGTTTTCCAAGATTAATCCAACTTCTGGATGCATTATAATTATGCCACATCAGGCTATGTGGATTTATTCTGCTTCAATTCCAGCAAGAGAAACCACAACTTGTTCCTTAGTTTAGTTGAAGATAAGCCAGCGAGACTGATAAACATCTAATATCAATGAAATGTTGCATAAGTGGGGAGGATGGATAATACATGATCAAGATACCACAAAGGCAAGGGATATGTGACAAAATAAAATATTTTATGGATAAAAGGAGGAGTACTACAAGCATAATGCACCAAAGGTGGTACAGTAACATGGACAGAAGAATGTTAATCACATAGTATAACATCCGAAGCAATAAAGAATAATAAAGTAATACTTTGTGAATTTGGCAAAGAGGCAAATAAAAACTCCAAACAGGCAGATAAAAAATCCAAGAGATGCAGCCAAACCACAATGGTTTTTCTTCTTTTGGTTAACGAACGAACAAAAATATTGAAAATGTGAGTGAATTTGGCTATCAGCATACTAATTAAGGAAATATCCACCTATGGTGGAAAAGGGAGAATTCTTGTTGTTAAAGACCCAACCAATAGAAAGAAGTTTATTTAGATATATTGTCAAATAAAAATGACAAATGAAAATTGAAAAAGAAATATGATTGT
The DNA here is from genome assembly GCA_018703695.1 of Prunus fruticosa. Taxonomy (NCBI): domain Eukaryota; kingdom Viridiplantae; phylum Streptophyta; class Magnoliopsida; order Rosales; family Rosaceae; genus Prunus; species Prunus fruticosa. The sequence goes on along the minus strand of CM031917.1, from coordinate 25,960,239 downwards.
GGACCAGCTTCCACAAGACAAATAGGTCTGCCTATGGCCTTCAACAATTTAGGGTGTTTTCTTGAGTTCCATTAATAATTGAACCAGAAAACTTTCAAACTACAGATACAAATACTGCAATAGAGTCCAAAACTTAAGGATGAAGAAAGTCCAACCTTTTTGGGCTCTGCTCCTTCATTATATCAGATGCAATTTCAGAAACATATTCCTCCCAGTCCATTGGGGGTATTGCTTGATTACTTGTAAAGGGATACCTACAACCACATCAGTGGTTCACAGAAAGACCATAGCTATCAGGACCTCTTCCGTCTGCATGGTGCACAGAAGAAAATGAAGGAAAAAAACTGTTTCATGCATCTGACGACCAATAAGAACTATGGCACTTAACTGTTGAACACGACAAGTTTCGAATGACAATATAGCTCTCCTTAAGCTCCTATTTGATTTTTCAGCTATACGAGCAGGAAATCCAGATGGAAGTTGCAGCCCTTCCTTCTTTCCAATGAACTCCAATACCTTAACAATCTGCCACAAGAAAATTTCAGATGAAATCATTGCATGAGGCATAATTTACAATGGAAGTGAACATATTTTATAATTTTTATTTCCCACAACCAATTCTAAAAATTGCAAGCCAGAAAATTCAACCTGCTCTTCTGTTGGCGCATTTATTCGCACATTTAGACACCGGGACCGGATTGCTTCAGTAACCTTTGAAGAACTGTTACAGCATAGTATTAGCCGGCAATAAGCACTATACTTCTCCATAGTTCTTCGAAGAGAATGCTGAGCTTCTCTAGAAAGTTTGTCGACTTCATTCAGCACTAAGACTGACATTGTTAAAAGGACATGGTATCAGCAAATAAATCTTAAAGACTGAAACACCCAACTACTTGATCATCTCCAACCGCATGTTTTCCATTTAATTATTGTTTTAGCATGGGGAGCAAGAGAGAAAAAAAAAATCCTATCTCGCAGAACTGTGAAAAGGATGATAAACAACATAAATAACCATAAGATAAACAAGCAATTCATTCAACAGAAGAAAACCAGCTGCCTACGTTAAAGTGAAGGTACCAAAGAAATACTTGTAAGCATATACATTGGATAAGTGTATATTCATTAAAGATAAGCAAGTAAACTTATTTAAACTTACTTTTATATCCCTTTTTCCCTTTTGTGTCAATGGGTCTATTTTTAGCCATTTCTTTAATTATCTCTTGAACAATATATCTGTCCTGAAAGCCTGCATCACTGGGGTTCAGTTCAATATGGTTTGTGCTTGATAACGTAGTCAGCTCTATATCAATGGTTCTACTTCCAGCCTGAAAATAAACCATAGGAAAATTCTAGTTCAAATGGAACACAAGAAAAGAAAATCAAAGGAAATTCATAGAACCAATGGTGTTAAGTTGAACAAGGAAATATTAGAAGAAAAAAGAATCTTTCATAAACATAAATAATTGTTGTATAAGTTAAAAAGGCCAAAATGTCTTGAAATAAAGTGAGCATTAAAATAAAAACCAATTCGGGGGTTTTTGAAAAAGTTAAGAAAATGAATCAGACAGAGGGTAAAGTTGAATTTGCATTAAAAACGTAATGCTTTAGCATGTTCTATAAATTGGCTAAACATCAACAGTAATTACCAATAAGTCGGAAATCAACACAGCATCACCTAAATGACATATAAACAACAATTTCTATAGCTGCATCCATGATTAATCGCATCAATACAAAAGTGGAAGAAACTTACATCAACTTTCCACGTCCTATTTTCCACCTTCACCTGCCAACCACAATCACAATAATTTCTCAAAAGTCATCACAATGTACATTTCAAATGCCAGGCTGAGGGGATTCTTGTGAAAAAAAAAATACAGAAAATATCACAATTCCCACATTAAATGCTAGTTTAATTAGTTCGAGACATTTGCATATGCTCTGGCTTTTTTAGATGCAAGGAGCCATTCCAATCCTTACAAGCTAACCACAATTTGCATGTTTTGACTTATATATAAAGAAATGCGTACGTGTCAAATTGTTCTACACTTGTCAGGAGAATGTCACCGTACCGGTAAAGAGCTAAGAATTTTCCCTTGTAGTTTTTTTTAGGTTCTATTAGTTCATTTTTTTTATACCAAAACAAACTGCATAAAGGTGAAAAAGAAGACACAAAAGAAAAGATTTTGTTCTCTTCTCGCTTCCTTCAAACATCTTCTCAGTAGCGGAACAAAGGACCAGAGTCAAAATACACACAGATAAATAATTTGAACCCCAAAAAATAATATTAAAAATAAATTTTTTAAAAAAAAAACTGTGAGAAAAGGGGGACCTTATCGGCGCTGGGACCGAAAATCTGTCGAAGAAGAGCGATGATTAGGGTTTTCTTGCCAGAGCCAGAAGGGCCGTAAAAGAGCAAATGGGGGCAATCCTGCTCTGCAACCTGCACAAGAAGAAATTAGGGATTTGAAATCCGATAAATTAGGAAATGAAATCCACGAGAGAGGGTAGAGTTGTACGAGTTTCTTAAGGTTTTGAGCGATGTCTTGGTGGACCATCGCCTGGTCTAGGGTTTTGGGTCTGTACTTGTCCACCCACAGCATCTTCTTCAATCTTCACAGTCTGGGTCGCGTAGAGAAGTCAGGCCAAAGCAAAAATCTCTGAAACAAGCAGTGGGCAATAGTGGCGCGAAATTGCATTCTGTGCAGGTTAATCGCGCAACTCCTACAAGAGCCGTTGGATTAATCCAATGGCACATACAATTATGAGCTTTAAATCTCACCAAATTTGGAAACTGTGCTGCTATTTTCTACGTCTCTTTTATTTCCCCACTCACCTTATCTTTAAAATTTTAAAGACAAATTTACCATTTTGTAAAATAACTTCTAAAGACTTAGGGAAAAAACCTAAACTCAAATTTATTTCATGTTCAACTGTTCAATTATTTTCGTTCTTTTCTTGGGTCTACAAGATGTTGTTTCTATTCCTTTCACTTTTCTTTTTTCACGCACAAATGGAACACGATATAAAATTGCCCTTCAAATGTACACCTTTCTCTTTCAAACATTTATCCATAATATTCTCAGAGGCTACAAGGCAGAGCATAAAAAACTAAAAAATTCAGAAAATCAAAATATTAGACTAAAACATTTATCCAATCCGTCAAACACAACTTAATCCTCTTCATTTCTCAACTACTAATGATTAGCAAAGAGAATTTGCTTGAATTAATAATTAAAAGGTATTATAGGAATAATGGTGGGTGGAAAGATAGAATTGTGATTTTTTAAATTTACATAGTGGGTGGAAAGATAAGGAGAGTGGAGATATTGCTCTTTGAAAATATAACTATTTTCCACTCTTTGGACTAGGGGTCATCATTTGGCCCACGAGCTCGTGGGCCGATGGGGGCCTACCAGGCCAATCAAGAAAAAGCACGACCAGGCTCGTTGTAGGCCATGGGCCGGCCCGACTCGATATTTAGTGGGCTATGCTTATGCTTATGTGTCTAAAGCCCAACCTGTTTGAGCCCATGAAGGCCCACCCCGCAAAACCAATTAAGTCCTGGGCCGTAGGCCCATATATTTTATATAAATATAAATTTAGTTTAAAAGTAAAATGAAATGGAGACACACACAAGAGGTTTGAAACCCCTATCACTTTCAACAACTTATCCACCATGCCATAGACAACTTAATGATTATATGCTACACCATTTGATATTTATATATGCTTCATCAAACACCTTGCCACAACTGAATTTAAGGCATATCAATAATGTTGGAGATACATCAAACTATGTCAACTTAGAAGACACTTCTTCCATGTCCTCATTTCAGAGCTTTATGGTGAAGAGAATGTCACAAGAGTTCATATGAATTTTTGTTGTAATTTTCTAAATTTTAATTTATGTATTGTGAATTTATGAAATGAACAAATAAAAAAATGACGACATAAACATATAGATAAATGTAAATAGAGAACTATGAAAAAAAAAGAAGGGAAACATACAAACACACCAAAACATAAAAAATAAAGAATTGACAATAAAAAAAATCAATATTAAAAAAAATAAAAAATAAGTAGTAGGCCCATTTAGCCCTGCCCTATTGGGCTTAACCCAACCCAGCTCGATGGGCATTTTCAAGCCTAACCCATGGGTCGAGCTTGGATTTTGAATTTTTTTTAAAAACTCTGTCCAAACTTCAGCATGTTATTTTCTCTCTCCTCTTTACCAGTTCGCTTGACCCGAACCCGACCCAATCCCATTAAATTTGGGCCGAGCCGGGCCCATTGACGAGGCCTACTTCGGACCACCTTAATTAAGACTTTTGGAAATTTGCAGAACATACTCTCTTTTTCTTCACAAAGGATTTTTAGCCTTTTATTTCAAGATGTTGAAATGTAGCCACTCAAAACCCGCTTTCAAATAGTGCTCAAACTCCCCTATAATGGTTAAATTTCTAGAAATGAGGGGAAAAAAATGCTATAAGTCTTTAACATGTTCGAAATTTGGCTATAAGTCTTTCCAAATGCAAATGCTACAATTTTGACCTCTTTTATTTTTTGGTCAAAAGATACTTTCATTAAAAAAAGCTGAGAAAAAGAGCAAGAACAACCCCGACAGGGGAGAGCAACACCACCTAGCAAAAACAAAGTGGCACAGAAACAAAACAAGCCAATAAAAGCAAGAAAAATCACTTCAAGACAAAAACCCTTCCACGACGTCTGATTTGCGTCATGGAAGGCGTGTAATGAAGCAGACGAGACGTCATAACACATGTCATCGAAAGGGGGGGTCAAGGAAACTTTTTTTAAAACATGGTGTTTGTTACGCGTCATAGAATGATGTTTCAACGACGTGGTCCGTGTGTCGTCCTATACTTTCCATGACGCGTCCACGATGTCATGGATGATGTTTTAATGACATCAATTAGGCGTCATGAAGAATATGACATTCCTTTTAACGCCGTCTATTAGCACTTTATATGACGCATCATGCACGTCATTGAACTTAACTGAGACGTCATTGAAATATTTTTCATGACACAAAGTTAGACGTCGTTGAAATTTTAAAAAAATAAAAATAAAATAAAATTCTAATCTATATATATATCCCATAATTTTTAATTCTACAAAAAATATATATATATATATAGAAGCAAAACCGAAGACATAAAGGCTAATATACTTTAAATTAATATTACTCAATGTGATTCTAGTACATCATGGCAAGTTTAAAAATTATCTTTAACTAATCTCACAAAGTCAATCCTCTGAAGTATGAGAAGATTTGATACTCGCACTGTCCAAAACAAAATAGACATAAAAAAAGATGAGCTCCGTGATAGTTTGAGAGGATGTGATGCTTCATGTCCAAAAGAAGGTGCAAATTGTACTAAAATAATTACAAACACTATTACCTGCATTAAAACAAAAGATCAGAAAATGAGAATGAAGGTCTAGAAATTACAAGCACTCATGAATGAAAATTATCCAGGTCTGTATATTCTTGGTCCAAATGGGAAATTCCATTACATAGAAATGTCTTGCCAAATAAAACAAGAGAATAAGAGAGTCCAACAAAACTAATTTAAAGGACCAAAAATTCATGAAGTTAACTGACCAAGAACCCAAAAAAAAAAAAAAAAAAAAAAGAAAAGAAAAAGGCTTAAGCATAGGGAGGGACGACACAAGAGACTAAACAATGAGTTCACAAAGAATATATCTAACTTGCCCCTTCTTCACAATTCTCTGTTTGTTTGTGGTAACCTTTTTCTCACCTATCAAAGACGGACTTCCAAAGCTCAGCATATAACAGTATATAAAAACTATATAGATTCTTAATTACCCCTCAGGTGTCTATGTAGAACGTATGTATAAACTATATGTACAAGGTTCTTTTCTTTTGCAAACAGAGATGTGACATTTGGTCTAAGTATACAACTCTAAGATAATGCAGTTAATAAGATTTCAATGGCATGTGCAAGTTTAAGATTTGAATACCAAATTATTTAGTTCATGTAGAGGCCAATTAATGCCAATATTTCATAAACAAATTACAAATTGACAATCACATGTGTGTTAGAAAGACCTTCATATATTATAGAAGAAATGATTTTGACTCTGAATTCACCTCAAACTTCTTTAGTCAAAGCTGATATACTTATGCGGCCAAGCAACTGTGCTTCCAATTGCATCATCTAGAAAGAAATGCTCACGTGAACTCCTAAACAATGGTACTTCGAGGACTAAAATTTCTTTGATCCAAACTTTATAACAATGAGGCCCAAGTACAATATGATGTACTTTTGAAGTAGGATCAGTAGATGCAATTTCTGCCCTTGCAATTACTTGCCTTGTTGCAGTCCAATTTAGTAGATTGCACTTTCCATTGGTAAGGTTCAGATTAGAAGGCACTTGAGTATTGCCTTGTGGGGACTGTAATAAATCAAAAAATTGAAGTTACTATAATTTCTACAAATCTTAGGTGGGTATGTAATTTTTAATAATTGACTACTTAAATTTACCTGTGATGGTCCAACAGGACATTGTGCAACTCCATCAGCATTGTTAGTCTTTTTCTAAACAGAGATTTGCATATTTAAAATATGAGAATATGCACCATTGAGATAAAACCAAGGTCTTAAATATCGGAGGTATCGGAAGTATCGGAAGTCAAAAAACACGGAAATATAAGGGAATATCGGGATATTATCGGTATCTTGAAAAAATTGAATAAAAACCACGAAAATTGTAAGAAAAACTTGGAAATTTTTATTGAAACTTTGCAGGATGTTTATTTAGTCAATTATCTATTAGTTTATCACAAAAAATTGGAAGGAAATGCATTGTATGATGGATTTAATTGATTTAAGTTGATTATATAGCGAGCTGGCAAACACCGTAAGTGTAGAAAATATGTAGTAATTAAAGGAAGAAGATTAAACACACCATAATCATTTATATATAATGAATTACTACAATATTTTACACTTTATACATTGCATGGTAAGATACATGAGTGACTTAGTACCACATAGAGTTCCTATGAGGTTCAAAATTTTCACTATCTTCATCATCTCTATGTGTAGAGTAAGTATATTTTGAAGAGTAGTCATCAAATGATAAATCCCCTAAATAGTTTTGCATGTAATTGTTAACATGCCACCCATATGGATCCTAGATTGGTTGACGTTGTCCATAAGCAAAATCATTTGAAGATTGAGTCTCGGATTTTTTTCCACGAGTCACTTGATTCCATCCCAACAGGAATGAGATATGAAGGGTAGGGATATGAAGGGTAGGGAAATGGTTGGTTATGAGTATAACCATAGTACTACTTCCTACTCCAACAGAGTCCGAAGTTATAGATAACGAGTTATCTTCTTGACTTGACAAAGTCCGCTTGCCTCTTTCTCTACGAGTATAGTTCTTCCCTATGGCACCAATTCCTGGTCCTGCCCGCCTCCTGCCATGGTCCTCATCTTGTGTTGCATGCGTGAAGTTTGCCTCACCAGTGAAGGGGCTTATAAATCTGGGAGGTGGTCCAACATATCCACCACTACCTCCGGTGGCATGTGAGCATGTTGTCGGCTAGACATGCTTTGTTTATTAGCTCAATGAGCTACTTTTGTATTACTCTAGGAGACATGCTTTCCGTAGAGTGCCCAAATCAGTTCAATGAGCTACTTCTCTACATTTTTTGAGTTTCGTATCGGGATATTATCGGGATATTATTGGGATATTATCGGGATATTATCAATAATATCTCGATATATTGACCAAATCATTCATAAAAATGTTGAAAATATCTTTCTGATATTATCGGGATAATATCGGGATATTATCGATAAATTGACGATAACACTATGGTTCGTTATTAAAATATTGGACCCCCAAAAATCAGATATTATCGGGATAATATCGGGGATATTATCGATATTTAGTACATTGGATAAAACTACTAGAACTACAAGAGTTAGAGCAACTGAAGATGAACAACATACTTGGAACTTCCTTAGCTCAAAACCCAATTGTCGTGTCGTTGACCAATTAAACCTAACACCCATATAAATTCACAAAAAAGAATGTGTATTAAAATTCAAGAAGAGACAAAAATGAAATAATTTCTTTTGGAAATTAACAAAAATCAATTAAGTTACCATTGCATGTGAAACTTTTTCTTTTTTTCCATACAAACATTACTCTATTTACTCAACAATCCAATCAATGCTTTCTTATATCTCTGTTGTAGCTGTATTTTCTTAAGTGAGCATATCATTAGTTTTTATTGGTACCTATTTGTGTTTTCTCGTACCCCTGTACAACTCTACCAAAATCACCCACTCACTCTTTTCATTTCATAGCCTCAACCCATATAACAATTTTGAAAAGAAGAAAATGATCTCAACAATGCTTTTAGAATAACCAATAACCAAATTAAATTTACCTAAATGAGTGATTGCAATTACTTTTGGAAAATTCACATGAATGATATGGGTTTAGGGTGAGTAAGAACACGCTGGAAAAAAAGTTGTGAAAAAATAAGGCGCCAATATTTTGGTGAAACAAAAGGCGGGACGCGAAAATAAAATTGGGGAAACAAATTCTAGATCTATGACGCAGACTACAAGTCATGTCAAATATAATTCTATGACGTGGGGGAAACGTCTTCAAGTTAATGACGCCACCACGACATCGTTAAGCTGTAAACCTATTAACGACGCGGACCAAATGTCGTCTAAAACCACTAGAATCCATGACAAACAACATGCGTCATTGAAATTTTTTTTTAACAATGACACTTGATACGCGTCATGGAAACCTCTTTCAATGACGCAGATGGCACGTCATTAATAGTTTGACGTTAATTTTTTTTTTTGGGGTACATCTATGACACAGATCATTTGTCGTCATATAATTGTTTCATGACATGTAGAGGACGTCGTTAAATTAAGAAAATTTTGGGGGTACATCTATGACGCAAGTCATGCGTCGTCGTATAAGTGTTTTATGACGTGTAGATGACGTCGTTAAATTCACAACAAGCAGTAGAGAAAAAAAATCTTGACGGCATATGATAGGTGTCATCGAAATGTACAAGAAACAATGACGCACATCCCGCGTCATTGAAAAAGATTTTAATGACGCATCCAGCGAGTGTCGTGATAATGGTGTCGTAAACTCACTACAATAACGCATTTTAAAAGCACGTAATAGATAATAGCATTTAATAACCTGTATTATCAATGTATCATTAAATCTGAGTCATAAAAATACATTTTTGTTGTAGTGAATACAATGAAAGAACACCCCATATGAGAAGAAACTCCACTGCACAAATCCAGCCAGGACAGATGGTGGTCTCCACAAAGACTAGGCAGGCACGAAGGCAAGAACAGCCCAAGCTCTTGCCTGAGGGCGCTGGCGTCAGTGAATTTTTTAAAAATTGAAAAAAATTCTGAAAAATGACCAAAAAATTTTGAATCTTTTTTTATACATACCTAGCAATTTTTTGTTATTAATAAATTACATAAAAAATAAAATTAATCCCATGTGAATAGTAATTGCCCTTGGGTTGCCATGGCAAAAGGTGGAAAAGCAAAAAATATATTGCTAGGCCAAGCACTATTTACATGAATAGTGCCTGCCCTTACTTGCCATTCCTCTCTGGAAGTGCTCTAAGCTAAGACACTGGATGGAAAAGGAAAAAAAGAGTAATATGGAATAATACGTGGACTTTTTGATTGATTAATTTCCATATTTTCTCTATTAATTGTATCATTTGATTTTGCTGGTTTATCTTTCTTCGATTTTGCTCGAAGAAAAAATATTACTTTTACTGGAGGGTATAACCGAAAGAAGAAGATGGTATCAAATAAATAAAATTCGAGGCAGCTGGTCAACAATACATAAATATAAATCATATAGGTAAATACCTAAAGAAGATTAATTGCAGAGAACATCACGATAAATATTTCTTAAAGAGTACGTGAATCATGGGCGTCACTGGAGATTTGTTGTGATATTTTATTTACAGTAAATTCATGTGTTGTATTTTTTAAAGGACACAAATTAATGTGCAAACAACCAATTAAAAATACCCGCAAGTGCACGAAACTATTGATGTATAGATTATGTAAGTACGGGGTTGATCCCACGACAAACTGTCGGCTTTCTATAAGTTCTAACTTGAGTACGTAAAGAACACTAATTTAACACAACACAAATGCACAAAACAAATTGGAAACTAACACATGAGTAAAGAAAGGTAAAACAAAAAAAAAAAAAACCATGACATTTAAGAAATGATATTAAGGCCCTCTTTGGATCGTTTGTGCCTTTCAAGCTAACCTTATGCATGCTTAAGCATGATTTTTCATTGTTAACCATTTTGAGCCTACATGTAAACCTTTTCTTTCATTTACCAATTTTATTTCCTCACCTTAGCCCGAAAAACAAATATTTACCTTTCTAAGGAACTCATGACCTTTAATTGGGATGTGTTTTTCATACTAGGTTTGGGAAGAGGTGTTACATTTCAAAAATATATATATTCACACAATTGGTGAAAGAAAAGAGTAAAGTTGTGATTAAGTGGTGGTTGATTGAATTTCCATTTTTGGGCCTTCAAAATAAATTGGTGATTGTTCAATAAAGGAGTGAATCAATGTAAATGAAGGTATAAGGAGTTTTGATCATGTAAAAATAAATTCTCATTGTGATGATTCGAAGTCTTGTACACAATTGTTTTATGCTCTTATATTTTGAGTTCCTTGGACTTTGTTTTATCCATACCCTTCATTTCTTACTCACATTACACCCTTGACCCCATTACAACCTATGTTAAAGACCTAAATTGATCTTAAATGTCATGTGGTTGAATTGCATACATTTTTCTACTTTTAAGTGTTTTGCATCCTTCTTGAGATCATATTAATGCAAGTTCTTCATCTTTCTATTTCGAGTTAAGTCTTTATAGTTTAACTCTAATCTCATGTTTATAACTGAGTGTTGCATTATAACCCTCTTCCGAGTGATTCATTTGTGAGAGGACAACTTTGGTGAGATTTGAAGTTAAACTTGTGCTTTGTATGATTTTTGAAATTGTGTGAAAACTAAGATTGGGAAATTTGTTGCATTTGGCTATCACACTACCACACTTTGAGCATGTTGTGTTTTGAACTTTGCCACCTTGTGAATAATGTCTAAAATATAGCTTTTATTGTTAAAACGTTTAAGTCATGTGCATGAGTCATTTATCTTCAGAAACGTTCGGGAAGACTGTTTTGAGTTTTTTGTTTTGTTTTGTTTTGTTTTTTTTTATATATTTATATTTTTTGTTTTTGTGTTTGTTTGTTTATTATTATTATTATTATTATTATTATTATTATTTTTCGTTTTGCTTAAGGACTAACAAATCTAATAAGTTTTCTAACCATTTTGTTTTGTAGAGTTAGAAAAACGTTTGTGGGTATTTTAATTGTTAAACCCTCAGGAGACACAACTCCTCCTACTATGGATGCCTAGAGGTTTAAAGGCTTGTTGCATATGCTAAATGCAATCGAGTTACCTACGAAAGTGGTCTAATTAACTTCTTGTTTGTTTTTATCTTTGTTTTCCTTTTGTTTTGCTTAAGGACTAGCAAAATCTAGGTTTGGGGGTATTCAAAAACTTGTTGTGTAGATATCAGCTGCACCAAAATGGATTCAGCTGCATCCTCAACTTGTGATACTCGCAAGTGCACGAGCCGTTCGGTAGTATAGCATATGTAAGTGCGAGGTCAATTCCACAGGGATTGGTGATTGAATGATCCAATTCAGTTTTCTTACACAAAACAAAAATGAAAACAAAAGAAGCAAAAAGGTTTTGTAGACATTTGAGAACTTGAGAATTTGGAAGAGAAGAGAGATGTGTTTGAGAACTTGGAGGATGTTGAGAACTTGGAGAATGTTAAAGAGAATGGAGAAGTGTTTGAGAACATTGAGAATTTGATGAAGGATGAGAGAAGTGTTTGAAGAAATTTAGAAGAAGAGAGGGCATGGAGACTTTGGGAAGAAAATGTGTTTAAGAGCTTCGTGGAATTTTGGAAGAGGAAGGAAGGTGTTTTGAGAGATTTAGAGAATTTGAAATAGAATAGAGAAGTGTTTGGAGAATTTAGAAGAAAGAAAATTTAGTAAATGATCTTATTACAACAATTGAGAACTACAAAGGGAAACTAAGAGAATTTGAGGGAGAGAAGGGAAGGGAGCTCTAGAGAAGTGCTTGAGAGCTCCCCCCTTGGGGTGTTATTACAAGCTTAGAGAACTTCCCTATTTATAGGCCTAGGGGAAGTGAAAATCTGAATTATACAATAGAGTTCACTAACCACACTCACTTCACCAACTTACAACACTTAATTCACCTAACACACTATTGCATTTGAAAACAATTCTTCTTGTCATTAAGCTTAGTGTTGCATCATCCACTTCAACTTCAATTAATTCATTTGGCTACTGCAAAATTCCACTCAAAAATAGGTATTGAATATGCTTCACCAAACTTTCCCACAATCAACAACACTTCATCATGCATATGTCATGCATGACAATGCATTGCAGCCAGCTTGTGGGCTCGTTTTGGGCTTGTGGCTTCATCCTGAAAAATCTGGAAAAATATGGATCTTGAAGCTCTTTGAATTATCTTTCCAAGCATATGCAGCCCAACTCAAGGAAAAATCGGAAAGGCCTTCAAATGTGATTTTTGGCCCAGTAACGCAGATGCTGCCGAATTTGACCTTAAGTTGCCAAAACATGTATAACTTTCTCTAGAAGACTCGGAATCATGAACCGTAAAATTCTACAGAAAATAGACTTCCGTATCTTTCCAATGATGTATGGCTCATTATCTGGTTCTTCTTGAGAAAGTACAGTCCAATCCGTGAAGTTGACTGATCTGCAGACACCGTTTTGAGCTAATTTGTCTCCAAAATGCATTTAGTGAGTCTCAAGCTTATAACACTGAAACAAACACAAAACTTATTAAAAGCATAAGTTTAACTCAAAAAAATAACCAAATCATAAATTAAAAGGGTACAAAATGATATGTAAATATGCACCGATCAGTTCCTACTCGTCATCTCTCTACTATGGCATCTAAGATGTTGTATTGAGGATTGGCCTATGTTTTTATGGAATGTTGTACTTCGTTGCTGCGTTTGATAGTTTGGAACTTTAAAATAGTTTCATGTTGGTTTGTAACACTATTTGACATTTCATGACGTGAGTTGGGATAATTTGTTTTATTAATGAACTTATGTTATGTGAAATTGTTATAAATTGTATTTTTATTATATCATTAATAGGTATTTGTTAATCGGTACTGTTGGTCTACCAAACCAATCCAATCCGAAATTATGGTTAACCAACCGAATGGTTAAAGAATTTAATGATTGGTTAACGGAAGGGAAATTGGTCTACCGAAAGATTTGGTACAATTAACGGAAGAACTCTCTACCGTTCAATACCCTAAATTGAAATTGTGAGTAAAGAGCCAATGCCAAATTTGTGGTATGCTGAAAATTTCAGATTGAATTGCATGGTTGTCTATCTTTGTTTCTGTTTTCTGCTGCTATGCTTCAATTTTCAGATAGTGTAAGCAAAATATCTCTTGAGAACACTAATTTCTCAAAACAACATAAAATACAGCTCGAAATCATAATAATTCCATTTTTCTTATCGATTATAAAAATTACAATTCTTCTTCTAACGAGAAAAAGAGTGAATAATATAATGGTGGTAAGTGTACAAAATTCTGATTTCAATTACATTACAAAGCAAAATCCCTTTAATTTCATTTCTATAAGCCGTACAAGAATCAAAACTGTGTCACTCTTCCCGTGTATCTCACTCACACCGAAACCAATTACACTTGTGTATCTTCACCGTTTATTCGGATCGATTAAATCGAACCCTAGCTAGGCGGACCGATCCCAAGCTCGTCGGAGCCATTGACGACGACGCCGGCTCGTTTAACGGAATCGAAGAGCGGCAATAGCCTGATGCGGTGGTGGACGGGCCTCGATAGCTCTTCGCCGACGTCGATCTCTACGCCGGTGACGCCGATATCCCGGAGGCGGAGGCCGAGTTTCTCGCCGACGCGAGAGGCAACCTTGGCGTCCCAGAAGGTCTGAGAGCGAGGGAAGCGGTTGAGCTTGGAACGGTACTGGGCGACGAACTCTTGCTCGGAGGAAGAGGCCATGGCTATGATTGAGGAGCTGCTGGGGCTCGTCACCTGCGCTGTGATTTTGCGGCAGGAGAGGACGAGGCGGAGGACATGGTGGTTCGTCGACATTGTAGAGAGAGAGAGAGAGAGATGGGCGCGCTTGCTATTGCATAACTATTCAGCTGAGTGTTTGGTTCGGTGTTTTGATGTAATTTGATTCATTTAATTTCCAATTTCCGTTCTTTTTCTGATTTTCTTTTTAATAAAAATTAAAAGATAAAAGGGAAATATTTACAAATCAGACAATTGAATGACCACGGTTTGTTTAAGGGGAATCATGTCGTCTTGGCAATTACTTGAAGGTGATTCACAAGTTCTTACTAAAATTATTAAACATCATCATCTGAAGCCTTCTTGGCGATATTACAGTCTCTGGGCTGCAAAAATTTAACATTCATTTCACTTTATCTTTCGTTTAACTCAAGTTTTATGAATTTTGTGAGTAGTGTACCTTAATATGGGAATTTATGAACATTTTTTTTGGTATGTTTTTCACTCCGTTGGAATATATTAACTTTTGAGTCTTTAATAGTGTAGATGATGAGATTAATATTTAACCATTTAAAACTATGAAATTCTGGACAATTATGATTGTAATAAATGGATAAATTATTAATCTATATGAAATGATATTTTGAAGTCTTTTCTTAATATCTTTATAATTGACTTGTACTTTGAATATTTTGAACTGTTTTCTTAGTATAGTAAAATAGTATCATTTTTGGTGAGCGATTGTAATCAAGAGATAAATTTGAAATGTAATAATGAAACAATAGATTTAAGGAATGAAGTAGCAAATTCTAGTCTCATGTTTAACTAAAGTTTAGGTCAAAATCTATAATTGATTTAATCAAAGAAATACAACGACTTGTATTGCTCTTAGTACATTGATTTAATCCAAGTTACTTGATAGTAGTTTTTTTTATAGTACAAGCGATAAGAGATTTCTCACACACACAACAATTATAATGTCATGGGGATTCGAACTTGAGATCCCTCATCTGCAAGTCAAGATCGTTTTTCACTTGACTAGACCTCGTTGGCTACTTGATAATAGTTCTATATTAGCTAAATTCTACATACATTCACCACACATTTGCATTTTTGAACTAAAATTAGATCAAATTATCACACATATGAATATTTGTCAATAATTTGTTAAATTTAAACCAGATCAAATTAAATGACTTTTCTTATTGGATCGGTTCAGGCTATTAGCAAGTATAGAAGGTCTTTTTCAAACAAAACAAAAAATGTAGCAAGTATAGACCTTCTATACTTGCTAATCTTATTCATATCCGATTTGTAGCAAGTATAGAAGGTTTAACTATACTCATGTAGATATCTAATTGCTTATCACCGAGGGTTTTGTTTTCATCAATTATTTTGAGTTCTTTCAAATATAATTTCTTTCTCTAATTTCATTGTGATTCGTTGTTTTCTTTTTCTCTTATAGGTTTATGCTTTCAGTCATTGGATTGCTGTTTGGTGCGGTCGATTGAAGAGGCGTCCAAGATTCCTCTTTTTTCTTTTCTTTTGTTTCCCTGTGTTTGGTTCAGGTAGCGAATTTTTTTTGAAGATTACACTATTGTCCTTACCTCTCACATTTGAGTTTAAGATGATTTTGCTGTCCTTTGTATTATTTTATGGTATTTGCTCCAACAAAAAAAATATATAGAAGGTCTTTTTCTATTTTAAAAAAAATTGTCCTTTTTTTTTAAAAATATTTATAAATAAAGTGCTATTTTATTGCATTTTTTAAATTAGAGTAAAATTGAAAGTGTAAAAATTGGGTACACGGCTTTAAAAAGTGTAACCATCTGTCCTAACATTTTTTAATTTTTTTTTGTCGAAGTTCTAACATATTTTATGAACCTTGAGAAGGTTGGGTTTTTATATACACTGCCTGCAAATTATCAGCAGAAAACAGACGCAATCGATTTGAATGTGCTTTTTTATACAGACGAAGTTTTCTTTCTCCTCCCTGATGATCTTCGATTCAACCCAACCCCAATTCTCAATAGCATCTCTTAGAACCGCAAGAGCCCAAAAATTCTTCCATATTCCTTGCCCAAGATGAAAATGTCCATATCCAGATTAAACTTATTCCTGCTATTCTTTCACCTATTAATCCTTCAATTCTCACCAAGAATCTCAGCCATCAGGTACTTTTTTTATTTTTCTGTTTTCTGTTTTCAATATAATTTTGGTTCGTCTCTTTGGTTGCTGAGAAAACAGAGGAAATGGGGGCAAAAGGTTGAATCTTGTGGTAATGCTGCTTGGGTTCTTATTTATGTTCTTCTGAATTTTGAATCTTGATGGCTTTGCCGTACTGGGCATGGGTTTTATTTGTTTGTCTATTTATTTAATACAGTATCTACCAATAACTAACACAGAAGAAGAAAACATAATATTTGATGTGGGTGTAATAATGTAAGGATAGTTTGACAAAGTTACAATGTCTTGTAGCTAGTCCAAAGCAATACCTATAAGTTTCCAAACTCTGACGCTGCAGTTTTAGATTTATCCCAGATGGATAGACTTAGGTGAACATGTTGACAGCTTGCATTTGTAATATGCCTTAACATCACACGATTAAATTGCTTATCTTTTTCCTTTTTCTTTTTAACCCTGGCATTCCAGGTGGTTTAACTACAATTTTGCTCATAAAACTGAATTTGAAAAGAATGTGGATGCATTACTTTTGGAAATTTCTTATGGTTTTTTTGGGTCATCAGTGCCAGACTGCTATTCTATGTGCTATTTGTTACTGTGGGTTATTGTTTTCTCTTTATTCTTTGGTTTATCCGACAACACAATTGCTCCTTTGGATTGCTCCTTTGGATTGCTCGTGTCTCAGTGGTTTGGTGCTATATTTTGTACATTTTTGTCATGGCTCTTCCCTAGTTGATGATATGCTTGTACTGTTACAATTTACAACATGTTCGTTTTCCCTTCAACTTTACAGGAAGGATGTTGGATTTCAAGGGAGGCGCATTTGCAAAAATACGGTCCTAGGAAGATACTTACTATCTGATGATAATGGTCAGCTTGCGCCTCTCTAAGTATCTTCTTGTGCCATTAGTTTTCATGTTTTTCCTTTTTTTCGCTTATAACTTATAAAAAAATTTCTGATAACTTATCATGTTTTGTTTACTTCATTGTCAGTTTTAATCCCCTTATTTATATAATCTATATTTGCATTGTAGGCCATGTCTGTGACGCTCTGTCTTTAAATCCGCAGTCTCGCTGCTGCCCTGAAAAGGGAGACAAATTCTCTTGTCAGTGAGTTTTTCACTAAGTAGAACTCTGAAATTCTTTATCAGAAGATTGAGCAAATTAACAACATTCCTGCCTCCCTTTTGTCTGCAGTGGTTGCAATGTAGTTTCAGAGTGTTGTGATTCTTATGAATATTGTGTTTCATGCTGTCTAAATCCCTCAAGGGTAATTTCTTGAATTCTTCAAATTTTGTACTACCATTTTCCATTTTCTATATTATTTCCTTTGTGTTTTTCTGTTCTCTTTTTAATATTGTAAGTTTCAGTATTGGTGGGTTTTATTGTGCAGATAAAAGAGGAACAAGTAATGAATGTGAAGGTTGCCAAACCAGCTACTGCAGGTACAATTTTAAATAGTAGAAGGTTTTGAATCTTTTCTCGGAGACTAATCTTGGGTATTCACTGCTCTGATGCTGCATTAGATCTCATTTCAGAGATCGTTGAGTTTAAAAATTCACAAAATGACCTTTGCATGAAGAGTCTTACAGTTTTAGGGCGCATTGATAAATGAATGTTCAACTGCTATTTCTACTAGGTTTTGGAAGATTAGAAGTCCCGATTTGACTATTTATCCCCTTTATCCATTGCATAGAATGAGTCATGTGAAACCTCTTTTTTGCCCCTTGCAGAGGCAATCAAGAAATATATTTACCCCTGAACATAATTTTTTCTTGGGATAAGGTGTGCTCACAGTTTTCTCTTGGCAGGGAAATATTCAAATGTTTTTGATTTCTGTGCTGGGAGGTGTCGTCATAATTCTGAGAGTGTGGTGAGCAATACATATATGATGTAATCATTGTTCTTCTTGGAGGTGGTTTTTGGCCTTTGGGTTTTGTCAACTCATGGAGGATAGATAGTGTTTCCCTCATTATGCGAACAATTTCACGGACATATTTATCAAATGCTAACTAATATGTTGGTACACACATAAATAATGGATTAGACTATGCATGAAGCGTTGATAACAGGAATAATGTCACAAAAAATTACCAATGATACCAATGTGCTACTTTGATGCATTGAACCACAGATGAAGAACAATAGAGAATAGAGAACGATGCAGGGGCAGAGATGAGAGAGAGAGAGAGAGGGGGGGGGGGGGGTGAGTGTGAGACATATTCCTAGACTCTTTAACATCGAAGCAAAGGAATTCCGAATTAAGGTAGACGACCTATCCTTTGGAGGGTCAATTCTAATTACAGAGAAGGCTAGAGCGCGGTTGTTCCATGTTTCTCTTGAACTTAGGTGTGTGAAATGGCTGGTCAAAGAGTTGCAGATGCTTGTGGAAAATAAAGAACATAGATTTTTCCGACAGTATAAGGGAGATTTTTATCAAGTGTGGGTGGAGATGCTTAATAACGGGAAGGGCATTCACATGCAATTGACGAAGTGTATTCATGGAGCACTAAGGTCTGTGATTGTCCCTCAGGGTTCGAGACAACATTGGTTGGGTGTTGATGAAAGAAAATCTAGAGGCCATTTTGACAGGAAGAAACAACTCAAACAGGGTCAATTCATCGGCAGAAGCTGATTATAACACCTCGAAAGGCAGAGGTAGAGAGTTGGGCAAAACCTACAAGGAGGCGGTACAAAATGAGAAAGAGCCAGAAAAGAACAATGCCATGGCTGGAATTTGAAACTGGAGTTGGGTAGTGGTCTGTGAGAGGCAAGTTCTACATCAAGCTTGGAGTGATATTAGAATGGCCTTATCAAGCTGGTTAGATGAAGAGGTTGAACTATTTCCCTACCAGATTAACAGGGGCTTTTTCGTCCTGTGAAAGTAAAGCGGAGGCCATGAGAGTTAGTAGCATCGGTAAACTGGTGATGGAGGGACAAACTGATGTACTTTTGTATAGTTGGGAACGGGGTCTGGAAAATAATATCCCTAAAATTGTTAGCTATGGAGGCTGGCTTGGGTCTCTGGTCTTCCTATGCACTGGTGGAGAAAAGATTTCTTCGAACGTATAGGGAACGAATGTGGGGGGCTGATTGAATTGGACCAGAGGACGGAAAACTTCAAGTATCTCTGTTCGAAGCAAGAATCAAAACAAGGAAAAATCACGACGGATTTCTCCCGAGATTGTGATTATTAATGAAGGATCAGAGAGCTATTTTGTGAAGATTAGACCGTTATCTCTCAGGCGATTATGCCCACCAAGTCTCGGCCTCCTCCGCCTAAAACGGTGGGTGATCGGAAACCAGTGAAAACAAGTGACGGAGTTGGGTCGGTACGGACTGTCAATCCCAAGGATTTGTTGCATCCCCACGTGGGGGTGGAGCGGGGCAATCACATCGGGAAGAGGATTTTCGAAGGTACCGAGGGAGAGAACTGTAGTTTGACAGCTAAATCATTGGAATGCGGAAGCATGTTAAGCGGGATCGGCAGATTTTCTGGGTTGCAGGCTGCACAGATGGAGACAAATGCGGAACTTCGTCAATTTCCAGGATAATCTGGTTAGAAAGTCAACCATGGTGGCTGTTAAAAATTCTAGTGATTGGGCTTTTAAATCGGGCCCAAAATTTGGGCCTGTTTTGGAAACTATTTCTGAGCCTAAACCTGAGAAACCTTCCTTATCTATCTTTGGGCCTGGAGGTAATTGTGACCCAATACCAAAACTTCAGGGTAATGGGAGTTGGGCTGGACCTGATCAAAATGGAACCAGATTTTTTTCCAAGTTTAAATCTTCTAGAGAAAAGATAACTTTATCAAGAAGACCATGCGCCTCATTCACTCAGGAAGTGCGACCTGGACACGGAGGGGAATTTGCTACCATGGCTGAAGCGAATCAGGAGGACGAGTCATGCGATTCCGTGGATGGCAGATCGGTCGCCTCAGCTGCGACAGAAGATGATGACCTCCCTTCTGAGGTGGAGGAGTCAATTGATGTGATTGAATGTGACGATGGGTCTGCGCTGGAATTCCTGACTGGGCAGATTGAAGGGATTGCCTTGGAGGGGCAGGGTGGGCTAGGAGAAAAAATTTCCGGTGGAGGCAATGATGGGGACGATGATAGAACGGGTTTGGAGGGGGATGGTGATCACAAACTTGATGGGTATGTGAAGGATTTCAGAAACATAGAAAAGGGGGGGCATACCGATTTTGGTTCGGAGGACCGTGCGGACATTGAAGCGGAGAAGAGGAAGACAATGGGAGGAGAGGACAACGAAAACCAGGTGGGCGATGTTGTACCTTTGATTATACAAGATTCTGAGAGGGAGAAAGATACGGGGATGATTGGGGAGATGACCAAAGCAACTGAATTAGTAAGTTACAGCAGAAGAAAAAGACTAGGTGAGGGGAAACACACCCGGATTATGGCCAAACTGAACCTCACGATTGTTCCCATTAGGAAGCAGCTGTCACGTGGTTGTCTCTCGAAATCAAGCCGATCAAATGGTGAATCTGGTAGGAAGGGGAGACGGAGTCGGACGAGGGTCGAACTGGAAGTGGATAGTGTGCAATCTACTTTGCTTTAGAGGGAGGCCAAGTTAAATAAATGAAGATCATATCCTAGAATGTGAGAGGTCTAGGGAGCAGGAAGGAAAATAATGGTGGTGAAGGAGCAATTGTTACGTGTAAATCCAGATATTGTTATTCTCAGGAGACTAAGAAAGAAGTCTTTGACAGAAGGCTTGCAGCTGGTGTGTGGGGGTCTAGATTCAAAGAGTGGGTGTATGCCCCTTCAAGGGGCAGGTCTGGTGGGATTGTGGTAATGTGGAATTCTCAAACTTTTCCATTTCTGACTATGAAATTGGAGAATTTTCTGTTTCTATAAGAATTATAGATGTCTCTGGGGGGGACTGGTGGTTATCAGGCATTTATGGCCCTTGTCATCCTAGGGACAGGAGAAGATTTTGGGAGGAATTAGCGGGGTTATTCGGGTTGTGTGGTCATAAGTGGTGTATTGGGGGGATTTCAATGTGGTTAGGTTTGTCTCTGAGAAATCTAACGGAGGAAGGATGACAAGTAGTATGAAGAACTTCAATGATTTCATTGACGACACAAATCTGCGAGACCCATGTCTCTTGAATGCTGCCTTTACATGGTCTAATTTTAGAGAATCTCCAGTGTGCAGAAGACTTGATAGATTCCTCTTTTAGAAGCTTGGGAAGATTCTTTCCCCCAGGTTAAACAATTGGCATTGGCAAGAGTCACCTCTGATCACTGCCCCATTCAGCTGGACACTTCTAATTTGAAATGGGGTCCCGGGCCCTTCCGTTTTGAAAACATGTGGCTTGAACACCCTGAATTTAAGAAGAATTTCAAACTCTGGTGGGGGGAGACCAGATCATCGGGTGGGAGGGCTACAAATTCTCTAGAAGGTTGAAGACTCTAAAACAGAAAATGAAGAACTGGAATAAAGAAGTATTCGGGAATTTGGCTGCTGCAAAGATTGCGGCCGAGGCTAGAATTGCGGCTCTCGATTTGTTGGAAGGGCAGGGTGGGCTAGATAATAATTTGAGAAAAGAAAGGGAAGATTTATACATGATGGTGAGTGATTTAATCCACAAAGAAGAGGTGAAGTGGAGACAAAGGGGGAAAGTTCAATGGGCAAGAGATGGGGACAGCAACACTAAGTTTTTTCATCGTATAGCAAGCGGCAGAAGGAAAAGGAATTTTATTCAGAAACTGGAAGTAGAGGGATCTGGCGTGGTTGTCAGTGAAGGGGAAATAGAATCGGAGATCATTAAATTCTTCAAAAATCTTTACAATAGCAACGCAGAGGCGGGGTGGTGTTTAGAAGGTTTGAATTGGAATGCAATTAGTGTCCAGGAGGCTGAATGGCTGGAAAGGCCATTTGAAGAGGGGGAAGTTAAAAAGGCTGTTTTTGACTGGAAACGGATAAATCACCAGGTCCAGATGGTTTTTCCATGCTTCCGTTTCAATCTTGCTGGGATATTGTGAAAGAGGATCTTATGAAAGTCTTGGTGGACTTCTTCCATAGTGGTATAATTAATGCAATCACTAACGAGACATTTATTTGCCTCATTCCCAAAAAGAAGGAATCCATTAAAGTTACCTGATTTTCAGGCCTATCAGCCTAGTGACAAGTTTGTACAAAATAGTGTCGAAAGTTTTGGCTTCTAGATTGCGGGAAGTTTTGGGCAGCACTATATCTACCTATCAAGGTGCTTTTGTGAGGGGTAGGCAGATTTTGGATGCGGCCTTGATTGCCAACGAGGTGGTGGAGGAGAGCCGAAAACTAAACAAAAAAGGATTGGTGCTTAAAATCGACTTTGAGAAAGCATACGATCATGTGGAATGGAGATTTGTAGATGAGGTCATGGCTAGGAAAGGATTTGGGGACATGTGGAGAAGATGGATTCGAGGATGCCTCGAGTCGGCTAATTTCTCTGTGATGATTAATGGAAGACCGAGGGGTAAATTTAGGGCCTCAAGGGGTCTGAGAGGGGTGACCCGCTATCCCCATTCCTGTTCACTTTGGTAATAGACGTGTTAAGCAGAATATTGGAGAAAGCTCAAGCTGCGTCGAGTTTCATGGTTTTTTTCCGGGGCATGAGACGGTGGAGGTCTCCCATCTTCAGTTCGCCGACGATACCATACTTTTCATAGAGGATAAGGAAGAGTACCTGGAATAATCTACTTCAGATTCTGGATTTGTTTTTGTTTCACGTCGGGAATGAAAATCAACAAATCGAAATGTTCTCTAGTTGGCTTTAATCTTGACGACGGGTTGGTGAATGGGCTGGCAGGGGCTTGGGGATGCGAAGTGGGGACCTGGCCTATGTCGTATTTAGGCCTTCCCCTAGGTGGGAACCCCAGAGCAATCATGTTCTGGGATCCCGTTGTGGAAAAAGTGGAGAATAGATTACAAAAATGGAAGAGAGCCTGCTTATCCAAAGGGGGAAGACTCACAATGATTCAAGCAGTGTTGAGTAGTATTCCGATTTACATGTCCCTTTTTAGGATTCCCATTGGAGTAGCCAATAGAATTGAGAAGCTTATGAGGGATTTCTTGTGGGAAGGTTTGGATGGGAAAAAAAACCACGCTGTGTGCTGGGAGGTAGTGGGTAAAGCAAAACTCTTTGGAGGATTAGGGGTGGGTTCATTGAAAGCTAGGGGAGAGGCTCTGCGGGCCAAATGGCTGTGGCGGTTTCCTATCGAAACTCATGCTCTTTGGCATAAAGTAATCAGGAGTATTTATGGAATGGATTCAAATGGGTGGGATGCCAAACCTGCAACTCGAGGATCTAGTCGCAGCCCTTGGAGAGACATTTCTAGTGGCTATGAGTTGTTCCTTCAAGGCTGCGTCTTCGTGGTAGGAGTTGGAGTTAGAGTCAGATTTTGGGAAGATGATTGGAGCCGGGGGGGTGTTTTGAAAGACGTGTTTCCAAGACTATTCAACCTGTCCACGAAGCAAAACCACAATATTTCCTCCTTTACGGACTCGATTGGATCCCCTCTCACTTGGGACTTTGGTTTTCGAAGGAATCTCAATGATTTAGAGATTGCGGAGGTGGCTAGATTGTTGGACTTATTAGAAGGAGTGAGATTGGTCACTTCCAGATTGGATAAGAGAAGATGGAAGCTAGATCCATCCGGTGTTTTCTCCTGTCATTCTCTCTCTACTCATATTCAGAATAGGGGCGAAAGGGAGATTTTCTCTCCGTACACTCAGATTTGGAAGGCCAAGACTCCTCCGAAAGTTAAGATCTTTGTTTGGCAAGCGGTGTTGGGAAAACTAAATACAGGTGATATACTCCAGAGACACTGTCCCTATATGTGCCTTAGTCCGCATTGGTGTGTTTTATGTAATACGGCTGGGGAAAGTGTGGACCACATCCTCCTTCATTGCCCTTTCTCTCTAAAGTTGTGGGAGACGTTATTGAAGGAAGCTAACACAGTGTGGGTAATACCGAAAGGATGCTATGATCTTTTTTCCATCAGATTTGATGCATTGGGAAGGGGAAAGAAGGCTAAAATTCTCTGGGGCAGCTTGATGCAGGCAGTGGTCTGGAACCTTTGGTTGGAACGTAATAGGAGAATTTTCGAGGATTATAAGGGAGTGGGAGTGGTAGAGTTATGGGAAAGAGTGAAGTTTTGGGCTGCTCTCTGGGCATCAACTTCTCACGCTTTTAAGGATTTATCCTATCCTACAATTATGCGAAATCTTTTAGCTGTAGTATCTTAAGGAGTGTCTTTTGTTTGGCTGGTTTTCTGTGTTGAGTGGCTTTGAGTCTGTTTTTCTGGCAAGTGTTTCTTTTTGGTCTGTGTCCTAAATGTCATCATTTTTTCCATTCATTTTTGAATAAAAAGTGTTTCTATTCAAAAAAAAAAACCACAGATGAACAAATTCTGGTTCTCTTTGTGTTTTCTTTTAAGGTTATAAAGCTCATCACAAAGATTTCGTCAAGAAATATATAGCAATCATTTTACCTTTTTACTGGCATTCTGTTACTGTCTCCTCAATACTTCGTTCAGAAATTGGTGATCAAACTTGATATGAGAATTCATTTCAGAGAGGTGACTGAGTTTTAAAATCCACATACTTGTTCTGGTCGTTGAGTTTAAAAATCCACATACTTTTATTAGATTGGGATCCTTTTTGAAACTTCAGAAGTTTTGTCATTTATTAGTTTATGTTGTCATATTCACAATAACTAGAAGGACCGCATTGTTTCTCAGACGGTATAAGGGAAAAGATAAGAAATGTTTAATACTTTACTTTAAAGCAGTTTTGTACTTATTCGAATATTTATTTTTAATTAAAATAATTTCTTTCCGCAATAATCCTCTGAGATATGAAAGGAGTGAGTGATCTTGTGAGTCTGTATTATGTTATAGGTTTCTCTGGTGGCTACTTCAGGATATGTGTTTTTTTTTTTGGACGAAGGATATGTGTTTGATTACAGTTGAAGTACTCATAGTATAGTTAGGATTATTGAGAAACTGTGGATCCCAAAAGATTACGCTTATAGGAACAATCATTTGTTATTAAAGCCTCCCCAAAAATAAGAATCAACTACGGGCCTTTCACATGCAAAACTGAAAAACTTACTTGAAGTTGAGTCGCCTGTATTTGGATATCGGATGAACTAGTCAACCAGAGCTCTCATAACATGAAAAACTTAACTTTGTATAAAAGGGGTGCAACAAGTATATCAAGCCGAACATAAATCACACTAATAATCAATTCAGTATCGAAACATGATAAACAAGAGCAACTACAATAACACTGGACTTCCCCAGATGTCTTATTTAGTTTGACTAATTTGTTTTCATTAAACTACCTTGCACAACAGTAAAAAATTTGGATTTTATTTTACTTGATTGCAATATGCCTGTCATACTATCTGAGTAAGTTTGAACGTTTCAGGTCCATGAAAATGCTTACCTTAGTGATTTCCATCACTGTTTTTCTCTGCCATCAAATTCGTCAGGTAAGGTCCAGCTTTGGCAGTTATATTATGATGTACTCTTCTTTAACAATGTTTATAATTTCCATAGTGGGTAATCATATTTAAAGGAGGACAAATGTTTGAAGGTTTATGACCTTTTTTGCTTTTATTGTTCGGGGGATTTCTTTGATTTATTTTGGGTAGTGGGAAGAGGGGGGAACATAAACTTTCAATGTCATATGCTTCCATGTCTATTACTTGTTTCTGTTGATTTTCTATCTTCTTCTTGTTCTCTATTTTCTTTTTTTCTTTTTTGTGTGGCAAGGGCTGTGGCTGGATTTCTAGTCCTTTCAGTTGTGTAATCCCCCTTTAATATTATCCTTATCTGTGTCACCTTGACTCCAACACTAGCGTAACCTTTGTTTCCTTTATCTGCTTATGTGTTAAGTGATAACTAGCTCATGGCCCAAATTATGATATTGTTGATGCAGTTTCCATCTAATTTTTATAGTTGTTTTCGGATTTAAAAATACACTGTTTCCTTCATTGAAAGCATGAATTTTTGTTTTAAAATTGGCAATGGATGTTTAGATATTTGTAATGTCTCCGCTGTTAGTTTTTAGTTCGAGCTTTTCCTTGATGGAGAACTTGTCCGTCTTTCTTTTGGTATCCTTTTCTTTTTTTAAATATCAACAGAGGGGTTCCCGGGAGAGGGGGTTTGGGGGTGGGGAGCGTGGGATGGAAATTGAACTTGGGATCTACCTCGTCCAACATTCGGAAGAGAAGTACCACTAGGCTAAAAGCTAGTTTGTAAAGTAATTGTTTCTTATAAAAAGACTTTTTGTTTATTCATATTCTTATAGTAACCTAAATATATAGGATGATCTGAAAAATTACTCGAGAGTGAATATAATCTTACTAAGATACAGTGATACACAGATAAAGAAATTAGAATGGATAGCCTGGGATCTAGACCCCTAGACTAACCTCGAGAAACCTAGCACCATACTAGGGAAGAAGACTTTCACATGGTGGCAAGCAGCTGCATAACCTTTCTGATTTTGGGTCAGACCAAGTAAGGAATTTCCATGCACCTCATACCTTCAAAATCAAGCTACTAACGATTTCTGAAAAAGGTGGTTCCTTCTTGCTATCTTAGAGGAGCTAACTAATACCACAAATTACTTATATAAACAAAGTGAACTAGAATCTTGTAAGTATTATCCCTCATAGGTTTCTGATTTCCCATGATTGCCCATGGGTATTAGACACATTCTTATTAGAAGCCTCACTATTAAATTTGGTTTTCCTTCCACATTATTAGAAGCTTCATTATACTGTTTTTGCTATGAGATAAATTAAATTAAATGTAACAGTGAATATAGTGATGCCAGTGCCATATCAAACGTTAAGTACATTAGCATGATAGGTTGATAAAACTTTGTTAGGTAGAAGGTTCTTTGTGATATACTTGCATTAATTTCGAACTGGACTATTGGAGTATGGTTGTTCTATATCTATTGTTTTTTTCTTACCTCTCTCGCTAGACTTTCTTATATGGTATAGTGATTTATTGATTAAATCAATAACTATCTTTTTGACTGCGTGCAGTTTACAGCTAGTTAAAAGGATTAATTTTGTTCTTTTTAAATATATGTCAACAGCTGCAAATTATACATTTTTAGAAGCCAGAATGAATGGCATTAATGTTCTTGTTGGAAGGTGAGGTTTCACAACAATTATTTCTTGATCTATATGTACTTATATATGTATATATTTATAGAAAATCTCAACCGTAGCTGATTCACAAGAACTTGCTATGGTGTGGATGGCAGGCGAGGTCAATCATGCGATTCAGTTTGCAAGTCAAAGGGACAATCATGTGTTCCAAATAAGCTTTTGGTACTTAATCAGTGTGACATGTAAGTTGAGCATCAGGTAGTTTAATTTTGTAAAATTTATTATTCTTTTTTTTTTTTTTTGAATTGAAACTTTGCCATCGCACCTACACACAGACATGTAGGGGTGGTCCTGAGGTTTATGGGGCGCCATACAAAAACTGAAAACATGGCCCTTTTATAGTGAAAATAAAAGGCATGCATATTCAAATTGTGGTTGGTTCTTTTCCTGTATCACCATGATATTGAAAAAAAAATTGTGATGCATCTCTCAGTAAATAGAGAAGTGTGGAACCATTAATTTGAAAAAAGAAAAAAAAAACGTAAATATGTTTGTAGTAAAGAGGTTTAACTTTTTCTTTTTTTCCTTCTAAATTTGATTTCAATAGATACATAATGATTCCATCTAGTATACCCAAAGAGTTTATTTTTAAATACTTAAGTTTAATTAGTATGCTCCTTATAAGAAAAAAAAAAAGTTTAATTAGTATGCTTTTTGCTTTTTTTTTTTTTTTTAAATAGCCACACAGCTTAAGTGAATGAAGATTTAGCAAAAATTTCAATTTCAAGAAGCCTAATTTTTTGTGGTAAAAATGCCCAAATTATTATTGAGCCTAAATCCTTATTTCAGAAATTCGTCCAAAGTCCAATTATAAGGGTGTGGGACCCATTATTTCAAGCTCACATTTCGGTGATGTACTGATTGGACGAATACATACTTCCTACTTCATGCGTTGAGTTTTACCATGGAGTAGACTTGTTTGTTCCTGTTGACTTGTGGAATTCCTTCCTACACAAATACAACTACTTAATTTATGAGAATTGTGCAATCCCAAAATCCACTGGAGCCCATGCTTGGTCCCTGTGTGGGTGCACTTATGTTGATTCACTAGGATAGAATTAGATTTCAGGCATCATGGATATTAGTGTCTAAACATTTCTGGTAGTTTCTTTTTAGTCTTGGCATCCAAAATGGTAATTTTTTGGTTCTATTCTTCTCAATTGTGTGGGAGTTTTTGCTTTGTTGGTTGGTTTGCTAGTCTTTGTTTGTAGTTTAGGTGTTCTGCTGGACTGCATGTCTAATCTCTTTTTGTATTTTTGGTTCTGCATAAAGTTCTTGTTTCCCTTTGCTTTTCTTTTAGGAAACGTTAACCAGATTTCTTCTTTGCATATGGTTGTACCATTTTTCAATTCTCTGTAGTTCTGTTTCGAACAGTATGCAGAAATATATGAGCTGCAAGGGAACTTGCCTGGCAAGTATTGGTCCAGACCAACCTGCTGAAGTTGTTGATGATGCTCCTGAAGATTTGGTATACTTCCTTTTCAGCATTAAAGTTTCTCTGTTCTGGAATTGTGTTTTAGTATACAGAGAATCATATTTCCTGCAATAGCTTGGATACAATCATTCTGTCTTTAAAAGATTTGTTGTATTTCTGCAAAGAAATTTCAGTCACTGGAGATTATTATTACCACAGGAATTTTCTGGCTAGTAATTATTTTAGTTTAAAAGTTCATGCATTGCAAAACTTCCACATACTTGTCTTGTAGTAAATTTTATTCAGTGCCCTATGCACTGCCTTGGATCTTGTACTGCACCTTTGGAGGTTGTTTTCCCACCCTATTGAACTATGATTCAATGATTATTGATATACCACTGTTCTCACATATGGACTTTCCTACTTGGCTGCCGAAATGAGGCTTTATAGGCATATAATGATGTAAGGCCTTACCTTAAGTGTAATAAGTCCGGTGTATTCTATGTAGATTGCTGATAGAGCTATCAGTCTAACTGAGATAGCTCATACTTTGGCAGTTAATTTAAATATGAAATTGCCCATGTAAGATGTGCCTGTCCTGTGATGATTCAGCACTTGAGTGATCTCTTTCCTTTTGGTGGCACACTAACTACTTTAAAGTAAAGAATATGATAGGCTAGGCACTCCTTTCCTCTGTGCCACATACCTCCTTGATAATAAATCAGCACTTCTCTGGCTTCGATGGATTTGTTTCTTTTATATTTTTTGTGGTGCCACACTTGCCAGTTTTGCAAAATATTATGAAGATTTAGTATAGCAATTTTAAAACCATGATCTAAACATTATATAGCTCAGATGCAATCATTGTTCTGATTGGTTTGCTAAAAAGAAACAATTGGAACCAGAAACATCTTATTGGAAGAATTTGTGTTTAGCATGTTTTTTCTCTAGGAAGCCAGAAAAAAGTAAAAAAAAATTGTGACATTTTTTCTTTTGCTCGAAGTATATGACACTCAATGGAGTATTAATATCACTTATTACTTTCAGAATCCTGGAGCATGCTTGTTTACTCAAACACAATCAATGCTTTCTTGTTATGGTTCACATCAGCATACCAGGAGACTGTGCCCTTGTGCATAGTGCAGTATCTGGTAAGTTCAATTTCTTTCGATACATGTATTATTTGAAAATTAAGTCTGTTGAGGGATTAGAAAAGACCTTGCATGACTTGTAATAAATAATTTAGTAACAGATATCTGTATATTGAGAGAGTTCAGAAGGGTTTGAAGCACCTGTAAAGCCCATGTGATTGTCAGAACTAATGTAATACTGTGAAGCCTTTTTTATTTTTTATTTTTAAAATAAATGAAATTTTTTGTAACAGTACATAGAATTATTCGAAGTTCGAACAGTTCAGATATCACAATCTTTCATGATGCAATGAGCAAAAGAACCTCTTGTTAGCTGCTTTTACCAGTTAGTTTACTTTTGCATTAGCTTTTGATAAATGGCACCCGACTGCAGAATGTAATATGCAATTGTTTTACATTACAGAACATTATCAATCATTCTTTTTCTTGATCATATTTGTCTCTCCACCTCATAACTATTTCCTTTTCTTTATTATTTTGGGTTGGTGGAGTTGTACTTCTTCTATCCCTTTCACTGTTCCTAATCTTTGATTTAAATTTGCTCCCAACTAAATTTCTTGACTTCAAAGAAATATATCCTTTTTTTCAAAGAAAATGAAGAACAAGCAAATTATGAATTTAGCCTTATTATCTCCTTTATATGCAGGATTTCCCATCACAGGCATGAATTGTAAATTATGTATCTTGTATGCAAGTTTCATTTCCAATTCCACTTGGCCTGGTAAGTTGGAAAATCAAAATCCATGTTGCTCCAAGTTTTACAATGGCAAGAGTAGCTCATTGTAAGGTATTTGATTTGAGCGCAAGCAAGTGGTGGCTATGCCTCCTTGGTGTTCGTCACGGATCATATTTGTTTAGCATGCAGTGTATAATATATATTTTTTTGGGGTGAAAATGTATAATATTAGGTTGTCAAAGGGTAAACACATCAAGGTACTAGGCTCTTCGGATTTGAGAAGATTTGGAGGGATATTTGATCAAAAAGTGTTGGCTAAATTGTATTGATTGTAGTTTCTAATGGTTTAGTAACATTTTAAATCTGAAATGGTTGACAATTTTTTGCTAATTTAATTGACTGAAAGCGTACATTTAGTTATTAAGTTCACCAAGGTAGAAAATGAACGTGATAGAATATGTGGTTATGGAGTACAACTTGTATTGCAAGCCTTAATTTAGAGTGAAAATAAAATTTTGCTCATAAAAAGTAACAATGTATGAAAGTACCAAAGTACCCTTAAAGTCTTAGATATTGTTTGGTTGTAGTTCCAATTAGACTGTTCATTTCGAAGTTAAAAAAAAATACTTAAGCATGTAGGAATAATAAGCCCAAGTGTGTGTACCATTTTGGAGTATAATTGGAATTACATGCATATAATATTTTAAATTAATTTACAAAAGGACAGACATGGCATTGGTGTCACACCATCATACACATAGATTTTGCTTTATTTATATCGACCCGTGCTCACAACGCATGCCATTAGATTTTTCTCTACATTATGTTATGTTCTATGACCCAAATTTTCTTAATATTGATGTTTCATTGTTTAAGGGTAATTTTGATATATAATTTTTTGTTTTATTTGCCATATTTAGGAAGGGGATGAGAATTTTCTCTCTCACACACACATATTTAGGAAGGGGATTAAATTTTCAAATAACCCCGAGTTGTTGTCATTTAAAGAAAATATATATATATTTCAAAGCCAACGGGGTCTAGCCCAGATGGAAAATAGCCTTGACTTATAGACTCCTGGTCTTATGTTCAAACTCCCCATAACACCTTAATTAGTCTGTGTAAGAAAGCCCATTCTTTAGATTATTCTTGTACTAAAAAAGAAAGAAAGAATTTCAAAATACCACTACTTCATTATAAATGGAAAAATACATAAAATAATAGTCTATATTAGTATAAAAATATTTAAAGAAATAAAAAATAAATAAGAGTTCATTTCCAACAAAAGTTTGTACATAAAAAGAAAAAATTAAAATAAATTATCAATAAAGAAAAATCTAATGGCATGCGTTGTGAGCACGGGTTAATATAAAGATATTTAGTCATATACCCAATCCTATACATGTATTTATAAAAAAACCCAAACACTATTTAAATATAGAAACATACCCAAAATCAACCTCACAATCAACAATTGTATATTTTTTGGATGTGTTTATAAATGGATTTTGAGTGTGTGTAATGATGGATTTGGGTATGTTTATAAAGTGTTTTGGGTGTTGAGTTTTTTTATAATTTCAGCTTTCCATTTTGGGTATTTTTGTGAAACTCCCTATAAATAAAGCAAAATCTATGTGTAGATAGCGTGACATCAATGCCATATGTCTGTGCTTTTGTAAATTAATTCAGACCCACCCAATTTGGTGGACGGTCGATCGATAATATATACTTCTCCTTCCTTATAATGTTCAAGTCTTTTGTAAATTGTAATGCTCCTTCTTTGTAATTAATTTTTATGCCACAC
This sequence comes from Prunus fruticosa, assembly GCA_018703695.1. NCBI lineage: Eukaryota > Viridiplantae > Streptophyta > Magnoliopsida > Rosales > Rosaceae > Prunus > Prunus fruticosa. The sequence goes on along the minus strand of CM031917.1, from coordinate 25,927,549 downwards.
ACTAATCAGGGTTAGTTCAATTGGTAAGGTCTCTGTATTGTATTTAGCTCTATTACTATTCAGTTCCGTTGTCAACAATCCTCATTGGTGCGCGATCTGTAATTTCCTACATAAATCTATACAGGTGACAGTTGGATGCTACGCATAAGTCTTTTCGGCTCGTGGTTATAGGTATGTTCTAGCGCTAATAGTGAGAGTAGCCAATCTCCCATTAAAATTTTTCTCATTTAAAAAAAAAAAAAATTCTATGCCACATATGTTTCTATATATATATATGTATGTATTGAAAAGCAAAAGCAGCATTTTCCCATCCCAGCTTCCCATTTACAAGACCAATATAAAAATATCACAAAACGACAACCAGCAAGACAGAGAAGGGCAGGGTCTGATTTTGATGTGTCTTCTCCATCGTTTCGAAACGCCAAAATGAAACGCTCTGTAAAGTTCTACGCATTTGTAGTTTGCTTTCCATTGGGCACATTTCACAGTCTTCTGCTCTGCATCTGCTGCTCATTCATATTTTATATAAACAATAATATTTTCACTTAAATCATGCCTTTTTAGGAGAAAACTTGTGTGATATTTTCACTGTCTTACTATTTTCGTCAATCACAATATACTGTTCATGTTTGATTTATCCATGTTTGATTTTCCACGTCATAATCTATGACTAGCTGAAAATAGTGTAATAGTACTATACCATTTCACACACAAAAATGTTAGGAATTTTTTTCAAAAGTAGAAGCAATCATCAACCAAGCACATTAATTAATTGTTACAAAAACCCCAAATGTCATTTTAATTTCCTGTGCAAATATTGATACTGGGTAAGTTCCAGAACATTCAAATTGATCATATTTCAAATTCAAAAGCTATAGTCTGATTTGAGCACTCTTTTGCTTTTGGAGCCATCCATGAACCCTTTCAACCCTGTAACTCCATTGCCCATGTCTTCACCTGCAGCCTTGGCCTGAAGCAGCTCTTCCTCTGTAGGCTTAAAAGCTGGATGCTCTAAAATGCTTTTGAGCAGCTGGGTTCCTCTCAAAGCATTCGTCAATGGTAGATGGCCTTCTGGTGTGTCCTCGTTGAGCTCCCAGATGAACTCATTGGGGAAGGCTCTGTAGTTGTATTGCTCAACTTCTGTGTCCAGCTTCTTCATCCACCCAACCTTAATGAAGAATTTGGTGAAGTCATTGTTCACCTTGCCGTATATTTTTCTCTGGACGCTGTACCCAAATTTGTTGTTGCTGTGCTGCCTCCAGAGGTCATCAATAGCCTTGAGGTCGGCTTCTGAGATGAACTGGGCCTCGGAGAAGAAGACGTAGCCTCGCTTCTGGGCTTGTTCTCCGGCCAGGACGATGAGGAGGCGGCGGGTTTCTTCGTCCGCTTCACGGAAGTTTTGGGTGGAGAGGTGCTGCTGTAGGAGGTCAAAGGAGATGGCTTGGGTGGAGGAGGGTGTGGAGAGTGAAGTGGTGGGTGAGATTGAGAAGGTTTTGGTGGAGGAGAGAGAAGAAGTGCTTATGGTGTTTGGGGTGTTTGTGGTGGTGGGTTTGAGGAAGAGAGTGGAAGGAGCAATCTCTATGTGGTGGTTGTGGTGGTGGTGGTTGAGGAGTGAGTGGTGATTGTGGTATATGGATTGGAAAGACTTGGTTGCCATAGAGAGAGAGAGAGAGAGAGAGAGAGAGAGTTGTGTGTGTGCTGGTGGTGAAGGAGGAGGAGGAGAAGTAGGAGAAGTTAGGAGGGCCAGAGGTGAAGGGAGAAGATGGGCTTAGAGATATGGAGAGATGTGTTGTGTTGGTGAGTTTTGAGTTTTGATATATGACAGATAAGAAATGAGTGAAGAGGGAATTGGAGAGGTGATGAGGAGCAATAGAAGTGAGAACTTTGATTGGCTAGATGTGGGTGAGGCTTGATCCTCCAATACACATGTAATATATATATATATATATATATATATATATATATATCAATGTGTATATGAAATTCACTTTTTAGTTACACATGGGGCCCTCCGAAAATAACAAAGTGGCACAATGACAAGAAGACAAATATGAAGTTTTTGTTTTCCTTTTTCGGTCTGCCAAGACAAAAATGAACACTCCAACAGATATCCCTTGGGAAAAAATAAGAAGGATTAACTACACTTTCGTCCTTGAGGGCTCGTTTGGTACACCGTGCAAGCTTGGATTGACTTGGCTAAAATTTTATCCCATGTTTGTTTCACCCGGTTCTAATTTTAAGTGCGATTAAGTAATCCTGGGCCCACCAAAAACACCTTCTTAGGTGTTCTTAGCTAAACTCGTATGGAGAGGAGGGACTAACAGTCCCTACCCAAGCAACGAGCAACCACGCCCAATCGCTCCACAACCACCGACCCACCAAGCGACAGCCACAGCCACCATCCACAACCACCAAACACGACCACCACCACGACGATCACCGCCATAGCCACCAGCCACAGCCACCCAAAAAGGAGAAGACATAATTGAAGAGGAAGAGGAGAGAACATAAAATTTTCGAAAAACAAAACAGAGAAGAAGAGAGAAAATGTAGAAGAAGAGATAAGAGAAATTTTTCGGAAAAAAACAGAGAAGAAGAAAGAAAATGGAGAAGAAGAGGAGAGAAAATTTTGGAAAAAAAAAAAGAAAGAGGAGGAGATAAAATTTTAGCAAAAAAGAAAGAAAAGAAAAGTAGAGAGAAGAAGAGGAGAGAAAATGGAGAAGAAGAAGATAAAAGAGATGTAGAAGGGAAGAATAAGAAAGAGCAGCATATTGGTTCGTCCAAAAAAGAAAAAAAGAGATGCAGAGAGGAAGAAAAAGATGGACAGAGAAGAAAAGTCAAAAAATATTTAAAAAATCCTACTTTAAAAAAAAAAAACAAATATAGTCCTAGTCCAATCAAACATACACCAAACGCTAGTGTTATTCAGTTTATGTCAAGCCAAGCCAAGCCAATCCAAGATAGTACTAACATTTAGTCCAGGTCCACATGACAGTCCCCTGTACCAAACGAGCCCTGAAGGTTTAGTGTCAGTATTCAAAATGGGCCCTAAGGTTTCAATATCATAAATTTTATACCCGACATTTCAAAGTATTACCAATTTACACCTGCCGTTATGTTGACCGTCAAAGTCAGACGTTATATGCTGACGTGGCAGCCATGGGACCCACCTCATAACCAAATAGCAGTTACAAAGAGATGAGACTAAAGGCAATTTCAAGAAACCAAAAAAAAAAAAAAAGGGGTTAGCTAGGCACGTGTTCCAAGGCGTAACTGCAATCAATAACTCCATGCTTGGACAATGAGATCAAACAAACTCAGTTTTCTCATTTTGGACAGATTTTGATAAAAAAAATGAGGAAGGAAAAAAGCGGAGAGGAAACTTGCGAAGAAGATCCGATTGGTTGGCCGAAATGGATGAAGAGGCACTGATGTGTTGGTGTGGCAAGGCTGCTACAATTCGAATCTCTTGGACATATTCAAATCCTGGGAGGTGATTTTCCATGTGTGCAACAAAGGTACGCAAGACTAAGAAGGGTTTGAAGGGTTGTCATTCTGGGCATGGTTTGATAATGCCATGTGTGAACGGTCAAAGGCAGTGATTCCTGAGCTTCTAAAATCACAGAATAAGCTGGAAAAATCAGTGGCAAAGGCAAGACAAAGAGAAAAGGTCGTTTGGGTGTTGTTGGTGGCTTTGTGGGTTCTATTTGCAAGCATCATTTTGGGAGGGATATGTGGATGTGGAGTGAACAAAAAGAGGAGCTTGGAATTAGCTTCTGCCATTGGATGAATTGTTTGTGTGATTCTGTAAGTGTTGGGTTGTTAATGGTATTTTGTAACAGTTTAATTGTTATGTAAGGGTTAAGGGTTATGGGTAAGGGTTAAGGGTTTAATTGTTGACTTTTTGTAACTTGATGAAGTGAATGGAATGTAGAGAATGACATCTAAATGAAGTGAATGGCCATCATAAGGAGTATGCAAATGAAGTGAATGGCCATGTCAATCTGTGTGCTAGTGAAACTATGCAAAGGAATGCCTAAAACAATGTAAAGATAAGTTAGAAAATTAGCCCAAAACAATAAAGTGAACGGCCAACACTAGTCTATGTGCTTGTCAAATTATGCAAAAACAATGTAAACGGAAGTTATAAAATGGATGCACCTGGAACAATCAAGTGAATGGCGAAAATAATGAACTGAAGTGCCAACCCAAAAACTTAGAAAATTTTCCATTCAAAATTGGCTCAAAATAGCCAGATAATAACACTGTCAAATACATATTTCATGTCCTTTGAACATCAAAATGGTTGTTTCAGTGGATGTATTTGCATTCATAGTAGTTGAGCCTTATGTGAATGCCATTACATCCATAAAAAAACGTCAGTAATGAAGTTATACATGACCAATTTATCAAAAACAAAAACCTCCTAATCACAAACTGCCAGTCTAACAAAAAAGGTGAGTCATCAAATTCCTTTTTCAGTTAGCTTCAATTTACAACATTTGATCTTGCAATTGAAACAGAATTTGATGCATGAGGACATGAAGTTGAGGCTGGTTGTGCTTCAGAAGTGGCATCTCCTTTCTTACTTGGTTTTGGCTGCAAAATGATTAGGATGTTAACCTTATATTTGGAAATTGAAGGAAATTGAAGAAAATTGATAACAACCATCATAAAGAGAAGTTCTTTACCAGAGGTTTCCCTTTTTGCACACACCTTGGAGGCTTGGATCTTTTCTTTATGGTGCTTGGACCAGCTGAAGTGGCTACTTGAGATGGATCAATAGTGGTCTACAACATCAAAATGCTTGTCATTAGCAACAAAATCTTAGGGTTAGTAAGGGATAGAATTGAACAAGATTGAGTTGCTATACTTGGGTATTTTCAGTATCCCTCTTCCTCTTAGTTGTAGGTTTGGCTTTTGGAGGAAGATTCCTATGACAAGTCCTCTTATTATGCCCATTTTTACCACATTGCCCACATTTGAGAAAGTCTTGTGTGTTGGGAATGCAAGACAATGCAGTTTTAGCTTAGTTGCTTGACTCTCTCATCTTCATTTTGCCCTTATGCTCTCCCTCTTCTTTGTTTCTACATTTTCTTGGCCTTCCAGGCTGTTTAGAGTAAGTAGGAGGAAGACATGGTAGAATAGCAGTCATCCACAAACTCCATGACATCAAGACCCCCTTTATAATTGATGGCTGCAATAGCATGAACACAAGGCCATCCCTTCAAATCTCATGCTCTACAAGAATAACTCTTCACTTCCAAGTCCACAATATATTGTGCATGGCCACCAGCTGACACTTGGAATTTACCTCCACCTGACTACATTGCCACACAAGCACTTGCCTTGGCTTTATTTCCCTCCACCTTCTTCAATATTCTTGGGTAGATAGCCCTATTCCATTTCAGCATTTTTTCCCTTTTTCCTTGTATTCTCCTCATTAGCTTACATCTAATATACTCAAACATTGTAAGAATTCGTCTATCCCTAAATTCCAATATGGTAGCATTGAAAGACTTGCACAGATTATTCAACAACATGTCGCACTTCAAATGAGTGTTGAAGTGTGATTTTGACCAATGCCTTAGAGGTTTATCTGGAGTGGTTAGCCATTCATATGCATCCTTGGACAGTTTTTTCAGGTCTTCCATGGCCTTTGCAAAGTGGGGGACAGTGGTTGCATATGCTGCTTCCCAAAACTTGTCTCTTAGGCTTTTTGCTTTGAACAATATCCTATAGTTGGTAAAAAGGTGTCTTGCACAGAACCTCTGGTCACAATTAGGGACCACTTGCTCAAAGCAGGCAGTAAACCTTTTTGTTTGTCAGATATAAAGGTGAAGCCCAATTGATTAACTATTTCACAGTCCTTAAGCAATAGCTCGAGAAACCAAATCCAAGAATCCTTGCACTCTGTTTCCACAACTGCATACGCAATTACCCAAGTTTCATTGTTGGCGTCTATACCCATAGCAGTTAACAGTTGCCTTGCATAAATACTTTTCAAAAAGCACCCATCTAAACCTATAATGGGCCTGCACCCAGCTTTGAAGCCTTCCTTAACAGCTCCTAAACAAACATACAACCTTTGAAACTGTGGTTGCCCCAACTGTTGTTGGAAATCACACTTAACCATTGCTGTGGTTCTTGGGTTACTCTTCCTTAATTCTTGACAATAATCCCAAACTCTTAAATATTATTCATTGAAAGTACCCTCAATATCCTTTAGTGCCCTTTCTTTTGCCCTATACACTTGTTGTCTTGACACCCCTGTATTATAATCCTTCTCAACAGTCTCCTTGAATGACCTGATTGGCCACTGGGGATTGGACTTCAATGTCTCAACATATTTCTGGCTTATCCATGTTGACTTCACAAAAAGGTTCTCCCATAGCTTTGTACATGTGTGCTCACCTACATATGTCTTCACTTGCAATGTGTTCTCATGTTGCATTTTTGAAGCATATATCATCCACCCATAATTTGGGTCTCCACAAATTGCCTTCAGCTTCAAAGCCGCATTCCTAATAAACACAACATCCCTATTCTCCAAGATGGTGTATTCTCTGACAGCTGCCCTAAACACCTTACAATTAGTAAACAACATGCCAATCTCAAACTTTGGATCTGCCATGTCAGTTGTAGCATTGAACTCTGGCCAATTCTTATAAGCTTCATCATCAGATTTATACTTGGAATAATCGTTGCACTCCAAATCTTCAGAATCCAATTCAACATCTATAGGCCAATCAGCAGCAGCCTCATTCCCAGTTTGTTTAACCCCTGTCCATTTAGTTTGGTCATCCACCTATTCTTCAAAAAAAAACCATCATCTTCATCTTCACTAAAGTTCTTGAAAATCATATAATCTGAGTCCTCACTATCAGCAGAATCATCATCTTCATCTTCAAAGTCTGCATCATTTTCATATCTTCTTCCACTTCTCAACGTCATGGAATGCCTTTTGGACTCGATCCTAACGCCCTCAACCCTTCCTTTCACACCTTCTTTGTCTTTTGGTGAATAGTCTTTGTCCTCCTTAAAATGCCGCATCTTTTTTTTTTTTACCAAAAGCATGCTTCACCGTAGGTGACATTTCATCCGTCACTTTATCCTTGCCTTTTCCTTTATTAGAACAACCACTAGCCTTTTCTTGGCCCTTGGCAGAATTCTCCTCATTATTCACAGTAGCAGTTTCTTTGCCTTGTTTAGAAGCTTGATCAGTCAACCCTTCTTCAGTCAACCCTACTTGATTCAACCCTTATTCATTCAACTCTACTTGATTCAACCCTTGTTCATTCAACTCTTTGCCTTGTCCACCTGCTTCTTGATTCAACCCTTCATTATTCAACTCTTCTATTACAACACTTGTTTTTTTTTTTCACCTTTTGCACCTGAGATACTCCCCCACCCACTGGAACAATGGCACCATAATTGTCATCAAGCTCTTCAATCACTACCCCAATGTTGGTCCCAACATCATCATCCAAATTTATAAATATGTTTGAAGCCACTTGACTGTAAAACTGCTCTTAACTGCATGCGAAGACATGTTCTAGGAATATTTTTATCAACCTAGTGTCTAGCACAAATACTAGCATGTCTAATACATTTGCATTCTCACTCAGCTTAACTAGGCCACCATCAAAATGATCACTTGGAATCCTGTACCAATAGTTAATCATACCTTCGTACCTTAACTCCTTTACCATGGCATCTATCTCAGTCATTAACATTCTATCCTTATCACAATAATCGAACCAATCAACAGACCCATTCACATAATAGTTACCTCTTATTTCACCATTGTGGTACATTCACTACTACAAAAAACGAAATAGACAACGGGGATCCACCGTTGTTGTAATGCTTTGAAAACCGTCGTGAATCGACCGCCATTTTTTGGGTGTCAAACTACGACGGCTTTTCACCGTCGTTGTTTATCTTTAAAGACGATGGTTTTTAAAGAAAATCGTTGTTGTTTAGAGATAAAGATCATTAATTATACGAGGAAAGACGACAGTTTTTAATAAAACCGTCATGTATTGTAGGTTAAGATGACCGTTTTTTTATGAAAACCGTCATCTTTACATATAATAGACGACCCTTTTTTTTAAAAAAACGGTCATCTTTACATATAATTGACGACCTTTTTTATAAAAATCGTCGTTAATTATCTGTAAAGACCATGATTTATCATGAAAACCGTCGTCTAATAAGTTCCCAAACTGCTACATTTTAGTTCTTTTTTATTTCATATGATGCTATACAACGATTTTAACTGGAAAACCAACCATAATACTTTATTAATGAATATATACACTCAAAAATAGTTTCTTTCATAAAGCTTGAAGATTCAATAGTCATTACATAGTTAACCAATCTTTATTCTACAACAAACATAATTCCTACCAATTAAGTAGTACAATCTTTTCTTAACAAGACCTACGTACTCCTAATCCAAGCCTTCCTCATCCAAACGGACAAATGATGCACAACTGAAGTCTCCTCCATCATCCCTGTAAATAAATCAAAATGACAAAGAGAGAAAAAAAAGCTAAGATTATAAACATATAAAATTAGGTGGAAGAGAAATTTTACCATTGGACCATATTTCCATAGAAAACTTGTAAAATGAGCATAAAAAAGACCATCGAGAACCTGCAAAAGGAAAAATATATAAAGAAAATGATGGTGAAAAGAGAAGGTAACAAATTTTCAACAACAAAAAAACATACGACTCACGTAGAAAACCTGCAAAAGAAAAAGTTATAAATCTGCAAGCTTCCTCCTCATCTCCTAAGAACCAAATCAGAAAATCTAAAAAGAAAGCAGAAATAAAAATAATATGTAAACAAACCAGACGAATCAAGAGAGACAGAAAATATGAAATCAGGGAGACAAAGAACATACCAGAAATCGCAAAGAGACTAATCCAGAATTCACTAGCAAGATATAGAAGGGTATTGAGAGATTATGTCACTTTCAAATCAAACCTTTCATGAGGGTGTTTTAGAGAGCTCATGAGGGTTTCAAGGAGGAAGAGATAAGGTTTTCAAGAGATGGGGGAAAATCTGAAAATTTGTCGAGCGCGAATTCACTTAAGCGGCCTTTTTTTTAGCATGTTTTAAAAGACGATGCTTGTTAATGAGAGATAAGGTTTTCAAAGACGAGGGAAAATTTGAAAATTTGTCGAGTGCGAATTCACTTAAGCGGCCTTTTTTTAGCGTGTTTTAAAAGACGACGTTTTTTTAAAAAAAACGTCATCTTTACATATAATAGACGACCCTTTTTTTAAGAAAATCGTCGTCTTTACATATAATAGAGGACCTTTTTAAAAAAAAAACCGTCGTCTTTACATATAATAAACGACCCTTTTTAAAAAAAAAAACCGTCATCTTTACTTCACAATAGACAATCCTTTTTAAAAGAAAATCGTCGTCTTTACATATAATAGACAACCCATTTTTTAAAAAAACCGTCATCTTTACTTCACAATAGACGACCCTTTTTAAAAAAACCGTCATCTTTACTTCACAATAGACGATCATTTTTAAAAGAAAACCGTCGTCTTTACATATAATAGACGACCCTTTTTTAAAAAAAACCGTCATCTTTACTTCACAATAGATGACCATTTTTATAAAAAAAAACCCATCATCTTTACATACAATAGACGACCATTTTTTTTTAAAAAAAACCGTCATCTTTACTTCACAATAGACGACCCTTTAAAAAAAAACCATCATCTTTATATATAATAGACGACCCTTTAAAAAAAAAAACTGTCATCTTTACTTCATAATAGACGACCCTTTTTAAAAAAAAACGGTTATCTTTACATATGATAGACGACAGTTCTTTCAAAACAACCATGTCTTTACCAAAAAAAGGACACTTGATTTTTAAAAGACGACGCTTGTCATACCTGCTGTCGTTGTTTTTTGGTCAGATTTTAACTCTGAAGAAAACCTTTTTAATAAGACGACGCTTTTTTATTTGTGTGCGTCGTTATAAAAAAAAAATCAACAGTACCTCCGTTTTTTAGTTGTTTAAGTCACTTATTCACGACGGTTTTTTGTTACCGTTGTCTTTTTAAACACAACAACGGTTTTTTCTTCTACCGTCGTCTTTTTCTGGTTGTCTTTTTCATTTTTTGTAGTAGTGATTTCAATAGAAAATCCATCTTCATCCCCTACATGTCAAAAGCCACACATCAATTTTACCAAACAAAAATACATTTAAGGCTGTTTACAAATACACACATACAAATACAAACAAGAATAAAGATACAAATACAAATACATATACAAATATAAATACAAATACACTTATACACATATACACATATACACATACAAAATATTACCACAAATAAATACAAATACAATAAGACACATACGCATACACACATACAAATACAAACTTTCTATGTCAGTACACACATACACAAAAGGTAAGATTCCCAGCGGTTGTAGGACCACATACAAAAGCCAAAGTGTACTTTAGCATACCACCTACCATTCACACCATTCCATCTACCAATTGAATGGACACGGTGAAATCAACACCTAACTCGAAACTCAAAATCCATTATAAAAGCCAAACTTTCACTCGACACCAAACTCAAAACTTAGACTCTCTGTTTCAAAGTTTCACTCCAAAACACCTTAGCACACTAAACCATACGTACCGTAGAAAGGTTCTCCATATCCTTTGGGACGAAGTTCCCAACTCATATTCTTCAGAGCTTTCGGAAACCTCCGTTTCAGTTTGGTTTTCGCAGTTCGATTTCAAATCTTTGCTCAAGATTTCGAACAAACCTTCTCCTCTACATCTCACTATCTCTTGAAAACTCAAAAGCTGGGTTCGTTTGATGTTGTTGTCCAAGCCTTGGGTATTGGAACGACGCCTGGAACGCATGCCCAGCTGAGCAGCTGAGCGGTTTTTTTGGTTTCCCGAAATTGCCCTTCGTCTCATCTCTTTGTAACTGCTTTTAGTTATGAGGTGGGTCCCACGGTTGCCATGTCAGCATATAATGTCTAACTTTGACGGTCAACGTAACGGCGGGTGTAAATTGGTAATACTTTGAAATATCGAGTATGAAATTTATGATATTGAAACCTTGGAGCCCATTTCGATCCTGACACTAAACCTCCAGGGACTAAAGTGTAGTTAATCCAAAAAAGAAAAACAAATATCCCTTGGCTTATTAATTAGGTGGGAGAGAACATTTCACTCTTCCCTCTCTGGTAATTTCAATTGTCGCGATGTAAGAGTTGTTTTATGTTTCTCAGTCAAAAGTCCATTTTAATTTAAATATGTGACTTGCGTAATAATTTTGTCGAATATAGAAATTAATGAAATTTAGTCACTTTTGGTCCTTGTCGTTTTTTTTTTGGTTACCATTAAGATCCATGTGATTTCAATTTAGTCACTTTCGTCCAGGTGATTTTTCAATTCCAAGCAATTCGAGGACATTGCCCAATCTATGTTAAATTCTTCTAACTGCCGTTACTTATTGAGGAGCATTTCGGTCCATAAATTATTTTAAAAAATTCGTTGCTTTTAAATAAACAATATTTATATAGAAAAAATTTTAAAATTAAAATACTCTCTCACCCCTTCTCCTCTCAACCCGTTTGCCCCAACCCTAGTCAGTCACCACCTCCCTATAGCCCAACCTCCTTCACAGCCACCCAAGTTTGCCCCAACCCTGAACAAATTAGATGCACAACCACATTGAATCACATCCCCATGAAGCTTTACACCCAACCTATTATCACAAACGAATTCTTATCTTAGAAGGGGAAAGGTGGGATAATTGGTCAATCCAACAATCCGAAACCACACACCGTCATACCCAATTATGCTCAAGCTAATGCCCAAGCAGTATCTAGCAACAAAATTTTGATCAATATCATAAGGAAAATGCTAGAACAATCCAGAGAATGACATGAAAAATTGTCACAAATTTTATGGGCATATAGAACTTCAAAAAGATTTGCCACTGGGATGACACCTTATGCTTTAACATATGAGCACGACGCCACTCTACCCATGGAAATCACGGTAAAGTCAATTAGAATTCCTCTACAGTATGATCTAACAAGTTTATATTGTTCACATGTCATGATATGACTCATGTTGTATGTTCACAACGGAAGTAGGACTAATGAAGTTTGTTGTAGGTGTGTTGGGGTAGGGATAGAAGTCATGTTCTCGTCTCCCATGGTGGTGGAGGCGTACATAAGATTTAGGGTGTTAGAGTACAAGTAGGATCAAGCAAATACTATAATGGCTTATTTATGTACATGCCTCCTGTGCTTTCAAAGTTGTCTCAGATTACCACGTGTGCTTTGAAACGTCTCAAAATACCACCTACACTTTTAAAAACTGTCTCACATTACATATTCCGTCAGGATTAAGAGACATTCTATTATGTGGTGTGAGCCCCACTTCTTTTCAATTGCTTAACAATGGAGAGTAAGGGTTATTCAGAAAAATGGGTATTTGGGTGAGAATGGGAAATTGGGAGAAGAAGGCTAGGTACTCAATTCCATGATTCTTCTTGAATCCCACAAAAATGGTGCTTACCAGCTGCCAAAGACACATACTGGGTTCCATTTGGATGACCAGTTAACAAATCAGTATCACCCCAACATTTCAACTCACCAAAATCTGAAATCCCACAAAGTGAAGCCCTCCCTGAAGTTAAAGCTGTGAAATTATCTCCTGGACTTGAAACCCCTAGATTAGAAGAATTGGGTCCCCAGCAAATAAGCCCTCTATCTCTAACCCCACTACAACTAAATCCTTCACCAAAAACAACCTTTTTGAACACAAGATTGCTAATAGACTGGTCAGAAAACAGAATGCTATGTTTGGAACTCAAACTTTTGTTCCAAGTTTCAAAAATTTCCTAACAATCCACTGTACCAAACTCATGATTAGAGTGATATGACCCTCTAATGGCACATACATGGTTCTTCCCAGCAGCAATATGAGAATAAGCAGTGGTCTTGAATATGGGAGGTACGAGATCTATACTTGGGGCAATGAAGCTCCAACAATATGCCAACGACGTGTTCGTTCAAATGCCACAAAGAAAGGCCAAAGCCGAGGAAGAACCCGAAGATGGAGTCGATGAAGAGCTGTTCTTTCCTCAGCAAATCACGTCATGCTTGCCACTAGCGTCTATGGCACAAAAACCCTAGCATTCTTCTCCCAATTTTCCCTTATCATCCAAATACCCCCTTTTTCTGAAACTGAATAACCCTTACTCTCCATTGTTAAGTGATTGAAAAGAAGTGGGGCCCACACCACGTAACGGAACATCTCTTAATATTGATGGAATAGGTAACGTGAGACAGTTTTTAAAAGTGTAGGTGGTATTTTGAGACGTTTCAAAGCATAGGTGGTAATATGAGACAACTTTGAAAGCACATGGGTCATGTACATAAATAAGCCTACTATAATATTATGATATGTATTTTCCTTCTTGTGGAGAAAATATATGAGGTTACAACAACGCTTTTACAAGATCATATGATTTTTTTTCTTTCTATAAACACTTTGAAATAATATGGAAAAAAGTCATTTTTGGTCCCTATAGTTTGCCATTTTTACCACTTTGGTCCATATCGTATCCATTTGGTCAATTTTGTTCCTGTGGTTTCAATTTGAAGCAATTCAAGGACAATCCTCAATTTCTGTCAATTTTTTTAAACTTTTGTTAGTTGTTGAGGGACAATTTGGTCAATAAATTATTAAAAAATTGATTCATTTAAGAAAAAATTTTAAAGACAGAGAAAAGGAGGGTGAGCTTCCATGTCCCTTAGTCCGCTGGAATAAGGAGGGGAGCTTGAGGGAGGAGATTGATACTTCCCCGCCTTTCGAGTCAATCGAAGAGGTTGTGACCATTTTGGTGGCTGTGGGTCTTGAAGCCACATGGACCAAAACCTGACCAATTTTGGGGGTGGTGCTGCCATCGATTGGATAAGAGGGTGACGAAGTACTTGCAGCGGTGGAGGTCGCCTGGAGGTGGAGGGTATCACAACCCAATCCAACTCCACCATTTCTCTCCGTTCTCTTTTTTCTTTCTTTTTTGGATTCCAATCTCTCCTCTTTCAGTAATCTTTCTTTCTCGTATACGGTCTTAAGCAAATTCATTACTTCAATCGCATGCATCATGCTAATGTTTGAATACTTTAGGTTAATTGTATTATTCTCCATAAGGAGGTATATATAGGAGTTTACATTGGTGCTTTATAAGGAAATAGATACATAAATTAATTAGGAGAATATCTCCTAATTATACAACGATGTGTCAACTATATGAAACAAGAAAATAAACCTCCTTGATTTAGTAGGTTAACTCACGTCAACACTGCTCCTCAAGTTGGTGCATACACATCACCCATTCCCAACTTGGTAAGTGAGTCATAAAACACTCGTCCACATACAGCTTTTATTCATACATTTGCTAACAGATCTTCTGATTTTACAAAAGATAGACAGATGATCTTGATCTCAATTTTTTCTTTGATGAGATGTCTATCTACCTCAACATGTTTAGTTCGATCATGTTGAACTGGATTATGGTAAATATCGATCGCTGACTTGTTATCACAATGTAACTTAATTGGCTTCTCTAGTTTAAAACCCAATTCGGTCAAGAGTCCTCTGATCCACAATAATTTACAAACTCCTTGAGCCATACCTCGATACACTGCTTTTGTACTAGACTGAGCAACCACATTTTATTATTTACTCCGCTAAGTGACTAGGTTACCTCCAACAATTGTAAAGTTACCCAATGTAGAGCATTTATCTAATGGAACCAGCCCATTCAGCATCTATATATCCAACAACTTCAAGATTTCCATGCTTTGAGAACATTAACCCTTTTCCAAGGGCTAACTTTTAGTATCTTAAGATCCCATCAAATGCATTCGTATGAGAATCATTCTGTGAATGCATAAATGACTAACCACACTCACAGCACATGCAATATCTGACCTTGTGTGTGCCAAATATATCAACCTTCCAACAAGGTGCTGGTATTGTTCCTTATTGGTTGGAAAATAGTCCATGTCTTCACATAACTTGTGATTTATCTCAATTGATGTGTCAAGCGTCTTACATCCAAGCATTCTTGTTTCAGTGAGTAGATCCATCACATACTTCCTTTGAGACAGAAAAATACATATTTTTGACCTTGCTACTTCAATTCCGAGGAAGTATTTCAAAGCATCTAAATCCTTCATCTCAAATTCCTAAGAGATACTTTTATAGCTTCTGTTGCTCTCCTGCGTTGTTCCAGTTACGATCATGTCATCCACATAAACAATTAATGTAGTGATTTATCCTCCATCACGCTTCAAGAAGAGGATGTCGTCTGAATTACTTTGAGTGTATCCAAAATTCTTCATGGACTTAGTAAATATTCCAAATCATGCCCTAGGAGATTGTTTTAACCATGTAATGACTTTTTGAGTTTGCAAACTTGATTCTTCTTGTCATGAGCTAAATTACATCCTGGTGGTAAATCTATGTATACCTCATCTTCCAAGTCTCCATGTAAGAAGGCATTTTTAACATTCAACTGATGTAGTGGACAATCTAGATTTGCTGCTAGGGACAGGAGGACTCTGATAGTGTTGATATTTCCTATTGGGGCAAAGGTCTCCTGGTAGTCCACCTCATACCATTGTGTATACCCTTTCACCACCAATCTAGCTTTATATCTTTTAATGGATCCATCTGCTTTAAGTTTTATAGTATAGATCCACATGCATCCCACTGTCTTCTTTCCGTGAGGTAAAGGAACGAGCTCCCATGTGGCATTCTTCTGGAGGGCTCACATTTCTTCATTCATGGCTTCTTTCTATTTTGAGTCTTCTAGTGCTTCATTCACACTATTTGGGACAGATACATTGGCCAACTGCTTCACAAAGTGTACATGTGACTCTGATAATCTATGTAGAGATATATAATTATTAGGGGCTTTTAGATATGGGTCCAATTTCAGAAATATAGTTTGATTGCAGGACACTAGTTGTTACCTATTAATTCCAGTCCTCAAGCCCAGTTTGTGTAGCCATCTAAGCAAATACTATGTCCACCAATATTTATGTATTTACAACTCCTGCCATTATGTAAACACGGAAACTAAAGGAGGAAGAACGATAAATCGCCAAAATCATGGTTGATCGTCATGGTCTTTCGTTGCAAAATTCCACTGATTTTTTGGTGCTTTAATGGGAAGATTTGTGGCTTCCTACTTATGATTCACTATTACATATGGAAGAACCTTATGGCCAAAATTAGCGAGCATCTGGATTATCCTAGTCGTGCCGTAATTGAAGTTCCTATTTCCAGGTAAATTTTCAATTCTCAGGAAGCATCAATTTTCAATTCTCAGTGAGCATCAATTTTCAAAATCACCGAGCATCACTATTTTGTAGAAAACTGAGACGTAGCCACGAGGTTTCAAAATTCTTAGACATCTTAGTTCTTGTTTTTTTATATCTTCAAGTTAGACCAGAGATCATAACTGGGTTTTCCAAAATCTCAGACATCTTAGTTGCTATCGTATAGGTAATTTGGGGTTTTGGCTAATAGATAGAGATCATAACTAATTCGTAGGTATTGGGGTTTTGGCAAATAGATAAAGATCTTAACTGGGTTTGTCTCAACTAAACCCTATCGTATAGGTAATTGGTCAAATGTCGTTTTAACAAAATTCCATCCGTGTGAATGGCGTCAGTAATCCATGGCTCACTAGTTAATTGGTGAATCATTTTGCTGGAAATTTGTACTTATGGCTCATTAATCGTTTTGCTTAATTAGATGTTGTTTTTGAGGTCTGGTGTAGAAAAAATTTCTGAAATTAGAAATGTTGAAGTAAAAATGAGCTTCCAATTATGGAGTTTGAAGAAGGTACAGATCAGTATGGGGCAGCTGGCTATGCAACTTCTTCTCACAATTCAGTTACTTAATAAGCTGAAGTTGAGATTTTTTCTTCTTCAGTCTCCGAGTCTCTTTGGTGATGGTTTTAGGATCACTCTTTTGCAGAGGTTAGTAGTAGCTCTGTTTTTGGTTTTTGTTATAGTTGAGTTGGTTTTGTCTGGTAGTCTAGTTTTTGCAGGAGTGAAAGGCATGAATGATGGTGCTCAAGGGTTTTTGCTTTAGTAAATGAGGTTTCCAAATGGTCCTAGTGTTTTTACTTTGGGATGGAGATCAAGTAAAGATTCTACAATTCTGCATACATACCGTCTTCCTTTTTGGTCACATTAATTTTCTCTACTTCTTCTTTCGTTAATTTTCTTGTTATAATCATATCTCAAATCTAATTTTCTTATTGAGTATGTGTGTGTGCATTTGATTATCATTTGTTTATTGGTGATGTGAGGCTAATAACATAGCACTAAGTATGTAGTGGAGGTCCAGAACATGTAGCCATTTTTTTTTTCTAAAAGTCAAGAGACTTCTCTTTTTCCCAATAGGAGCTTTCACCCATCAACCTTGTTTGCAAGAAGAACCAGTCTTTTTCTCTTGCTCAATATATATATATATATAAAGTTTTCTTTGAGAGGAACCAAGAGAATCAACCAAGTCTCCAAAAGCAATTTGTTGGAGTTTGGGAACTTGGTGTATCTACCAGAGTAATTCTTAAGCTGTGTCCTTGTTTGACAATGTACCTATGGCATCCCATAAACGTTTGGCATATACCTATGATATAGTTACAGTGTCGACAATTACCTATACAACATGAGGTTAGCTAAACCCAAAAAATTAAGAATGAGATAATAACACCTATATCACAATGTTGTCCATTATAAGTGTACAGAGAAGGTTCACAATACATAGTTGAACCTTTCCTGTCCAGGATCAAATGTCATATGGTCAGTTGCTCCTAAGTCAATGATCCATGTGTTTTTCTTGAATGAAGTATTTAAAACATAACCTTTGGTGCCTGTTGTGGCTATAGAGGCAGATACAAGAGCCTGTGTAGCCAAAACAATCGGACTTAGGATTCTGATTCGGAAGATGTGTTGAGTGATTTGCTCATATTTTTGCAGGGAGCTTTAGAGTGGTTCCACCAATCAGAATACCCAATCAATTTATAATAGCAAGCATATGTATGTTTGTCGCCTCCACACTAGGTGCACTTCTTCTCCGGACGATATCTTAAGGCCTTATTCTAAGAAGTGTTTGTGCCTAATAAATCATGGCCACGAACTGGCCGAAGGAGTCCTTTTTTTCTCGACCAAAGCACTTCCCCGAGAAACTAAAACGCAGTGTTTTGCCGAAGTGGTTGGCCTTCCTGAAAACAAAAGAAAGAAAAGCTAAGGCATGATTACCTCGGCCTCGAATCGTAAGCCGAGGCCGAGGCCGAGCAAAGTCACGGCCAGAGGTATTAAAATCAAATCATCACGTGATGGCAGGGTCCCTTGCTTCATTTAATGAAGTAGTGCCTATTTATTGCAGGAAACCCACTGGCACAACCAAGCATTTAATGCACGAGAGAAGGTGGGAAGTGACTGAAGTCAGGATTTGGCAACGGGAAAGAGGCAGAGTGATTAGACGTGGACATTCTCACAAGGATTCTTGCAGCTTGAGGGGTTAGGTCACCAGCTATCAGAACAATAAATGCGTCTCCACAGCAAGAGGTGCAGAACTCACGATCAGGGGCGGCGCCGAGATTCACCAGGATTTTTAGGGTCACACCACCATGCTTCATGATCCCAAATGTCGGTTGGACTGCTACTTGCTCTTGAACAGGCTACCACCATGCTTCACGATCCCAAATGTCGATTGGACTCTCCACTTGCTCTGATGAGGCTCCACCATTCGGATTTTCAGCCTCGATTTCTCATCCAAGGGCTCTTCCTATAAATACAAGGCTCAAGCTACATTCAAAGGGTTCAAACACCAACCAAAGCCTCCCACGGAGCAATTTATATTTTCCTGTAATGCACTTTCAATATTTTACCTACTTTCCTAGGAATAGTGTTAGTTTGTAAGGAGAATCCGTTCATCAATATATATCATACGACCCTTGATTTTCAAGGCGCCGGAGCACCATCCTCATTATTCGCTCATTCACCCCATATATCATACGACCGTCACTCACTGAGCAGCGCGCCGAGCACCGCCCAAAACCCACCATCAACACCACCACTAAACGGCCTTGTAGCTCAGGCCGTGAACCCTGACGGCCGAGATTAGTTCCTCTCTCGGCCACAATCGTTCGATTAGAAGTCAAGTCCAGACAGGCGCACTACTTAATCATTCTATCCACATTCAACCGTCTCGACGCACGGTGAGACCGTGCCTGGCATGCCCGCGCACAACCGCACCGCACCCAAAAGCAGGAAGCCGCGTGTCAACGCTACCCAGGCCGCAAGATCTGCGTGGTAGACAAGAAGAGCCACCGGTAGAAGTCTGGGCCCCCCTTTTACATTGAGTTACCATGACAAAAGCTTCTTAAGCACCAATCATGGTCATTCTCTGTTGAATTTCTCAACGAACATAGTTAAAGGTTTGATATGTTAGATATATGCCCTAAAAGCCAATATAAAATTGATAATTCTAAGGAAATAATATATAATAGTAAAGGGGCAAGAACGTTGCTTTAGATACATAACGTACACAAAATAACAACTCCATGGATTAAGATATAAATGGAAAGTCGTCTAAAGAAGTTAGATGCATGAGACCTTTCCATACATATGAATATTGTATCCTAAAATATTCCTGGTCATAGGATCACCAATTGGACAACGGTGGCCCGCAAAGACTGGTACACATTATGTCTGCTCAATTGGGAGGATGACTAGTCTCAAGTCATTCGTGTAGAGACACTGAGATAAATGTGTTGGTGTTCTATAGAAGATGGAGTCCATTGAACGCAATCAACTCTAGAATTCTTGTATGGAAGTTATACTCACAAGTGTCAAACAAAGAATTCTAAGTTGTGATAATTCAAATTAATCCTTAGACCTAAGACATCATATTTGTCTTGTGTATATGTTGTTTCTCTTTAAGAGCACTATACGGTCGCATCAAAATAATGTGACTTAAAGGTGTTCCTCAGGATTCTCAGCATGTACGGAGAGACAGGTGAACATACAACAAGGAATCTATGCTCTTATTAACAAGAGAGAATACTCTAAAGATATGATTCTTGAATCTTTGGCCAAAGTATTGGATGGAAATTGAAACAAGAACATTTGTAATTTCATCAAATTGGATCATATAATCTAGAGATGTCATATTAGGGATTTTGACGCAAGTTTACCATATCCCGAGAATATGACATAGAGTATTGAATTAAAGAAGGATCAAATTGCATTGTAATCACAAACTACCTAGGTTCTCTAAATGAATTCTTTTTAGCTTGGGTAGCCATTACATACTGCTAGGTATCACTCATGGCTTGCGAAGGCTGTAAGGACTATTTATAATTAGCCTTCACTAATAGGGAGAATTGTATGGAGGGATACAATTCACACTTGATTCAGAATGAATCATTCATACCCACTACCTCGCTAATTAGAACCTATAAGATCACACATCGAAAAGGAATCGATTGGGAAATTATGAAGAGAATGAATGATTTTGTGACTTGGTCAAAGTCAATGTGAAAGTCAAAGGTCAAACGATTTACCCGACACTTGACACAGTCAACTAAGGATGACCGGGACCAACACTCATTAGACAAGTGAGTGATTGAATTAGTCAAGTCACTAGAGTAATTAAATTGATTAGATTAATTTAATTATTCAATTAAAGTTATGAAACTTTAATTAAAGGTCCCATATGACTTGGAAATTCAAGTTAGTGAAATTGGAAGAGAGAAAACATCAAGCTCTCTCTCCCTAACCCCTTAAATCTATCACATCAAGTAAGGGTGCTAGCATCATTCTTCACTTGTTGTCAACTCATGTTCTCATCCCATTCAATCCTTGGTGAAGAGCTTTGGGGAGGTGCATATCTTTGTACCTATTTGGAGAGCTACAAGGTGGAGAATTAACATCAAAGGGAGAGTCAACAACAAAGGGACCATTCCTTATACTTGAACACCATTCTTGGTTTCAAGACTCACTCCAAGGGTATGAACATCTTATCTTTCTCTCAAATAGGAGGGTATGAACATCTTATCTTTCTCTCCAATAGGATTTAGAGAGTCTTTGGTGCACACTTTCATAGACTTATAAAGATTGGGACCAAATGAGACTTGCATGAATCCCTAGTTTATTTAATGCTTCCGCTCTTACTTTGATTTCATATTAGATATGGCATGCTAGGTGATTTATACTCTCAAAGTTTGGTTGTAGAGTTTTACGAAATCTCTACACAACATCATTCCCACAATATTCCCTTCATGATCAAGGTCTAATTTAGGATTTTTGTATAGGATTTCCCATTGGACTTGATCAAACTTAGGGTCAAGACTAGTAAGAAAAAGGTTAACACGAAGACAATCCAGTTCTGTCTAATGCTTAGTCACATCGACGACACAATGCATGCGAATGGGACTTGAAAGATGCCTTGCAGTTGGCTGTAGTATTTATGAATGGGTGCACCATTCTGTTTAATAGTGAACGCCCGTTGTTGAGATCAAAAAGATAAGTTTCATCGCCACCATCATAGTAGGTCTTCTTGATGGCAACCCAGATTTCTTTGGTGGCGCTAAACCGAATAAAACGATTCATCAAGTCAGGGAACATGGAGTCAATTAACCACCCCATGATTCGAAAGTTTTCAATACACTATTTGTTGTAGGTAGGCGAGAGATCAGGAGGCTTTGGAGTGTCACCGGTTAGGTAACCCAATTTTCGCTTGCAGCAATGCGCATCTCCATGACTTGAGACCATAAGGCATAATTGGCCTCAGTCAGGGGTGATGCCGGCAGGGAGCGGGGAGTTGTCACTTTGAATAGTAACGATTTGAGGAATGGAGGTGGAAGATCCTCCGTTGATCGGAAGCGAGACATTTCCTATTGTAGCGGAATGATTTGACTGTAAGATAAAGGTTTGTATTTAGGGAGTTTGATAAGAGGATTTGATTTGAGAGTTTAGGATTTGGATTTGAGGAATTTGATTTAGGGTTTGTGTTTGAATTTGAGGATATGATTTAACGGCTTAGAGACAACCTAGAATCAATTGCTCTAATACCATGCTAAAATATGAATATGAATTGAATACTTTAGGTTAATTGTATTCTTCTCCATAAGGAGGTATAGGAGTTTACAACGGTGCTTTACAAGGAAATAGATAAAGTAATTAATTAGGAGAATATCTCCTAATTATCCAAGGATGTGTCAACTATATGAAACAATGAAGTAAATCACCTAATTAACTTAGGAAATAAATCTCCTTGATTTAGTAGATTAACTCACGTCAGAGACATCAAAACCATCAGAGGACCATACATCTGGTAGGAAAGAATTACAAAAGGGATTAACCCATCAATTTTTATCATTTTGCAATCAATACTAGGCAAAAAAGATTACCTGAGTCATGTTTGGAGCAAAAACCATAGCGAATATCTTGCATTCATTTTGTTGAGTTCTTCCTCAACAACATCAGCCATCATATTGATAGCCCAATTGAGTAACAAAGCCTCAGTTGGCTTTAATTGCTTCACAAGCTCAATAGATTTCTCTTCTGTGTTGTATTGAAGAACTTGTTTGGGGGACCTTCGAAATAGCAGCCAAGTTCTGTTATGGCGTCAAGATCGAGGTGATGGAGTTTTACTGGGTTTGGGAGATAGGGGCATGGTGTTTGGCGTGTGGGTTGGTGGGAGTGGTGGTGTGGCTGAGTCTTCTCTCTTCTCATTTTTTTTCCTTTTTTTTTATTTTTTCTCTTTCTTGTTTTTCTAGCCTTTGTTCTTTGACCGAAATGCCCCGTAATAAGTATTGTCCTTGAATTCCTTCAAATTAAAATCACATAGACAAAATTGACCAAATTGAAACGACAGGGACCAAAATGGTAAAAGTGGCAAATTACAGGGACCAAAAGTGACTTTTTGCCAAATAATATTATATGACCTCAATTCCAAGATTGTAACATACAGATATAACAAACACTATGCAATTCACACAACAATACAACAAGAAAGGGGAAAAATTTACTCAAATTCTAGACTTTAAAATTCATAATCCTAACTAAAAGTTTGTAAATTCTAGACTTATTTCCCAAATCCCTCTTCTTCCCGTCTTAAAGTCAATAAAATAAATAAAACAAAATATACAAAAAATAAATAAAATAAATTCAAATAATAAAAAATCGTCAATCACCATAAATGTTAAACAATTTGGACTTCAGTCTACATTGAATCATTGAGAAAGAACAAGTCAAGCCAAAAAGTGTCATTTGGGAGCTTATTTTCAGAGTTTTGACATGTGTAATTGCGTTCAATGTGTCATATTTCTTAATTTTATTTAACTAGGTTAATTGATTTTGACTATGAGGTTATGAAATAAGTGGGCCTTTTTGAGTTTGGGTCTTCTTAATTTTTAATTTGAATAATGGGTCTACCATACACACACACACACACAAAGAGTTTCCATTGAGTGTTCCCTCAAATAAGCTTATTTGAGGGACACCCTTATAGGGTCCACTCCGCATTGTATTCCACTAATCCAAACCTTCCAATTTTTAGATAATCATTTAAAGATCATCTTTACAAAAAATCACTTGAATCGGATATCATTTGACAACTCCATTGAGTTATTGGAATTTTAGTACTTTCTTTAAGCACCGTATTCATTGATTTTGTAGGACACAATTGGATGTCGAAACAGTTTTCGATTTGTCTATTTTATTTTTTTTTGCAAGGATGATCTATGAATATAGACTTAAAAAATAGATGTTTGGATCGTTGAATTTTTTTTTGTAAGGGGCCCTAAAGGGTGTCCCTCAATAGAAGAGGACTATATATAACTCTTTTTCCTTTGTAGAGTAGCATAATATGTATGTATATATTGTGAGATCCCTCAAATAATTATGTTTGTGGGACATCTTTTAGGGTCCATTCCAATTTTTTTTCAATGATCCAAACAATCTATTTTTCAAGTCTTTATTTGTAGATCAACCTCGCAAAAAATTAGATAGATTGAAAATCATTTCGACATCTAATTGTAGCCAACCAAATTGACGAAAATAGTGCCACAAAAA
This sequence comes from Prunus fruticosa, assembly GCA_018703695.1. Lineage (NCBI taxonomy): Eukaryota > Viridiplantae > Streptophyta > Magnoliopsida > Rosales > Rosaceae > Prunus > Prunus fruticosa. Next base: position 25,903,358 of record CM031917.1, on the reverse strand, counting down.
AGAACTAAAATTACAACCATTAATTGAGTGGTCAAATGATTTCATATTCAAGTGAATTTTTACAGAGATGATCTTTGAAGGAGTATCTAAAAGATGGACTGTTCAGATTTTTGAAATACAATATGGACCCAAAAATTCACTCATATATTGGCACGTGGATTAACGAAAAATTCATTAAAAAAATTATTTAAAATAAGAGGAAAACTTGCACCCATCCTCCCGCTTCACCGTTTCAGGTTTGGGTCCACAAGGAAATTGCATCATGTAACAAAATCAGACATCATGGACAACATTGATGTACAAGAGTTTTTTTTTCTTCTTAATCAGAAAAACACTTCATTGATTAAAAACATCGAGATTCTATGGGTGGTTTCGACGGGCATTACACTCCTTATATCTCCCTAGCATTTCAAAGGTCCCCTCCACCACTTCTTCCAATTTACACATAGATTTCCCATGTAACCAGTCATTTTGCTGGCAAGCTTTCCAGAACAAGCATGCAAATTGTTCTAAAGTCAAAACAGAGAAATTCTTAGCTATCATATCAAACAAATATTCAAAGGAGCCTTCACTTGCCTCCATGCTAGCTTCAAAAACTGAAAAACACCAGAATTGCTTGATCTTTTTACAACTCCATATTGCATGAAGTGAATGTTCTCCTTTTTTTCCCACATCTTCCACATAAAGGGGATTGTAGCATGTGGCTGGAACAAATTAAAAGTTGTTGGTAACACATTTAAGCAAGCCCGCCGGATAAAGAACTAAATCTTGTTTGGCACCTGTAACTTCCAATTAAGTAGGTAGCGCTTGAACAACTGCTTTGATGAGCACTTCCTTTCCCGTTGTTGACAAAAGCTTTGAATTCCATCCATGCAATTTTTTCCAAAGTATCTCAGACATCGACTGAACATTTGGTTTATGTTGCGCCTTACTCCAGGAGGCAATCCAAAATATTTTTCATGGCAGTCCACAATCTTCACTCCAAGAAAAGAAGAAATCAGGTGCTTCATGATAGGATTAGTGTTGGGGCTGCAACAAACGACTGACTTATCAAAATTGACATGTTGACCTAAAGCTTGTTGATAGAGTCAAAGTATATGCAACAGCTGTGAACAATCAGATAGATGAGCATTACAAAATAAAAGACTGTCGTCGGCAAAAAATAAATGTGAAAGGGTAAGAGCTCCTGGGCAACTCTCACCAAATTCATTTTGCACGATGCGCACTGGTAAGCAAAGCTGATAATCCTTCCACACAAATAAGGAAAAGATACTACGAGAGAGGATCTCCTTGTCGTAGGCCCCCGAGAAAGCACAATCTTTCGAGTAGGTATCCCCAATAATTGCACTGAGTAGGTGACGGTTGTTACACAATCCATTGTCAAAGCCACCCCTCTTTCAGGAAAACCCAATTTGTTAAGCATCACCCATAGAAAGCGCTACTCAACTCGGTCATATGCTTTTGACATATCAAGTTTCAAAACCATCTTCTTCAATTTACTTCGAACCCGATGCTTGATAGCATGAATGCTCTTAAATGCAACAATAATATTATTTGTAATCAATCTAGATGGAACAAAAGCACTTTGAAACTCCGAGATGATCACTAGCAGCAAAAACTTCATTCTGTTAACCACTAATTTAGAGATAATTTTATACAGCACAGAGAGCACAGACTAATTGGGCGGAACTCCGTAACTCTTGTCGATTAAAACACATTTGGTATAAGCGTAATCAGAGTGTGATTGATGTCTTTAACACTAGCCCCACCGTTTAAACATTGAGATAGAAAGCCACACCTGATCTCCCACCAAATCCTAGTATTTTTTATAAAACAATGCTAGCATCCCATCAATCCCCGAGATTTTGTTGGGAACATCTGACTTAGAGTGGACTCAATTTCTGCCTTTGTGAAAAGAAAGCAAAGTTGCCTCTGCGTTTTCTAGAACCACAGTCCTTACAGCCTCCAAAATTTCACCATAAGAATTACTACCATTTGACGTGAATAAAGTTTGAAAATACTTGCAAAAGATGGAGCCAACATTCTCACGAGGTATACACCACTGCCCCTGCTCATTAAAAATGCCCTTTAGTCTATTTTGTCTCCCTCGATGCTTAGCTTGCTCATGAAAGTATCTTGTGTTTTTGTCTCCAAATTTGAGCTAAGAGACCCTTGACCGTTGTCGCCATAACAGTTCCTCGTGCTCCATCAAAGTATCAATTTCACATATGAGGCCCCCTTGAATCCTGTAATGTGGCCGAGTTTGGTTCTCTTCCCAGTGTGCGAATCCAACTGACTCTCTAACCGCTTAACCTTTGCCGGAATATTACCCACTGTTTCTCTATTCCAATTTTGAAGGGAAGATTGACAGGCTTTTAATTTATCCATCATTGACCCAGAGCTCCCTACCCAAGCATTCGAAATGGCTTCCTGACATACATCCACTATTGTCCACATCTCCTTAAAAAAAAATCGTTTCACCCATCGATGTCCGATTTGGGGGGTAAAACATGTAAGAAAAAGGTAGATGATCTGACACATTTCTGCAAAGTGAATATCTTCGGGCATGCCTGACATCATTTCTGCATTTTCAGACAACCTATCTAAACGGAGCTATACATTACCATCACCATGCCGTCTATTATTCCAAGTAAACTTATAACATTTGAACTGGAGTGACAAAAGCCCACATACCTCAACAGCAGCCCCAAAATCACGCAATTGTGACATAGGTCTAAATCTCCTCCCCTTATACTCACTGGCCATTAAAATTTCATTAAAATCTCCACCCACCAACCAAGGTCCATCAACATCCCCCCTAATACACTGCAACAAGTCTTATGAATATTTGCACAAATTCATCTCTTGGGTTACCATAGAAGCTAGTAAAATGGAAAGTGGTATTCACCAATCCCCCAATTATTGCATCAATTTGACCTTGCGAAAAGGACTTGATAGTGACATGGACATCGTTTTGCCATAACAAAGCTAAACCTCTTATCATCTCATAAAGACCAACATCAAAACCTCCTAGAGAAACCCAACTTTCGTAGCACCAATTCCATTTAACATTCAGTATTCTTCGTCTCCATTAAGAAAACTAAACGGGGCTTTTTCTCTATGAGCAAAAATCTTAGAGCCCGAAATGTTCATGGATTACCCAAACCACGAACATTCCACACTAGGATCGTCATTTCTCATAATGGGCCCATGAACCGGGACCCATCACGGATTTTCCAATTGGACTGGTAGTAACTGGAGATTCTGTAACTCCTTTTTGCTTATTAAGAACTCCCTTGGTTTGGCTTCCTCGAGGTCGAGCACTGCCACTATGAAAACCCTACTTCTCCCTTTTGTACTTTTTCCTTCCAGGGATGGAGGCCCATGTGAATCGACAATTTGAGTTTCACCTCCTAAATCACACTATTTTTCCCACCATGGTGCAATGGGAACATCCTCCCCACCACTTTTCTCCCTGCCAAGGAATAGCAGCCATGACTGGCACGTCACAAAAGCCAGTCATAATATCTACCGCAGAGGGCTCAACCTCCCCATCCTCATTACGGGCAACCATCACTCGTCGTTTCTTGGTATTTTGCTGTACTAGTGAGACTTCTGACTAAAGGTCTACGTTCAGACTAGTCCCAACGTCTAGCAGCTTCCCTTGTAACCCATTTGCAGTACAAATGCTAAACACATCTTTCATCATGTATTGTTCATTAACCATTTGCAGTCCACCTCCTGTATTGTTCATTAACCACTGCCCTAGACTGTCGCAGTGCACAATTTGACCAAACATGGTCTAATCTTCCACATAGCAGACAAAAGAAAGGCAATCTTTCATATTCGATTTCATATTGCTTAGCAGGTTGGTCATGGGTGAGGCACAACGTTATGCAACGCTTAAGTGGTTCAGAGATCTTTAGCCCCACCCGAATTCTTAGAAAACTTCCCAGCAGTCCCCGTTAAGCCACGGTCCACCTTAACAAAAGTACCCAAAAAACTCCCTAATCTCTCCCCCATTGCTGGCATAAAAAAATATGGGAGGAATACGTCGAACCCAAATCCAAAACTTTTGGAATTCCAATGGAATCGACAAGGGGTTGAAGCTTTCATCAGGACCTGTTACAGCAGGAGCACCCTATCAAAAGTCTAGGGCGATCCTTATAGAACCTTCTGCCGATCCATATCAATTTTGAAAGAGAACAAAAATCACAAAGGATCATCGAGTTGGACCACTGTAAACCCTCCATGGTATGCCAAATCTTCTTCATGGTACTTATGAACGACTCCTTATGAATCTATTTGGACGTAAGAAATCTCCCCACCATGAGGAACCGCTCAGCCTTCAGCGCTCTGAGTTCCTCAATTCCAACAACCTCGAAGGCTTCGACATCCGAGATTGCCAAAGTGCTCATCATCCCATTTACTAACTCATCCACTGTCTCCATCGCCACGTCCAAACATCGACTGCCGACTGCAAAAGCACAAGGACACCAAGTCTAAAGCCTCTCAACCGTGCCTTTCCTTTCACTCATAAACTAGGAAGCTCTTGTTTTCAGTCATTGTGCGCTACAATCCACTAGAGTATGCAAAACCCTAGCAGCCACCATAGACTTTTCTAAAACCCTAACCTAGAAGGAAGGGACTTGTAACCCTTTCCCACCTCTTCTAGGTCTCCTATTCCTTCTCACAATGATGTACACCAAAACGAGGTTCAGCCCACAATTGCCATTTTCATGTCTTTGTTTTGATTTAAAAAACCCTTTGGTGTATTCATTTGAGTTGGTTTTGTATTTAATTGGTAATGTGACCTTGAGCTTTTAAAGCTTTTAAAGCTTTTAATTTACATTGCATGCTGCATCCAAGGTACTAAATATCGAATAATATCCCCGATATTATCCCGATAATATCTGATTTTTGGGGGTCCGATATTTTAACAACGAACCATAGTGTTATCGTCAATTTATCGATAATGTCCCGATATTATCCCGATAATATCCCGATAATATCGGAAGGATATTTTCAACATTTTTATGAATGATTTGGTCAATATATCGAGATATTATTGATAATATCCCGATAATATCCCAATAATATCCCGATACGAAACTCAAAAAATGTAGAGAAGTAGCTCATTGAACTGATTTGGGCACTCTACGGAAAGCATGTCTCCTAGAGTAATACAAAAGTAGCTCATTGAGCTAATAAACAAAGCATGTCTAGCCGACAACATGCTCACATGCTTTTACAAGTCATGAATTGGTGCCATAGGGAAGAACTATACTCGTAGAGAAAGAGGCAAGGGGACTTTGTCAAGTCAAGAAGATAACTCGTTATCTATAACTTCAGACTCTATTGGAGTAGGAAGTAGTAACTATGGTTATACTCATAACCAACCATTTCCCTACCCTTCATATCCCATTCATGTTGGGATGGAATCAAGTGACTCATGGAAAGAATCCGAGACTCAATCTTCAAATGATTTTGCTTATGGAACACGTCAACCAATCTTGGATCCATATGGGTGGCATGTTAACAATTACATGCAAAACTATTTTGGGGATTTATCATTTGATGACTACTCTTCAAAATATACTTACTCTACACATAGAGATGATGAAGATAGTGAAAATTTTGAACCTCATAGGAACTCTATGTGATACTAAGTCACTCATGTATCTTACCATGCAATGTATAAAGTGTAAAATATTGTAGTAATTCATTATATATAAATGATTATGGTGTGTTTAATTTTCTTTCTTTAATTACTACATATTTTCTACACTTACGGTGTTTGCCAGCTCGCTATATAATCAACTTAAATCAATTAAATCCATCATGCAGTGCATTTCTTTCCAATTTTTTGTGATAAACTAATAGATAATTGACTAAATAAACATCCTGCAAAGTTTCAATAAAAATTTCCAAGTTTTTCTTACAATTTCCGTGATTTTTATTCAATTTTTTTCATAGATAAATATCCCGATATTTCCTGCGAATATTTCCGTGTTTTTTGACTTCCATACTTTCCGATACCTCTGATATTTAAGACCTTGGCTGCATCTAATGGTAGGAAATTGTTTGCAAAAGAGCACGCAATTTCATGTGATTTTATTGCAATTGGTTTAATCCCTTTGAGATGTAACCAACTATAAAAAGCCTTAGCTAGTGGGCTGATTGGGAATATAATTCGAGCTAAGTTGGAGAGAGAGAGAGATCAGAATTTTATTGGAGCACATTGAGCAATTGTGATGTGCAAGAGTTATTGTGAATAATAACATGTCGAAAAGAAAGAGGATTAAACCTTCTCAGACTAAAGCAAAAAATATATATATATATATATCCTTCTCAGAGTTTAGGGATGACAAAAATCCCCATGGGGTCCTTCACCTTAATGGAGGGAGATTTCAGGGTAAAATCGGGGGCAGGCACGCCTATTCCGAATTTTCAAAATCACTTGGTTTGGAGACAAGCCGAGGATAGTATTATACCTCATCCCTAATTGCAACCCAATAAGCTGAGATGATTGTGTGTAGTTGAGTTAAATGATAATTTAAGGTTAAATTAGTGTAATAATATAGTATAAGTTTTTTATTATTTAAAAGTAAATAACTCGGCGATTCGATGTGGATTTGGGAGATAGACCCTCGAGGGGGATGGGTATATGGATTTCTTGAAAATTCTTATCGAGGATAGAGGTGGGGATGGGCGAAGGGATGGGGAGCGGGGATGGAGAATGAAGACGAGGATAGTATTGTCATACACGGCTACGAACCTGCCCGTCACCATACCTAAACTTTAAGTACATTTTGTTATAAATGTCGGTAGTATAGAAAGAAATGCGAGCCCAATGGGAAAAATCATCAAAATTGAAGGTGGGCCAGTGGGAGAGAGTAATAAAAGCCTATTAATATGTGTTGACCCGCGAAACTACTCGGCCAGAAAAGCCCATTGCAGAACCAGGTTGGGCAGGGTTACAAAAGGTAATTCGACCCAATTTTTCTAGGGTTAAAGGAGCCTCTTGCACCTTGAGGTATAAATGTAGCTCAGAACACATAACGCGGCTTGGTTCGTGTGGATCTGCCTTTACCAGGAGAGGAAGGAGAAGCTTCTCCGCCGTCAGAATGGTATCTTCATTTCTCCCTTTATTGCGTTGATTAACATGTTTGTAAACATATAGATGTATGCATGCATATACACACATCTGATATATACACTTAACTTTGCACTTACTGACATGTATATATATATGTGTGTGTGTGTGTGTGTGTGTGTGTGTGTGTGTATACGTATAGACACGTTTAAGTGTATGCTCTGGTATTTTTATGTGTGAATCGATCCATGTAGTGAAATGGGTTTCCTTCAATTTTTCTTGTTTGGGTGTTTTTGGACCTGGACTGAAGATTATGTGCTATTTGCACTTTCTGGTTTTAATCCATGTCAGTATGGCCGTAGTTGCTTGTGTTTTTCGAATAAATGGAGCCTTTGATGAGGTGCATTTTAGGTATGGACTGGTGGGAGTATAATCCAACATAGAATTATTTTTTTAAAAAAGGTCGTAGTCTTTAGTATCTTTCTGACTGCAAAGTGTGAATGAAAATTCAGAGTCTAGGCAGAGGGAATGAAGGAAATGTTCAAAGGATGATGGGCGAGGTTAAGTGGAATATCTTTGAATAATATTTAAATGAATGTTTACATTTAAAATGATAATTCATAGTATTGTGATTCGGTTCAGTGGCGTTTTTTAGCTTCCAGTCCTTTTTGTAGACTCTGGATTCTATGCTAGTAAGAGACAACTGTCAAAATTCACAATGTCAAGATTGTCTTGAAACCTCAATAGAAATGTTGTATAGAATTTCATTTTATTGTCCATAATCTCCTGATTACAGTACGTCAGTGATGATGTTATCAATCTTAGTTGATTCATATTCTGGCTAAACTCCTGTATTATGTTTTCTGATGTCTCGTTACTTCTAATTTGATGCCTGTTTGATTGTTTTGGAATATTAAGTTTTTTGTTCTGTTACATTTATTTGTTCATGTTGGCTGCTATGGTTATGATCTTGTTTGCTGATATTGGATTCCTTTATTGTTTTACTTGTTACTCTTTGGTGCTAAGAGTTCATGTTTGTTGTTTTCTCCACAGCCTAAGCAAATCCATGAGATTAAAGATTTCCTTCTCACTGCAAGAAGGAAAGATGCACGCTCGGTGAAAATCAAGAGAAGCAAAGATGCGGTCAAGTTCAAGGTTCGTTGCTCCAAGTACCTGTACACACTTTGTGTGTTCGACTCAGAGAAGGCTGACAAGTTGAAGCAGTCTCTTCCTCCAGGTAAAATGTTATGAAAACACTATTATCTGTTTAGAAGCAGGTAATGATGCTATTGTATGTCCTAAAAGTTATTAGCTTTGTATGTTTTGTTTATCGCGATTTAGGCATCAAGATATCAACTGAATTCTTCACAATTCTTAGCTTTGTATGTTTTGTTTATCGCGATTTAGCCTCTATAATTTTTCCACAATTTATTGTGCAAATGGAGTTTCATGGGTTGTGAAAGTATGTTCATACACATATTATAGTACTGTAGATATGTTTTTAGGTCACCCATTTTTCCTTTCACCTGTTAGGATGCAAGTAATACTATTTATTTTTGAGAGCCTTCTTTTTATGTAACTGAGTTTGTTGTTAAATGATTTAGGCAACTTTGAATGTTTAGGTTTATTTTATTTGATGTTATACTGGGTTTTTGTTGAATTTGTTGTGGCTGATTGAAGGGATAAAAATGTTATTTTCATGTCTGCAGGTTTGAGTGTGCAAGACCTGTGAACTGGAATACCCTGAGCATGTCAGATGGTTGCTAGGTGTTGAGAATTGGAAAACTTATCTTTTATGGTAGTGATTAAAATACTTTTGTAATGAATTGTTATTGCCTGCTACAATTGTTTGGTGGATGGTGTTAGCTTATTTCTTTCAATTATGGCTATTTAGACTTGCCTCTTCTTCATTTTAATGCAATTACCAGTTTTGAAGTGTGCTTTCTGCTAGTTTGTTTTGTTTGATATCTTGCTGCTGAAAATGGATTTCGTTGCAATGCCCCAATTAAGCGACGAGCTAAATGAGTTGAATATTGTGTCCAAATGCAGTGTCTGAACGGTAGAGCAGTTCCGAATAATAGATAACTGAATCGCAATGTGTATTGTTGATTAGTTTTGCACTTGTAGCAAGATGAGCTTTGTTTAATTCCCAAATCTTTTATATATAAATTTGAAGAGTAAGTTTTATGCTAATTGCGAGAAGGGTACACTGCTGAATACCCCTTGAACTATTTCAACTGTAGAAATTACCACCATGAATTAATTTTTCAGCCAATTTAGCCCTTGTATTAAATTTATTCATCAATTTCGCACCTGCAGCTAGTTTTTTCACAATTCCATGCAAATGTCCGTCAAAAATACCACGTGAATTACCACGTGAATGGCATGTGCGGCTACTGTTGAGGGTGAGGGTAATCTCGTCCTAATTCCCAGAGCCCTTTTAGTGATCCGTATGCCCAATTCCCATCAAATCAAATCAATATTTCTAACTAGGTTGTGTGAGCTTTTGTTTCGATCAGATGGTGAGGGAGAAAAGACACTTTCAACTTGACAATAGTGTGCTATCAGAGGTGAAAATTAGGAAATATGAGATGTTAATGAAGAATCTGTAGCCTTCAACTCAGAGAAGAGGCCAAAGGTCTCTCGAGTCCCTAAGCTTGTCATATTAAGTTTGGAAAATGAATACAAGCCAACTAAAAATCTATCGTTGTTAAATTATTGCGATCCGGAACATAGTTTTACTTTAATATATAACCCAATTCGCCAGAGTTTGGGGTGCAAGTTGAATAAGAAATTCTGATTTCGGGCAGTTTCGATCTGAAAATTTTCAACTTTGGCATGCCCAAATCAAATCCCACTTCTGAAGTCGAAAAATTTCAAGAAAAATTGGAATGGAATTGGAATGTATCTCAAAATTCCAAAATACATTGGGATGTATTTAAGTAGCATAATGTTCCGATTATGAGATCAAAGTAATTAGAGTGCAGTAACTTTCGATTTGTCTTTGCTTTATCTAACTTTAGATTATTTGCTGCTGTCCATTTCAAATTTCCTTTTGTAGAATGCTGTCTTAGCTATCTTTTTCATGTCAGTTTCATCCAGAATTTCAACCCTGGTTTTCGTTTTTAGTTTTTATTTTTATTCGAGATAGAGGGAATACAGGCAAGAAAAGAGGGATGAAGAAGGGTTAAGGAAGGGAAGTGAGAAGGATGTGGAACAGATGTTTATTTTCCATTTTATTATAACTTTGCACCTTACAACGCAGTGTGGCTTGGCTTCACACTCTATTGTATATCAGAATAGTATCGTTTTAGTCAAGAGAGGCAACAAGATCCAGGCCATAGATAATTTCCATTGGATACAAAAGTTTAGTAAATGAAGTATTATTTGAGATTGAGGGGGAAAAGTAGCTTTGAAATATTAAAAAGCTAAATAAATTAAATGAAACCTGCTAGAATAGATAGAGTCAAAACCTCTAGGTACGCTGAAATGTCTTAGATCCAAAATATGTAAAACATTAAATTACTTCTGCATCTTTTTCACTAACTCAACGAATTGTCCAACAAAATCGATATCACTAAACCATCCGCACATCTACTCTAAATAACCAAAATCTCCAAGCAGCTCAAGAAAGCATATGAAATGGAAAGTCCAAACAAGAAGGTTATTAAGCCTCAGCTGTTATGCCGAATGAACAAACTAAAATGTTCTTTGATAACTATTACAGTGGGCTTAAACTCAACCAAGGTATAGATTTTATGAATTGGAAATTCATCACTTAGCTTGGATTGATGACCTGGAGGATGCTCTTTATCGTGCTCATGTCGTTCTGATTCCCAATTGTGGGGCCGATATCTCTCATCATCATCCTCTCTGAAACCTGTGGAAAAACAGATGAAAAATAAGCGCCTGTTTGGAAACACTTAAATTTTTGCGTTTTTATTTTCCACTAAAAGATGGAGGGTAAATGTATGGGAGGAAGGAGGGAAGAAGGGCAGAGGGAATAAGGGAGAGATGAAGGGGAATTAGTGAAATAAAAACTTCAAAATGAAAGCAATAATGTTTCTAGTTTTAACTTTTGATTTCCATTTCCAGTACCATTCCATGTACATTGTCCCTCAGCCATCCTTCCCCTTCCTCCTCCTTTATCTCTTTTCTCCTATACATTTCCTTCTTATATTTCACTGAAAAAGGGTCTACATTTAGAGCGGATTACCTAACTGCAGTAGCTTCAGTCAGAGGGCACGTCAAGGTCAATGCATCTCCATACAGATACAGTGGCTGATCATTCCTTCTGGCTATTTTTCACATTAAATCACAGAATTGTAATTATGTTATATAGAGAAACAATAATATGTCAGTATGCTGGCCAAACTTACATACCAGCAATTTATTTTTTCACTTTAACTCTCTTTGATGTCTTCGGGAATTCGATCTTGGGGCTCTAAAATTACTTCACTAAGCATATGTGACCAAAGAGTTTTGAAATTATTGTGGAAACCCTCCTGAAACCAGTCCATGATTTCTGGATGCAATTCCTTGGGATTCTCCTTCCAGACCTCTCTTAACATAGCACAGCTGTCTATCTTTTTTATATTCAGCTTAGCCAAAAGACTCCCAACCCGTCTTTGACCTGCTGCCTCTGGCCTTAAAACACTAGCAGGAGGGGCTGCCATATACTTACGAACAGATCTTAAACATGGCAAAACCTGGCCTTCAAGCAAAGCATAAGCAAAAACTGCCACTCGGAATGCATAATTACTAATTGGAATACTATGTGATGGAAGCTCCCATAAATGAGGACCAAAGGCTGGAATGACATAATGTAATACTCGGTCAGTTAGAGGCTCATAGTAAGGTTTGGTATCTGTTGGGGGTGCGGAGAAAGTGCATAGAGACCGAGCATACTCAACAAGCCATTCTGATTTCACACTAGTAACACCGTGCATGTACGGACGTCTTGTCTGTATCAACTCACTGTATACCAAAAACTCAGGGGCTGAATTAGAAACAGATGACCAACGGTGGAGGAACACAATCTCTTTAACCATGCAGGCTTGATACCGAACTGCATGAACTTTTTTATCTCCTAAAGATAACCCAGAACTTCCTCTGATGCGTTTGGCAACCCTATCTGCCCAACCAGCACAGATAGCTTGACCTAGGAGCTCTTCCTCATACAATAATAGCGGGTTCTTATCATGGGAAACCCTCCAAACATTTTCTACATCTTTCAGACTTCCAAAAATCCATGAAAAATCTTTCTGCCCACCAGAAACGCCACTTTGGTTAAAGACAAGTTGGAGTAGTTGCTTTCTCAGCTTGGACATTTCCTCCATTGTTTTCGGGTGTAGAGCATTGACATTACAGAATTCTACTGGGCTCTCCGAAAGTTCATAGCACTGCAAAGCATAAGCTACAGACAGAGCATCACTGCTGGGATTAGAAAATTTTTCACGAACATTTTTACAGTTTCTTTTAGTTTCTTCCTTCTCAACTTCTCTTGCTTGTCCATAACTTCAATGTTCACGGCGCCACTGGAATTTCCGTCCTTATCTAAGTCTTGGCTTTTTGTGTGACTATCTTCAAACTGCCTGACAAAAGGATTTGACAAACTCAAAGCAGCTGCTGCTGCAACTGCGTATGCTAGCACTAAATTAGCCCTAGAGTAACTCTTCTCCCTTACTCATTACTTGAATAACCGTAAGGAGCATCCTAGAGTGGCGAGGACTCATGGGGAAATCAGCCATGGCCTTCCCTAAAGGTGTCAGTCTTCCATTGCTGTCAAGTGCTTGAAGGATCTTTAAGCAACGCTCAGCTTCATCCAAGGCAGCACCCTCTGGAGGAGTTGGAAATGGAAAATTGGATACCTGGGATGGACACAAAAAAAGGTCATATACTATAACAGCAGTCCAGACGTAAAAGATGACACACAAGATCTCTAAATAAAATAATGTTAACAAAATAGAGCATACTTTCAGGTGAAACAAGCCAACGCTGCCCAAGAACTTAGTAATAACCATCCAAAACCATGAACATTAGAAGATGAATAATACATCTACAAGCACTAAGATATAAAAATCAACAGGTTCAGAACCCCAAACCTAACCCCAATCAGATCAGTATTGTCAATTTTACGTATAGTCAGTGGGCTGCACATGAAAATCTTGTGAAGTTAAACTATATTCCCACCTCACAAATCAAGCTACTGAAAGAAAACTTCAAAATGTTTAATTGCATATTAATAGCTTAAAGTTTGGCCAGGAGACATTTTGGACCCACCTTATCAATATTCATGGATTTCATGTAAAGTACAACACCATCAACAGGGACTTTAGATATTTCAGCCGGAGAAAAGTCAGGAAATACGTTACTATATGCTGCAGAAGAATACAGACGGTAACAGTATCCAGGCCCGGTTCTTCCAGCTCTTCCTGCACGTTGAGCAGCTGATGCCTTACTTATCCACTGTACTTCATATGTTTCCATGCCATTTGAGGAATTGTAGGTTTTCACTTTCTCTCTTCCAGTATCGACAACATACTTTATCCCAGGTATAGTTAAAGATGTTTCAGCCACATTGGTGGCCACAACAATGAGCCGTTCTCCTTCCCCTGACTTCTTCAAATACACGAAGCTGATCTTTCGCATGAAGCATGGCATAAAGAGGGAGAACATGCAATGTACCTGGAGAAGTATTCTCTTCAACTCCACTATTTTTTCCCATGCTAGGATTGGATTGGTTGTGGCAAGTGTTTGGAGTAACTAAAATAGGTTGTTTCTCATCAGAGTTGAAGTTAAATGAAGTTTTTGCATCTAAAGCTTCAAAAGCGGCCTTCAGTTGAGTAATGCCCCCTTCCTCTCCTAAAACATTTTCAACATCACCATCAATTTCCGGGCTAGCTTGGATCAATGAGTCGCCATAGTCACCAATAATTTCCAGTTCACTCTCTGTTTCTGAATCATATGAATCATCCAACTCATCGCCATCTATATCAAACTGATCTTCATCATTATGGCTAAATCTGTCAGTTTGATGGTCAGCCGAATTTCCATGAACCTCAAATGCTTCATTGATCTCCTTCATGTCAATTTCCTCAGTAGCACTTCTTTCAGAAACTTCAGTGACATCACTCCTAATATCCCCTTCAGATGTTTTTTTAAACTGTTCCTTCGAAATTCTACGTAGCTTTCGACACAAATACTCTACTTCCCTCTGCCCAGTGACGAAGACAAGTATGCCCCCGCGTGGCAGCCTCTTGTGAATTGCCAAGACTTTTTTACATGCTTGCCCAATATAATCCTCTTCCTTGGTTCTGCTTGAAAAGTAAATTGTTACAGGAAATTGTCTGGTGGGAACTTCTATAACTGGCGGAGGATTGCGAAACAGCTTTCTACCAGACATGAAGTCTTCCACTCGCAAGGTGGCACTCATCAGAACAAGCTTCAATGGAAAAATCTGTTGCCCAGTACTTATAGTTCTTCCTGAAAGCACCTCCCGTTGCTGCTCAGCATATTTTTCCTGCCATCACATGCAAATGAGTACGACAAATGGTTCAAAAACCTTGACTAACAAATTTTTTCATGATCAACACTATGGAGCTTCACCTCGCGAGCACGAATTACACGTGAAAGCATTCCGATAAGAATGTCAGTGTTCAAGCTCCGCTCATGAGCCTCGTCAAGAATTATGACAGAGTATCGCTTCAGCAAAAAGTCATTCTGTGCAATAAAGAGCTTTGGTTTAAGTACATGGACAAGGATAACTAAATCTAACTAAACTCCAAAAAATTTCACAAAAACGGTGACATGATAAAATATTAGTGCCAAAAAAAAAGTTGGAAACAGATCCCAAGAAGTAATGATCAATACTTGTACAATTGAGAGAGAGTGAAAACCAAAACCAATAGAAATTAAGTTCAGGGCTGAATAAAACCGGGCCATTTGCGTGCCTTGATGCAAAATTAAATTGTGCAAGTACAAGTACTTTTAGTAAAGGGGAACAGTATCCAAAAATCTAGCTGGTTTCTCTCATCTTATCCCAAAAACAAAAAAAACAAAAAAAGGATAAAAATGAAGACATTAATGACAAGCTGCAGTATTAATATGACATTTTATAGGATGAGCACTGTTGGTACCTCACACAATTCCTCAGACACCGACCCACACACCGCCCGTCTAAGCCTTGAGACACATCCAAGGCAGTACCGATATGATTCCCTATTGACCGCCCACTAGCAGTCCATTAAGCCCAATGGGTACCCATTGCCCATTATATATGCATATCAAATTAATACTGCAGCTTGTCAAAGCATTTTTATCCTTTTTTCGTTTTTGGATAAGATAAGAGAAACCAGCTACTAATGTGAGTGAGGAGAAAAAAAAAATGAGAGAGAGAGAGAGAGAGAGAGAGAGATCTACTAAGACTTAAGATATATACGAATAGTCAAAACTTAAAAGGGATTTTCTTTTTAAGAAGAGAACCATGCTGTTCAGCTCATCCCACATTGTCTTCCCAATATATAAAACCATCTATTTTGTAGGTTCCCTTCAAAACCATTCATGTAAAACATTTCCCAAATTGTAGAGAAATGTCGTAATTATGCGTAAAATAGTTTGTCCCAGGATCCTAACCCATACATATATATATATATATATGTATATACATATACTGAATTCTTCTATGTTAAGGATGTCCTTATTGTAAGAAAAGTGCACATATCCTTCCTAGGGCTACCCAAGGATTCTAAAAAATGCAGATCAGAAGTTGCCAAGGATAATCAAATGGCTAAACAATTTCTGATTTAGCTGAGAAGCTAAAAACTGAATGGTTCTAATCACTGGTTCAATCATCCAAACCGTATATGTATCAATATGAAAACAGAACCCAACCTTAATAGAAACCCAAATAGAGAAATTTATTATTTGATGCATAGTTGCTCAAATCATGATAGCATTAACAAGATCAGTTGCTTAAAGAACCTGAAGTTCCCGTAGTAATATTCCATCTGTCATGAACTTGATGGAGCAACTTTCACCGATCCTTTTGTCATACCTAACTTGAAACCCGACCTCTTTACCTAAATGTAGACCAAGCTCATATGCCACTCGCTTAGCAGTCGCAAGGACTGCAACACGACGAGGTTGAGTAACACCAATTATACCACTTCGGACACAAGAGAAGCTTGAACCAAAGCCGGCTTCAAAAAGAAACTGCAACATGTCAACCAAAATGCAGAATTAGGAGCTTCAAGGGATCAAGAATATAAAATACATATAAACATAACAACAATAATATGATAATAAACCCACCTGTGGAACTTGGGTGGTTTTACCACACCCAGTCTCTCCACATATAATAACAGTAGAATGGTCATTAACAGCCTCCATTATCTCCTGCTCCATCATTACTATTGGAAGATCCTTCCTTGCATTTTCAACTTCCTCAGGCCTTGATACATGCACTATAGTTGGGGCGATTAGAGACCTCGGTGTAGGAGAATTTGATAATTTACTCGTCCTGCTGAAATTTACATTTGGTGTTTCTTTTACTTTGTCCTGTCCCAAATCCACCCCCAGTCTCCAGTCAGTCAGTAACACCAGTCATAAATAAATAAATGCCACTCAGAACATATAAAAACTGGTAATATCACAATTCTGACTCTGTAAGAAACAGGAACATGAATAGTATGTTGATCACATTGTGCTCATAGTTATCCTTGATACCTATCAAAAATCCAAATGTGCTCTTGGATTGCACATCTTACAAGTATTATAAAACCATTCTTAAATTTAGAATCTAAAATTATTTGTTTGTTCCTGTTTTTCTTTTCTCTATTGAAGGGCAGGGTGCAGGAGGGAGTATCACAACGTATAGAATACATGCCATAAGAGCAACAAAATTTCCTTTTTAAAAAGTATCAACCAATAATGGGATTTCATGTAATAGGTTCAAAAAATAGTAACATAAAAAGACAAGATACTTAGAAGAATTCTCAATATAATGAAGATGAAACATACCATCTTCATGCTTTGACTATCATCATTCACACTTGAAGTGGGCAAAATGTTTATGTCTTCTCGCAAAGATTTGTCATGTTTGTTGCTAATAGCATTTTTATATGGTGAGTCAGCAGCACTTCCACCATTCACGCCAGGTCCTCTGCCACAGACTAGACCCTGAGAGGAGTCCAAAGAAATAAATGTGTTCTTTCGGATTTGTGCAGGGACTATCTTTGATTGCACCTGATCATTCTCGCAAAGATCCGACCTCGATTGAGTTTTTTCTAACTCAGGTTCACTTTCACTTTCACTATCTATCTTGTTAAATGGTTGGTCAATAAGGGGAACACCAAAGCCAGCTTTGGAGAATAGTACAGCCTTCCTACGTTTTTCCTTTTTAGACTCAACCTACAAAAAAAAATTAAAAGAAAAAAAACGCTGTTAAGAAGAAAGATATGCAACAAAATTTTGATTATATTGGTAAACACTTTCGGGATACAAACCTTGCCAATATTCTTTGATGACTGCAAAAGAGAATGTGCGCCCTCTGGAAGCTTATATTTCCTGGTAATGTAAATACAAAAATCCTATCAAACATCACTTGGATAGGAAACAGACTAAAATATTAATCACCTATCAAGAAAAGAGGGAGCAGGGAAGACAGCCGTACTCTAAGGCCTCAATGCTTTTCCATATAGAAAGGGATTTTTCCTCTCCTCCTTGAGAAATGAAAAGCAAACAAGTCCAAGTCAAGTTAAGAGAACAATGAAACAAAAATGCATTGAGTTTTTCACCTATCAATACAGTCACGCACCTCCAACTTCTTCAGCTTCCTTTGCTGGGATTTGCTAATCATTGTTGCTTTTCTTTTATTGAGTTTTTCACGATCCTGGATAATCAGATTCAAGTAATATTTAATTTGAATACAGCAGAAAATAAAACAACTAGTAATTTAACTTCTGCACGGACCTGATTGGTGCCCTTCCTTTTGTTCCTTCTCTTTGCTGGCAGGATGAGGGTGTTGCTATCACCACCTCCCAAGCTTAAACCCCAAAAAAAAACACAAAAAGAGGATGAAGGTTTAAAATGACAGAAAACGAGTTTTTTGCCCTTCCAATTTAAACCATAACAAGATATTATGAACCATGCAGTACATATTTCAGTTAATGGCTGAAGAACTAGATACCTAGGAAAAGTGGCCGAGCTAGTTCAGTTTCCATTGCTCACTCCAAGTTACATGATAGAAATTTCTTTAACAAGTAGCATGTAATTGTAAGCTTTAATTCACTATAGCCCTACTTATATAAAAGTTGAGATTAAGATCATGAAAAAGAACAAAACTTGAGCCCTAGATTTCTGTTGTTTTAGTTTGTCAACCTCATAAACTAACCTAAGGCCCTGTTCTTAGGCAAGTATTTAAATGGGCGTCTTGTAGTTGAAGGAAACTAGCATAGAGGCAAATGAAAAAACAATAAAATCCACACCTCAAATCCATATGCTGTGCACAATTCTCCATGGGAAAGTCCAGTTTGCTCCTCGTTTACTTACTTCAACAAACCTGAAAAATATTACCACAAAATTTAATCAAAAAACATTTACTATGAATAAAATTGACTTTTAACCATTCAAAAATTTATAAAGATAACAAATGCGAATGAATCTCTTTCATTTGTTTTCTGGGAAAGTAAAGTGTTGCATACTAACAGACGGGCAGTGATGATGGAAAAGGGCGGAACCAAATTACGAAATTACCAATGATTCTTCTCCCCTTCTTACGCCTCGGTGGTGGAGTTTTTTCTGGAGTTTCCTTCTCCTTCTCTCCAAGTATCTCTGTCTCACTCACTTTCTTCTTCGCTGCGTTCTTCTGTTGTAAAAACAGGCGCGTCGAGGCTCTAGGGCGGGTTTAGCAGGGTGCTTCGATAATTGGGATTTATGCAGGGGTAAAATCGGGATTCTGTGTCCGATGGGTATTTTTGTAAAAAACTCACATGAAACTGGCACATAGAACTCACATGGGTATTATCGTAAAAACGCAAAATAAAAAAATTTTAAAAACTAAAATTAGAATATGAAATTCTGGCACAAGATTAAATATGGTGGTTCTCCTTTTCTTCAAATTAAAGGTAAGGATTATAATGTCTCTCAATTTTATTTAGGCCTTTGATTTTTTTTTTTTTTTTTTTTAATCGCCTTTGATTTTAGTATGCTGCAGGAACCTGTGGATCCAAATCTCTGTTTGGCTTCCGAGAAGTTGAAGGAAAAGAATCAAAGTAGTTAAAAGATTCATTTCAATTGCATTTATGTTGTTCAGGAGCATATGAAGTCCTACTGCCTGCTACATATTTTTCTTCAGTTCTTTTTTTGTTCATTCAATTTTCGTACTTGAAAAAGGAAGCAATTGATGTGTAGTTAACCATAACTTCGCCATACTGCATAACATTACAACCTCAACCCCTTTGCATATGATGTTAAGTCGTGCGTAACGCGAATAAGCCTCTCGCGCTTAAAGTAATAAGTTACAGTAAGATGCTAGGCATATGCACTCAATCAAGCACAAGGATCTAACAAGTCACTAACTATGAAGTTCAAAAGCGATCCTGTTGTTACTTCTTACTTGCTAGTACTTAGTAAGAAATGGAATTGGGTGGGCGAGTAAGACAAGGCTCTCTGCAAAATCATATAATTGATTACAAACATTTATGGCATTGCCAGTGGCAAGAAAAAAGAAACATATTCATGTAGCTTTTATTTTCTTAACTTAGAATTTACAGATCTGTTTTTGTTCATTAAGAATTGATTTATCTGTTTTCATTTTTTGTTCATTTAATTTTGTACTTGAAGCACCATAACTTAACATTAGAACCTTAACTCTTTTGCAACTGATGTTAGTCTCACTACAGCCTAGCTGCGCGGGAGCCGAGCATAAGGCTTAGTTTATAAGAAATTACGCTATAGCACGCCTTCAATGTTTTTCTCACAAAATAGCCATGAAATCACTTAAGTTAAATTTTTATTAGCGCGTTTTAGAAAGACAACATAATTTACACAATACAATTTAATTTATCATTGTAATTGGCAATCTACCACATTGGGTTATATAACACCGGTGAAGGCTATTTGATGTTCGATCATAGTGATAATACTGAAGAAATTAAATATAGCAAACACATTTAAATGTTGAAATATACATATCCACTGAAGCAAGCCCAATATAACAATGAAGAACGTACAAAAGCAAAAGCGATTCTCTACTCTAGTAGGAAATGGCATTGGGGTGGCCAAGTAAGACTAGGCTCTCTACAAAAAAATCCATTATGTACCCTCGATGAGTTTTCTGTCTCTGCCACTTGCGATAGCTCTTCAGTGGAGTTTTACGGAAATAAAGCATAAACACATGTTCCTGACTGAGGTTAAAACCAAGAGAGAAAGCAAAATACTCTGCCACAGAATAAGTATACAATTTGGTCCAGGATTCCACTACACCATACTCTTCCATGACCCACAAGTGAAGTTGAGACTGAGAAATTTCGTACATATTGCTACACTCGAGCAAGGCAACGGACCCCTTATGTTTTGAAATCCATACGTTGCGGTCCGGATATTCTGTTTTTTCTCACACCTTGAGGCATCATTATCTCGCCAAATAATTCAGTGCTTATATCAAAGGACACAATGACCATGTCCTTCCCCTTTTTTTCAAGGGGTCGAACCCAATGCAGCGCATCATTGACAACAGCCCAGTAAGAGAAAGGCCATGTACCATACGCAAAATATGTAGGAGCTGACGCGGTAAGGGTTTTCCAGGATCCCCTGGCTAAGGAGTAAATCTCAACCGCAACTAGTTTAGAACAACTACTCACACATCTCAAAACCTTATAGTCGTTGGTGTGAGAATCATAGCCAAAAGTAGTGACGAACAGTTTTATAATTTTTGAGACATAGAATAAAATTAGGCCTAGGCAACACCACATACCTTCTAATTGAAGGGTTCCAAGTAAAGATGTCAGTCGCAGCTATGTTGTCCTCAGTACAACAAGTAAGGCATATAAGCCCGTTACGAGTTTTGACCATGTCGAAACAAATGTTTTCGTTCAAAATTGGCGGATTCACTAGCTCGGTAATATAGTCAGCAGCACCACCAGGTAACGCAGGGGTTAGGTAAAAAGATATCCCCATAACACGACAACAAGTTAAAGTTGGTGCGATTTTCCAGCAGAAGAACTTGACAACCATTGACGATTTGGTGGTTGGATTGGAATGATAATTTGTGGCTGAGATGGGCATCAATGAAGTTACATCTTTAGATCAGGAAACTCCATGACTTGCACACCGCAGTGCATATGATTAAAGATTTGGCCGGCAACCTCAGGAGGATTTCACGTACAATTTCTTCAGGAAAGAAGGTGAGTTTCGATGAAGATGTGGAGTCCATCTCTCTGTAAGCAGTTTTCTGGGATCAATGAGAAGAAGAGTCTGGTGGTGTTTCGATTTTCTGAAAATCGAAGTTCTTACACGATATAGGCCGATGTACGGAAATACGGTGCAAAGAGAGTCTATAAAACTCTCACAGCCTTTTAATTTTAATTGATATCACGTTATGGAATCACAATTCTACTAGAAATATGAAATAGGAAGATAGGAAACTCAACCATCCAAAAGAGTTATTTATGATACAAGGAGGTAACTCTAATAGTTAGAAAATAAGATAAATTCCTAATGACACAACATTTGTACAAAAGGAAAAGAAATAGAGTCCTAAAATACTAGGAGGAAAACCCTTTAATCAAATTAGGATCTTGTAACACCAAATATTTTGGAATTGAAAATTATAATGGTTCGTTTGGCCTCTAGCATCGGATATCTGACTAAATTTAAAGTTTTTTTTCATGAAAAATTTGAGAATTTTTTCAAAGAAGGTAGAATGATTTTTCATTCTTGGAATCTTTTATTAATGGCTCGTTTGGATTGTGAAAATTTTGGAGGAGGGATTTGGATTTGAGAGGTCCAAATCCAAATTAGAGAGTGTGGGCTACTTTTTAGAAAATGAATTTGGCTTCACTATTTGATAGGCCGAAATGTAAAGGATTTCAAATGACTTCTAAACCAAGAAATTTGAGTGAATTCCATATTTTGGGATGAGACCTATCTCATCTCTCGATTTCAATGCCACAATAGATGTAGATCTATTTGTTATGATTTATGTGTAGATGGATTGAGTCTGTTGTTTGATTTTTCATTTCTGTATGCAATTTCTTTGCTGATATAATTTTTGGTTCTGTTTGGTTGGTGAGAAAAAAGGGAAAGTGGAAGGAAAATTTCTCAACTATTAATTTTGTAGTTGTCAATCAGTTTGCATGTTCAATGATTGGAAATTGCAGGAAACAATTCTTTATACTATTGGAAGGAGAATCCACTGTAGGCTTCTGAGATACTATCTTCCCACACCAAAATAACTCATATTGTGTTGTTCAGGAGCATATGAAGTCCTGTACTGCCTGCTACATATTTTTCTTCAGTTCTTTTTTGTTCATTTAATTTTGTACTTGAAAATAAAGCAATCGACGTGAGTTAACCATAACTTCACCATACTGCATAACATTACAACCTCAACCCCCTTCGCGTATGATGTTAAGTCGTGCGTAACGCGAATAAGCCTCTCACGCTTAAAGTAATAAGTTACAGTAAGATGCTAAGGCACACGCACTGATCAAGCACAAAGGACATCTAAGACAAGTCACTAATAACTATGAAGTTCAAAAGCGATCCTGTTGTTGCTTCTTACGGCTAGTAAATGAGAAATAAGTTGCAATTGGTGAAGTAAGACAAGGCTCTCTGCAAAGTCATATAATTTTATTACAAACATTTGTGCCATTGCCAGTAGCAAGAAAAA